>JAYEVH010000362.1:0-83338 GCA_036346255.1 Ampelocalamus luodianensis
TGAGGCGGGGAAAACGGGCGTGTGGGATGGCAGCACGCGGCGGCGCAGAGCACGCACGACCGTGGGGTCCACAGGGTTGACCTGAGAGAAGAAAGGGCGCTACCCAATCAAAGACAAAAACAAAAGTCCGGTTCAAGGCGGCTAAGAAGTTGGTGAGCAAAGATAAAAAGTTGGTGACCAAAGAAAAGAAAGAAAGAAAGTATTAGTCTCTCTCCACTCCGAATCTCGGAGATTGCTTTTTATTAGACGGCTATATACGCTGCTTACTTTAGGTGGAAGGGATAAATTTAAGTGTTCAACTAAATTAACGTGAGAATTTAATCTAGACGGTTATAATATGAATCTATCACGATCATCAGTGTAGATCTTTCTCTTGTTTTACAAATTGAATTAACGTGATAATTTAATTTAAACCGTTATAATCTGGACCCACCACGATCAATAGTGTAGATCTTTCTCTTGTTTCACAAATTAACGTGATAATTTCTATCCCTTGAGAGCGAACGTGATGACTTCTTTTGACTCTGCTTTAATAAGATGATAGATCGCAAATGAAAGTGCTTTGGCTAGCTATTTATAAGGCTAAGCTAAAAAACTAATTAAAGTCATGCCAACTAAAATGATGTGGATGTGCTGTTAAACTTCTTGCGTGCAGGCGTCATGGAGGCCAACTCAAGCATACTGCCAACTGGGAACTGGTTCCCCATCTGGACCCAAAATCCAGGATTTTTTTTTTAGAAAAGAAAATAAAATCCAGGAATTTTCCTCCGTGACCTGGAGATGTTCCTGCAGACTAGGTCGTAGTCTAGCAGGAAGTGAATGTCCTGCAACCTATAAATCAGCACATTGCATGCTCTGCACAAGACAAGTTCACACAGCATGAAGCTTATTTTGTCCATCCTCCTGCTCCTAACCGTAGGCTTTAGTCTTCACCTTTCAGCCTTCAGTACCAGTAGTGACCATGAACAGTTCGTCTACACCGGCTTCACCGGCAGCAACCTCACCCTAGACGGCGCAGCCAGAATCACGTCGTCTGGCCTCGTCGAGCTGACCAATGAGACGTTCAGGATCAAAGGTCACGCATTTCACCCAGCTCCGGTGCGCTTCCGCCAGTCTCCCAACGGCACGGTGCGATCCTTCTCTGTCTCCTTTGTGTTTGGTATCCTCTCCTCATTTGGCGACATAGGGCCATGGCTTCGCCTTCTTCATTGCCCCGAGCACTGATTTCTCCTCCGCTTACTCAATCCAATTCTGGGCCTTCTCAATGCTACCAGCAATGGCAGCCTGAGCAACCACCTCTTCGCAATCGAGCTCGATACCATCGAAAACGATGAGTTCGGGGACATCAACAACAACCATGTCGGCATCGACATCAACAGCCTCAACTCTCTGCAGTCCTACTACGCTGGCTTCTACGATGATAAGAATGCCATGTTCACAAATCTGTCTCTCATTGGATCTGGGCCAATCCAAGTTTGGGTGGACTACGATGGAAATGCTACAGATATCAATGTGACCTTAGCTCCTCTTGGTATGGCAAAACCTGTGAGGCCATTACTCTCAAAAACCTATGATCTCTCAAGAGTGCTAGCAGAACCATCATACCTTGGCTTCTCATCCTCAACAGGCTTAAGCACAGGGCATCACTGTGTTCTTGGTTGGAGCTTTGGCATGAATAGTCCTGCTCCAATCATCGACTCAACCAAGCTACCAAAACTACCTTATCTTGGTCCAGGGCCTCAATCCAAACTCTTAGAGATTGTCCTACCAGTAGCATCTGCTGTGTTCGTATTAGCTATTGGCATTGCAGTTGTTCTACTGGTGAGGAGACATCTTAGGTATAAGGAGGTTCATGAAGATTGGGAGGTTGAGTATGGTCCACGCCGATTCGCTTACAAGGATTTATTTCATGCCACCAAAGGATTTAAGAACGATCACCTGATAGGCGTAGGTGGGTTTGGAAGGGTATACCGGGGGTGCTTCTGAAATCTAAATTAGAGGTTGCTGTAAAGAGGGTGTCATATGACTCGAAGCAGGGCATAAAAGAATTCATCGCGGAAGTGGTAAGCATAGGCCATCTTCAACACCATAATGTTGTGCAATTGTTTGGGTATTGCAGGCGGAAAGGTGAACTCCTCCTTGTGTATGACTACATGGCAAATGGAAGCCTTGACAAGTACCTGTATGGTCAAGAGGGCAAGGCCACTTTAGATTGGGGCAGAGGTTCCAGATTATCAAAGACATCGCATCGGGCTTGCTCTACCTCCACGAGGAATGGGATAAAGTTGTCATCCATAGGGATGTCAAGGCAAACAATGTGCTTCTCGACAAAGACATGAATGGAAGGCTAGGAGATTTCGGCCTCGCAAGGATGTATGACCATGGCACTGACCCACAGACCACACATGTCGTTGGCACAATAGGATATCTGGCTCCAGAGCTCGTACGCAGAGGTAAGGCAACCACTCTTACCGATGTATTTGCCTTCGGCATCTTCATTCTTGAGGTCACCTGTGGGCAAAAGCCTGTCAAGGAAGATCCACAAGGCAACCAGCTCGTGTTGGTCGATTGGGTGCTTCAGAATTGGCACAGAGAATCACTTCTTGAAACGGTTGACATCAAGCTCCAAGGCAACTACGATATTGATGAGGCATGCCTTGCATTGAAGCTAGGATTGTTGTGCTCCCACCCACTTCCTAACGCAAGGCCCAACATGCGGCAGGTAATACAGTACCTGGATGGAGAAGCGACTCTGCCGGAGCTACTGCCGGAACAGTTCAGCTTTCCCATGTTGGCCTTGATGCAGAACGAAGGTCGATTCGGCTCTTCCACAGTGCCTTCATATCCATCGCCGATGTTGATGAGCTTTGGATCAATATCTGGCTTCTCACTAGATGGAAGATGATGCTGAGGTGTGCACGGCAACAATGCTGGCTGAAACACATTTGCTAATTGCTATACACCTGTAAGTAGTCTGGGATAAATATACCAGATGCCAAAAGTATGTACATATTGTTGATTTTACTTCTTTTTTAAAGAGATTTAGAAGTGAAGCATTGTACCAAGGAAATAATGTTTGCTAGAAAGAAAAGTCTGCTACTCACAAGAGAAGAGTCGGAAAGAAAAGTATGCTACTCACCAGAGAATAATCGGACTGTATACAACACTCTACTAAAATGAAAATTCTCCTAAATTTTTGAGGAGATAGTCTATTGAGCATTGCATCAACTTTTAAATTCGAAGATCAAACTCAAATCTGAGTTTGGAGACATGAAAAGGAAAAGTTTGCTGTAAATAGAACTTTTGTCCTTGTCTCTTTCTATTTTAATCGAACCTATAGTTCATCAGGATTTCTCCTTTTTTTAATTCCCTCTCCCAACATAAATTGAATATAAACTTGAAGGTTAAAACTATATACGCTCGATTTAAGTGCAAAATATTTTCTTTCTATTTTAGCGGTGTAAATTAACTAGCTAGCCAATCAACTCGATCTCCTAGGGAAACCACACGCACGCTAAGTATTGGATGAGGTATATGTCACTCCCAAGAAAAAAAAAATATTGGGCGAGGTATCAATCGCAGAGGCAACCGGGCAGCAACCTAAAGATTCACATGAAAAAAGTGAGAGGAGCATCCCTTGAATTTCCTCCACGAAAAAAGATTCTTGTGCTCGAGACTTGACTTGTCACCCTTTCTTGGTTGCTCCTTTCTGCATTTTCATTAAGCCCTCTTCTCCATCAGGCAATCCATGGTGAATAATGAACCCAATTTTGAAGACGAGAATTTTCCAACACCATGAACAATGGGGCATCTTCCTAACCACCGGCTTTATTATACACTTGAAGGTTAAAACTATATACGTTCGATTTAAGTGCAAAATATTTATTTCTATTTTAGCGGGTGTAAATTAACTAGCTAGCCAATCAACTCAATCTCCCAGGGAGATCGCACGCAAGCTAAGCAACCTAAAGATTCTCATGAAAAATGTGAGAGGAGCATCCCTTGTATTTCCTCAATGAAAATGATTCTCGCTCGAGACTTGACTTGTCACCCTTTTCTTGGTCTCTCTTTTGGTATTTTCATTGAGCCCTCTTCTCCACCGTGTGATCCATTGTTGAATAATGAACCCCGATTTGACGTAGAGAATTTTCCAACAACGTGAACAATGGGGCATCTTCGTAACCACTAGCTTCAATATGTAAACTTGAAGGTTAAAACTATATACGTTCAATTTAAGTGCAAAAATATTTCTCTCTATTTTAGCGGGTGTAAATTAACTAGGTAGCCAATCAACTCGATCTCTTAGGTAAACCACACATATGCTAAGTAGTGGACAAGGTATATATCACTCCTTGGAAAAAAATATTAATGGGCAAGGCATCAATCGCGGTGGCAACCGGGCAGCAACCTAAAGATTCTAATGAGAAAAGTGAGAGGAGCATCCCTTCAATTTCCTCCATGAAAAAAGATTCTCGTGATCGAGACTTGACTTATCGCCCATTTTCCTGGCTGCTCCTTTCTGGCATTTTCATTGAGCCCTCTTCTGCACCGTGCGATCCATGGTTGAATAATGAACCCTGATTTCGACGACGTAGAATTTTCTAACACCGTGAACAATGGGGTGTCTTCCTAACCACCGGCTTCAATATATATATATATATATATATATATATATATATATGTGTGTGTGTGTGTGTGTGTGTGTGTGTGTGTGTGTGTGTGTGTGTGTGTGTGTGACTTGAAATTGAACCTGCTTTAAGTCAAGAGATTACACCCAGGCATACCTCTTGGCAGTGAAACGAGTACGATTTCAAGTTTTCGAATATGTGTCTCAGATAGCTCCATTGCATCAATGGCTAACGCGCACATATCTTGAACAATATTGTACAGTCATACACAAGTTATACATTATGAAAAGTAACTTACATGACTAGGACTCGGTCCATAATTTACATAAGGGACCAAACAGCCAACTTAACATTAACAAAAGTACACAGTGGAAAAACAACTATGATACACCAAAAGATTCATCCAAGTGTGCCAAACTCCCAGAGACAACTAAGTGGAGTTAGAAACAACACTATTCGTTAGCGTCACCAAAATCGGCGCTAACGAATTGATCGATAGTGTAATCTTCCTCACCTAAAATAAGTGGTCAATCCGGTTGAGTACGTAAGGTACTCGCAAGTTTTACACAAAAAATAAAATAAGTATGTGTGCTAGAGACTGATCAAAGGAGATAGAATTTATACATGATAGAGGCTGATGAAAGGAAGGCATTAGTGGCTTAGTTTGCATAAAACACACAAGTTTCATTCCTACTCATACTAGTTTGCAATTGCCAGTTAGTAAACACATTTTTTATTAAAAACTTTTAATTGACAAGGATATAAAAATAAATCACACAATATCAAAGTGGCAGCCCACTTTGATAAACTAAAATGCATGACCAACCCGTTATGCCGATACCAGGTCATCCCATGTCAAGTTTTAATTTAAGAGTCTATCGTTGATGTCAATCAAAACTAAGTGTCGTCCATAATCGTGAACATGGCTATTCGAATAGTTTAATACCCTGTAGGGGTGTACATCCTTACCCACACGACTCGATTAGCCCATAAGCATCCGGATAATGACACACTTCCTAAGGTATGCTAGTTGAGTAAATCGAGATTTGATACTTTTTAGCAAGAAGACCCTATTGAGTTGAATCACCCTTACGAAATGACCCCAACATAGTACAAGCTACTGATAGAGCTTGCTAAGTGGGCACGCAAGTTATGTTGGAAACACTGATACAATGTACAAAAATGAAAAACAGCGCTACCTTGCACATTATAGAAAATTGTATCGGGTCCTATGAACATATGATCAAACACATATGTTCTCATACAACCCGTGACTTACTCCAATAAAACCTTCCCTTACTTGACCAAACCGCCCCAATCCAAAGATGTGGAAGTACGTATGGTACTTGGAGTGACCGCCAAAGTTCGGTCCTTAGTGATCCGCACAAGTCTTTCCACGGCACCCAATTCTCGTATGCTGAAGGCACCCACCCTACTAGCAACATGTCTAGATCAAAACTGGTTTTAAATATACAAAATTTTGACTCAAAACCATATTCAATATATGGACAAAAACATAAGGCTAGAATGGTTTAGTGTTTCCAACGGTGACAAGTTAATCGCATCAACCGAACTAATGTATCTACTGACTTGCATGGCTAAGCATTACTATAAAAAGTAATTAACAACACATAACAACTAACTTAAGCATAGTTGTATGGAACAATCAAGGATAACTGCAAGAGATAGGACATAACAAGCTAAACTCAAGAATTATCAAAATAGCATGCAAGCAATTATAATTGTAGTTTAAAATACTACATTAACCGAAACTTGGGATCAACATGATGCAAGAGAATGCTTGCCTTCCTGACATTCCACTTGTTCTACCTCATGATTCTCAGACACGAATTCACTCGCCGGCAATTCGTAATCTAGAATTAATTACATCGAATAAACACTAAGAAATTCTCAAAATTTCAAAATGCTCAAACATTCATGAAATTTACACAGTGATGAGATTATGATTTTATATGAATTTAGGTGAAAGTTTTAGTTTAATTGGAGTCCATTTGAATTTTCTATGAATTTTACAAGGTTAATGTTATTATTGTACAATTAATTCAATTATCAAAATTTTCTGTAATAGAGTCATGTTTCAAAGTTATTCCAGATTAAACTAAAGGAAAAATTAAAATCAACAAAATTGATTTCACTTCGTTTGGAATTAATATGAATTACTTATGAATTTTTGAATTTTAAACCATTTTCAGTGTAAAAGTAATTCCTTTCGGGATTTCTAAACGAATTAAATACTTTTTGTACTTGGGTTAGCCTAACCGCAGTTGCTTACATGCGGGGCCCAGTGCATAGTGCCAGTCCAACTCCACGCGCACTGTGTACTTAATGCCCCAGGCCCACATGTCAGCAAATGCAATGCGAAACCCGGTTTTATTAGCTTCCTCAATTTCTGTTCCTGGTCCCACACGTCAGCGAAACGTTATCACATTAACTCAGAAACTAATCTTTAGTTAGGTTAATCTAACAGAGATTTGTGTTAATCATGGAGCTACAGTGTTGTTCCGACAACAGGGTAGCTCGCACCAGCGAGCTTGCCGGGCGACTCACCGGCGCTGTGGTCCATGGCGGCACGATTTAAGGCCATAAATGGGATCCTAATAGCCTTGTGGTCCTACCGGTGGCCGAAACTTGGACGGCGGTGAACTCTTGCAGCAGCGTGACGAGGAGAGGTGGTGGTGACCCTACAACCAAAGTGACTAGTTCGACTTGGCGTTGCATTGAGCAAATAAACAAGCGCATAAGCATCACTAAGGTTCAGTGGACCTACTAGAGCCAAAGAGATGATCGGAGGAGCATTGATGTTCGCCGGCGATGGTGACCTAGCGACGGCAAGGAGAGCTCTACGTGGAGCGAAAATCCTGTGCAAAACAAAAAGGAATGAATGATCGGGATCACTTAAAGAAGCTAGGGAGATACCCTAGGTGAAAGGAATCGGCCAAAAACTCACCAAACCAGAGATGGAGATGATGAAGTTGTTTTTGGCGTAAACTTGAGAAAATTCAAATTCTTGATGATCCTATGAACCATTGAACAAATTGATTAAGGGGTTTTCCTTCTAATACCAAAAAACATGAGATGACACACAAAGGTGAGGAAGGAACTCACCAAGAGTGAAATTGACACGATGAAGACACTCGGTGCACGCTCTGGAGTTGTAAAAGACAACATGCGTTCCCGAGGATTCACTACAAGGTAAGACTTCAATTTGTCAAAACATGAACGACATGAGGAGAGAAAAACAAGGCACAAGCACGAGAGGATAACCCTCAGTGTACAAAAAGAATGGTTGAGCTCATCTACTCGGCCGAGAGAATGTGAGGGCGTTTTGATAGGCTTCCACGATGGAATAAGCTATGGTGTCAACTTGTGGTGGCTTAGGTTTGTAGGCAACACCGTGGCAAGATGGTGTGGCATTGCTTGGACACAAACGCCCAAAGACAATGACACCTTGGTCGGGCGTCAAGCCTCTCAAAGAATGCGAGACGAAGGGATCGCTAGTGGGCCCACTCGTCGCTGGCAACAAGCTGGCAAACGTGAGTCGTGTGTGGCTCAGCGAAGTGATGCGGTCCGATCAGTCGATTGAGTTGGACTCTGGTCTTACAATCCAAGAACCCAATAGTTGACTAGTTTTGGAATTACAAAACCTCTACTTTGACCGAGGTTGGAAAATAGCAAATAAATTTATAAAAATATAATTTTTTGATGGGTTACTGAGATGATATAGAACGATGTAAATTTTCTAAACACACTGCTCATGATCTAATTGTTGATTTTAAATTTCTTTATCAAACTATTTGTATATTGAATCGGAATTTTTCTCAAGATGAAATTGGATTCTAAAAAATTTGGAAAAAATCATATTAATTCATGATAACTATTCTAATATTTGAATAAATTATTTTCTGGGGATTTTTATGAGCATTTATCACTATTTTCTTGTGTGGCTTTGATTTGAGCTCTAGGTTTTATTTTTTAGTTGAAATATTCAAGTGTAACATTTTGTGCATATGTTCCAAAAATTAACATGCATGCTCATGAAATTCATCTAAATGCAACTTAGTAAAAATGGGGCTATGACAAACCTCCCCATTAAGAGAATCTCATCCTGAGATTTTGATAGCTTAAGAATAAGGCTGGAAAGCAGTTCTTTCAATTACAACAAGATATAACATGTGCTGTCTTGATTTCCTTCAAAGATAGTGCTGAAAAATCTTAACAAGGTACTATAATGTTGTTAATACATTTTCCTTTCCATTGCTTTGTTTAACCTTTCCTTTCTTGATTTTAAGGTACTTCGACACATGGAAAAGGTAGGGTACTCTCGTCGCATTTGATCCTCACGCCCCAAAGTTGCTTCCTTTTCGGTGTGGTTACTCCATTGAATCTTCAAAAGTTTGATAGTGTGGTTCTTTGTCTTATGCTCCATCTCACCAAGAATACCAATCGGTGCTCCCGATAGGAAAGATCGGGTTACAAATTGATATTTTCGCATTTGGTCACTTTAGTGGAACACAAAGATATTTCTCGCTGTGAGACATGAAAGGTTTCATGTACTGCTGAAAGAGAGGTGGGTAGCTCCAATTGATATGCCACAGCTCCTTGTTTTGCGAGAATTCGGAAAGGTCCGATATAACGAGGTGCTAACTTTCCTTTCACCTGAAATTGGTGCATGCCCTTCAGAGGTGTGACTTTAAGATAAACATGATCATTCACCTCAAAGCTCAACTCATGATGGCGATGGCTGGCATAGCTCTTTTGGCGAGACTGCGCCACTCACAATCGGTCTTGGATATACCGGACTTGCTCTTTGGCATCCTTTACAAAGTCCGGGCCATAGAGTGACCTTTCTCTGGACTTGGACCAATTCAGCGGTGTCCTACAAGCTCTCCCATATAGTGCCGCAAAAGGTGACATCTGTATGCTTGATCGGTAGCTATTGTTGTAGGAAAATTCTGCATATGGCAAGCACTTTTCCTAGTTCTTACTATAGGATAGAACACATGCTCGGAGAAGATCTTCCAATATTTGGTTCACCCTCTCAGTTTGGACTCCCATTTGAGGGTGATATGCAGTGCTAAAAGAGAGGTCGGTCCCCATGGCTTGGTGTAGGCATTTCCAGAAATATGACGTGAACTTAGGGCCTCAATCAGAAACAATGATCTTTGGTACACCGTGGAGGCAGACAATTATGATAATGTATAATCTGCTAACCTGCTTCCCATGAAGGTGGTTTTGACGGGAATAAAATGGGAAACCTTCATCAAACGATCCACAATCACCCAAATGGCATCAGATCCAGTCAGAGTCTTTGGAAGACTGGTGACGAAATCCAGTCCAACTTCTTCCCACTTCCACTTGGGAACGGGCAGTGGTTGGAGGGTACCCGTTGGCTTTAAGTGTTCAGCTTTAACCATTTGACAAATATCACACTCGGCCACATAACGTGCAATTTGTCTCTTCATTTGGCTCCACCACAGTCTCTTCTTCAGATCTTGGTACATTTTAGTACTCCCAGGGTGTATAGAGAACTGAGAGTTGATAGCTTTGTGGAGAATCAATTCTTTCAATTTGCGATTGAATGGCACTATCAAATGGTTTCCGAACCATAGAATGCCTTGTGCGTCTTCGGTAAAACTTTTGGTCTTGCCTTGCTTCATTGCCTCTTGGATTCGAGCTACCTCAAAATTTATTTTTTGGGCTTCTTTAATCTGATCTTCTAATGTGGATTTCACCTGTAAGGCAACAAGGAATCCTTCTGCAACCATCTTGAGGTTCCATCGCTGAAATTCAACGCACAAACCCTGCGAAGTAGGTGTTACCGACAAACAATTACATTGAGATTTTCTGCTCAATGCGTCGGCTACAACATTGGCTTTCCCTGGGTGATAATGAATTCCCATATCATAGTCCTTGATCATCTCAAGCCATCTCCTCTACCTTGGGTTCAGATCGGCTTGATTGAAAATGTATTTGAGGCACTTGTGATCAGTATAATTTCGCAATGATTACCGATGAGGTAATGTCGCCAGATTTTTAAAGCATGGACTACTACGGCTAACTCCATGTCATGTGTAGGATAGTTTACTTCATGAGGTCTCAACTACCTTGACACATACGCCACCACTCGGCCCTCTTGCATAAGCACACAACCGAGACCATGTCGAGAAGTATCACAATAAATGTCGAAGCTCCGTGAATATCCGCAGAGTGAGAACATGAGCTTTGGTCAAGAGTTCTCTCGAGTCTAAAAAACTTGTTTCACACTCTATTGGCCACTCAGATTTCTTCTCCTTCTTTAAAAATTGGGTCATTGATCTCGCGATTTTAGAGAAATTTTAATGAATCGCGTAATGACCGCCAAAGACGAAAACTTCTAATATCGTTGATGCTTTTGGGCTAACCCCAATTCAGTACATCTTGTACTTTACTTAGATCCACAGCGACACCACCTTCAGATAGCACATGATGCAAAAAGCTAACTTCTTTGAGCCAAAATGCACACTTGTTAGATTTTGCATATAATTGATGCTTGCGGAGTGTTTCCATTACAAGCCTCAAGTGCTTCTCATGTTCTTCATTGGATTTGGAGTATATAAGGATATCATCAATAAACACGATGACGAACTTGTCCAAGTACTCCATGAAAACTGAATTCATGTGGTTCATGAAATAAGTTGGTGCATTCGTCAGACCAAAAGACATGACAGTGTACTTGTACCAACCATAACGAGTAGAGAATGTTGTCTTCGGAATGTCCTCTATTCCGACCTTGATTTGATTATAGCCCAGTCGCAAGTCAATCTTGGAGAATACATGGGCTTCAGTCAGCTGGTCAAACAAATCATCATTATGAGGAAGAGGATATTTATTTTTGATAGTGACTTCATTTAACGGACGGTAATCCACACACATCCGCAAAGTCTTGTCTTTCTTCTTAACAAAGATTGCCGAGCATCCCCAAGGTAAGGAGCTTGGTCGGATAAATCTTTTATCTTGCAATTCTCTGAGTTGTTTCTTTAATTCTATCAACTCATTGGGAGGCATCCGATACGACCGCTTTAATATTGGCGCAGTACCAAGTGGAACCTCAATCACAAACTCAACTTCACGATATGGGGGCATGCCTGGAAGTTCCTTAGGGAAGACATCTGTATAATCACACACCACTGGTACCATCTCTAGTTTGGGGGTGGTACCAATTTTCAGGGCATAAAGATGAGAATCAATCTGTCTTTGATGTGAAAACGACTTGTTCGCCATTTTCACTGTAATGAGATTGACCCTTGGACACAATTAATTTGACCATGATTCTTGGATAGCCAATCCATTCCCGAATAACATTCATCCCTACCGAATCTATCACTATCGATTTTCCAAAATTCTACCCCCGATTTCCACTTTAACCTCCCAGAAGATTTGATTTGCTTGAAAACTGATCCCGGTGATATAAGATGTGGTAGCTAAAGTGGATGTATAAAAAATGATGATGCACAACAAAAAGCTTCTTGACAAAAGAATGGGATGCTCTGGAATCAAACAAAACAACATGACTAAAATTAACAAGAAGTGTACCTAGACAACATCCGTGCGCCAATCGCCTCCGGTGGTGACGTGGTTCACTCGGGCATAAGGCCGAGTGGAGTAGGCTTGGCTACGCCTCCTCGGAGGTGGTGCCGATGCACGAAGCTAGAGATGGTTTGATGGGAGGCAACCCACATGCTTTTGCCAATCATTGTTTGGCAAAATGCCCGGGACGTCCGCAGTGGAAACAAGTCACTTTTGGGTTGAAGGTGCTGTGGATCTGGGGCTGATTTCCACCAACTCTTGGTTGTCAATTTGGTGGTGGAGAAGGAGGTACGAATACTGGTGGCCTTGGTGGCACTGGAGCTTGGAACCGTGGAGGGTTGGGCTGCCAACTGCGTGGCTTCGAAAAACCACCACCTGCTGAAATTTGTGTGGCCCTCTTTCACTTGTGTGACCCTTCCAATGCCTGACTCTTGCTCTCCACCCTGATGGCCATGTTGACCAGGTGCTAGAATTTGCGGAAATCATGTACAGGAAGGGCCAACTGCATCTCTTCTATCAAGCTATTCATGAATCAGTTCTATCTGCAGTGGTCGGTGGAGACATCATCAGGAGTGTACCGAGCCAGGAAATTGAACTCATGAAGGTACTCAGTCACACTCTTCCGACCTTGCTTGAGAGTGAGAAATTGCTATTGCTTGATCATCATAACTCCCTCTGGAATATGTGCTTCGCGAAAAGCCTCGTTGAACTCATCCCAAGTTGGGACGTGCCCGGCCGGCTGTACGGCATAAAAGTTGTCCCACCAAGCACTTGTGGCTCCATCCAGTTGATAACTAGCAAAAAAAACCTTCTCCGCCTCAGAGCACTGGGCGATAAACATCTTCTCATCAATAGCTCGCAGCCAATCTTTTGCCTCCATCGGATCCTCGTAGCCGAGAACAAAGGGGATTGGTCCACAAAGTCAAGAAGACCCCATGATTTCGATGAGTTCCCGCCCACTAGATGACCCTAGAGTAGTGGAGGTGTTGCGTGTAATTTGCTCAAGAATGCGTGTCTAGTCCATACGGTTTCACACTATCTGAGCAAGAACCTCACCATTGTGGGTGGCGGTGGAAGCCCTGCTCACCGACCACCGTAATGATCTTGGCGATCGAAAGGTTCTACACACTCTCCCGTGCATAAAGATCATGGATAGTAGCAGAGAGAGATCCCAGAGGTGGTGATCCCTCTTCCTGCTGAGCTCTAGATTGAGTAGTAGCTCCTGCCATCCTGTTGCCAAACAATTCGTTAACAATCTGGTGAAAGTACATTCGAACAAGCTCAAATTAACTATTCTGGATAGCATGGGAAAGGTACTGAATCTAATATGCATAATGATATGAAATGCGGAAAGATTTAACACCAAAAGAGTGTACAAAGGCACATAAGTTGGTACAAGATCCATTAAAGTAAGTAGTAGATTTTTGACTCAATTACATCCATATACGTCAGAGGCGAATGGTAAATCACCAAACAAAAGGCTCTTACAACAGAACATAAATAATTATACAAACGCTACCTTATTACATTATTTGGGGACAACTACTTGTTGGTTACAACCCCATGCAGCGGTTCTCAACATCAACACCCTAGATAAAGTCATCCCGGTTAAAATTCACCAGGAACTCTTCTAAAAGATGTTATCCAGGTGATCCCGTGTCCAATGGATTGATGAGGTGCCTCGGTGATTCTAACAAAAGAGGGTGACCTCTAGGGGTGCTGGCCTTTGAGTACGAGGAAAACCTGCCGACATACAGGCTTGGCGATGTGACCCATAAGTAGGTGTTAGTCCAGCTATGTCCAGAAGATAGAACTCTGGTGGTGCAGCTATGGATGGTGAGATCTCATTGTCCCCATAAAGCACGTTACGAGGAACGCGCCCCATGCTGACCCAGATCCTAAGATACTCCTAGGCCTCGTGGAGGCGACGTCGAGTCTCTCCCAACTCGTACTTGGTGCAACAATGAACTTGATCCATAATATGGACCAACCTCGCCAGTTGCCGCACTTGAGGGTCTTCTTTATATTGGATTTCAGTGAAGGAGTTCACCTCCGTGCCATGTGCTCGTATCGGGAAATGGTCATATGGTAGCTGATACAACTCTGTTAAGTCATGGCAGAGATAACTCATGGCCACCTTGGCCACTTCTTGAACTGCCATGGCTTCGGAGGTGCCAACTGCTTGAAAGCAATATGGAATACTTCCCTGCTACTTGTCTTGCGGCGATATTGACTATGGCTAGGTGTTCTTCCATGCTCGGTCCTCGATCTTGGCGACAGATAGCATACTGCGACTGATAGGTGAAGTTCGCCCTCCACATCGTATCTCGTAGAAGCGCCGGGTATCCGTCAACATCCTCAGCCCAGGTTTCTTTCACCAAATACTGATGGCTCATATAAGCATAAGAAAGACAAGGTAAGTGGAAAAGTTAGTTTGCAAATTCAACTAAAATTGGGGTAAGAACTAACACTAAGATAAATAAGGAATAAAAGATTCATATCATTTAAAGTTTCTGAAATTATTTTGCTAACTTGAACATATTTTAACAGAAGACTTACTAAACTAACGTCCATGCTATTTGTAACTTACAGTCAGTATGGCTCTGATACCAATGTTGTGGGACCCCAAAATCGAATCTGTTTCAAGTCAAGAGATTACACCCGAGGCATACCTCTTAGCAAGAAATGAGTACAATTTCAAGGTCCTAGATATGTGTCTCGTATTAGCTCCCCAAATCAATGGCTAACACGCATATATCCTGAACAACATTGTACACAGTCATACACAAGTTATAGATTATTAAAAGTAACTTACATGACTAGGACTCGGTCCATAATTTACAAAAGTGACCAAATGGCCAACTTAACATTAACAAAAGTACGTAGCGAAAAAACAACTATGATACACCAAAAGGTCCATCCAAGTGTGCCCAACTCCAAGAGGCAATTGAGTGGAGTTAGAAATAGTGCTATTCGTTAGCGTCGCCAAAATTGGCGCTAACGAATTGATCGATATTGTAATATAAACAAGTGGTCAATCTGATTGAGTATAGAAGGTACTCACAAGTTTTACACAAAAATAAAATGAGTATGTGTGCTAGAGACTAATCAAAGGAGATGGAATTTATACATGATAGAGGCTAATGAAAGGAAGGCATTAGTGGCTTAGTTTGCATCATCTACAAACAGTCTGTGATACATCAGCTATCACAGACGGTTTCATTTATAAACCGTATGTGATAGGCAACTATCACAGATGGTTTTGAATTAATAACCGTCTGTGATAGTATGCATTACAGATGGTTCGAAAACTGTCTGTGATGACCTCATTTCACCACTGACCCATAAACTCAGACGGCTCATGAAACCGTCTATGATGACGTTTTTGAACCGTCTGTGAAGATATTTTCTGTAGTAGTGTATGCTGACCGGGTAAATCGAGATTTGGTACTTTTTAGCAAGAAGACCCTATTGAGTTGAATCACCCTTGCGAGATGACCCCAACTTAGTACAAGCTACTGATAGAGCCTGCTAAGCGGGCATGCAAGTTATGTTGGAAACACCAATACAATGTACAAAAAATGAAAAACAATGCTCCCTTGCACATTATAGAAAATTGTATCGAGTCCTATAAACATATGATCAAACACATATGTTCTCATACCACTTGTGACTCACCCCAATAAAACCTTCCCCTTACTTGACCAAACCGGCCCCAATCTAGTGTGTGGAAGTACATATGGTACTTGGAGTGACCACCCAAAGTTCGGTTCTTAGCGATCCAGACAAGTCTTTCCATGGTACCCGATTCTTGTGCGCAGAGGCACCCACCCTACTAGCAACTTGTCCAGATCAAAACTAGTTTTAAATATACAAAATTTAGACTCAAAAACCAGATTCAAAATCTGGACAAAAACATAAGGCTAGAATGGTTTAGTGTTTCCCACGGTGACAGGTTAGTCCAATCAACCGAACTAACGTATCTATACTGACTTGCATGGCTGAGCATTACTATAAGAAGTAATTAACAATATGTAACAACTAACTTAATCATAGTTGTATGGAACAATCAAGGATAACTGCAAGAGATAGGACATAACTAGCTAAACTCAAGAATTATCAAAATAGCATGCAAGCAATTATAATTGTAGTTTAAAATACTACATTAACCAAAACCTAGGATCAAGATGATGCAAGAGGATGGTTTTCTTGCTGATATTCCACTTGTTCCACCTCAGGATTCTCAGACATGAATTCACTCGCTTCGGGCAATTCAGAATCTAGAATTAATAACATCGAATAAACACCAAGAAATTCTCAAATTTTCAAAATGCTCAATCATGCATGAAATTTACACAGTGATGAGATTATGATTTTATATGAATTTAGGTGAAAGTTTTAGTTTAATTGAAGTTCATTTGAATTTTCTATGAATTTTACAAGGTTAATGTTATTATTGTACAATGAATCAATTATCAAATTTTTCTGTAATAGAGACATGTTTCAAAGTTATTCCAGATTAAAGTACATGAAAAATTTAAATTAACAAAATTGATTTCACTTCATTTGGAGTTAATATGAACTACTTATGAATTTTTGAAGTTTATACCATTTTTTAGCGTAAAAGTAATTCCTTTTGGTATTTCTAAACGGATTAAATACTTTTTGTACGTAGGTTAGCCTAACCGTAGTTGCTTACACATGGGGCCCAGTGCATAGCGCCAGTCCAATTCCACACGCACTGTGTACTTAATGCCATAGGCCCGCATGTCAGCAATGCAACGCAAAACCTGGTTTTATTACCTCCCTCATTTTTTGTTCCTGGTCCCACACGTCAGCAAAATGTTATCACATTAACTCAGAAACTAATCATTACTTACGTTAATCCGACAGAGATTTGTGTTAATCATGGAGCTACAGTGTTGTCGGGCGTTCTGACAATAGAGTAGCTCACACCCGCGAGCTTGCTCGGCGGCTCGCCAGCGCTGTGGTCCATGGTGGTGCGGTTTAAGGCCATAAATGTGATCCTAATAGCCTTGTGGTCCTATCGGTGGTCGAAACATGGCCGACGGTGAACTCTCGCGGCGACACAACGAGGAGAGATGGTGGTGACCCTACGGCCAAAGTGACTAGCTCGACTTGGCATTGCATTGAGCAAATAAACGAGCGCATAAGCATCACTGAGGTTCAATGGACCTACCAGGGCCAAAGAGATGACAAGAGGAGCACTAAAGTTCGCCGGAGATGGTGACCTAGTGACGGCAAGAAGAGCTCTACGTGGAGCAAAAATCCTATGCAAAACAAAAAGGAATGAATGATCGGGATCACTTAAGGGAGCTACGGAGATACCCTAGGTGAAAGGAATCAGTTAAAAACTCACCAGACCAGAGATGGAGACGATGAAGTTGTTTTCGGATGAAACTTGAGAAAATTCAAATTCCTGATGATCCTATGAACCATTGAACAAATTGATTGAGGGCTTTTCCTTCTAATACCAAAAGACATGAGAGGATGTGCAATGGTGAGGAAGGAACTCACCAAGAGTGAAATTGACACGATGAAGACACTTGGTCCGCGCTCTGGAGTTGCAAAAGACAATGTGCATTCTGAGGATTCACTACAAGGTAAGACTTCAATTTATCAAAACGAGAATGGCATGAGGAGAGAAAAACAAGGCACAAGCACGAGAGGATAACCCTTAGTGTACAAGAAGAATGATCGAGCTCATCTACTCGGCCGAGAGAATTGTGATGGAATTTTGATGGTCTTCCATGAGGGAATAAGCTACGGTGTTAACTTGTGGTGGCTTAGGTTTGGTAGGCGACGGTGGTGGCGGGATGGCGTGGCATTGCATGGATGGACATGGCCGGCGCAATGACACCTTTGTTGGCGCTCGGAGCTTCTCGGCAGCGTGGAGACGAAGGGACTGCTGGGTGGGCCCAGCTCATCAGTGGCATCAGCGAAGCGACGTGAATTGGTGTGTGGCCCGGGCAAAGTGGTGCGGTCCGATCAAGTCGATTGAGTTGGACTCGGTCGCTACAGTCCAAGAACCCGATAGTTGACTGGTTTTGGAATTACAAAACCTCTACTTTGACCGAGGTTGAAAAATAGCAAATAAATTTATAAAAATATAAAATTTTCAGATGGGTTACTGAGATGATATAGAACTCATGTAAATTTTCTAAACACACTTTTCATGATTTAATTGCTGATTTTAAATTTCTTTACAGAAACTATTTGTATATTGAATCAGAATTTTTCTCAAGATGAAATTGGATTCTAAAAATTCTAGAAAAATCATATTAATTCATGATAACTATTCTAATATTTGAATAAATTATTTTCCAGGGATGTTTATGAGCATTTATCACTATTTTCTTTTGTGGCTTTGATTTGAGCTCTAGGTTTTATTTTTGAGTTGAATTATTCAAGTGTAACATTTTGTGCATATGTTCCAAAAATTAACATGCATGCTCATGAAATGCATCTAAATGCAACTTAGTAAAAATGGGGCTATATATATATATATATGTTATATATATATATATATATATATATAAACTCCGAAAGGAAAGAACAGTGTGCTACTCACCAGAGAAGAATCGGAAAGAAAATTGTGCTTCTCACCAGAGAATAATCGGACTGTATACAACACTCAACTACAATGAAAATTCTCCTAAATTTTTGAGGAGATAGTCTATTGAGCATTTCATCAACTTTTAAAATTTGAAGATCAAACTCAAATGTGAGTTTGGAGAGAAGAAAAGGAAAACAGGAACTTTTGTCCTTTTCACTTTCTATTTTAATCTAACCTATAGTTCATCAGGATTTCACTCCTTTTTTAATTCCTCCCCAACATAAATTGAATATAAACTTGAAGGTTAAAACTATATACGTTCGATTTAAGTGCAAAATATTTTATTTCTATTTTAGTGGGTGTAAATTAACTAGCTAGCCAATCAACTCGATCTCCCAGAGAGACCACACGCACGACAAGTATTGGACATTGTATATATCACTATCAATAAAGAAAGAATTATTGGGCGAGGTATCAATCGCGGTGGCAACCGGCAACCAAAAGATTCTCATGAAAAACGTGAGAGGAGCATCCCATGATTTTCCTACCATCACTGTAGGCGAGCACAGATCCATTCAAGAAGATAAACTAGTTTATTTTTTCTACCTTGAATTTCCTACCTTCTCTGTGCCGGCAGTGATGGATGGACATTCAAGAAGATAAATTAGTTTATTTTTCCTGCCTTCACTGTAGGCGAGCACAGATCCATTCAAGAAAGAGATTTTTGAACAAAGGAGGAATTTGACTCGACTGAGTCTCCAGTCCCATGGTTGATCCATCACTGAGGTATAATATTAACAAATGCTCAACGAATAGATGCTTTGGTAGTGTGTCAGGTTCACGATAGCTTTGGCTGGGATGGCTGGCTGACGCAAGAAAGCAGTTTTTCAATTGAACAGCGTGGTTACATCTCATTTCTCCCTGAAATGATCACATCGTGGTTACAATAAAGTAGATTTTAAAATGAATTTTATATGCTCAATCGGTAGATTTTCTTGATCTTTGAAAAGTACTAGATCAGTTCGACTTTAATTTCCTTATAACACTTTTATGTTGGTTCCAGGCTTTCAGCTTAAACCAAAGTTGCACAGAACGTCTTATCCAAAAAAAAAAGAGGGACAACTGATTTGATCTGAAAACTTCGTTACATCTAACTGGTAGAAAATTAATTAGCTTGGTAAACAATGACTACAGGTTGTTCATTTGGTTTATACCCAGAAATTCACAATTTTTCCTTGGAGTAGTGATCATTTTATAGAATTGTTTCCAAAGTTTAGTTTCATTTGGACGGTCGATTTATAATTTTTCATTGCAATAATAATCAATATATATGTTGTTTGATACTCCAACAAACAAAATATAGTACTAACATCAAAGCAATCGCATGCATGTACTGAACTAGTAACACCTGGGCAATGACTAACATACAAAAATGGTAGACGAACATCCACACAATTTTGACGAAGTACATGGATCAAAAGTGAACCTGACCAGCTGGCAGTGATGGATAGACATTCAAGAAGTTAAATTAGTTTATTTTTCCTACCTTCACTCTAAGCGAGCATATATCCATTCAAGAAAGTAATTAATTTTGAACAAAGGAGGAAGCTCGTGTGGAGATCATGGGTAGACGATCCTAATTACCTTAGTGTGTTAAACAATTGGCAATGATGTCGTGGTGTTTGGGAAACCCTTGATTTTAGCGGTTCACCAATGTCGGCCTAGGCGGTTTGACCGCCCGTAGGGGATCGGACGTTCGTGCGGGCCATGGTCCGGTCGACTTTGGGGTGGCGGTCGACTAGCTGGGTTGTGTGGTTAGACCTGCCAAAAGTGGCGGTCTAACCGGTGGATTTGAAAAGGTTGGATATTTGGAAATCGCCAAAATTGCTTGTGTAGGAATGTGAGGTGATGCGTTTGCACTAGGTCTCATTGAAAATAGAGTTTCCAGGAAAAACTAGATAGAGTTTGAAATTTCTAGAGAGGTGCGTCCGAGGCTTGGGAAAAATTCCCAAGTGGTCCGACGCCATTTGTTGGTGGTCGACCGGTCGAGGGCGCGGCCGACCGCTAGAGAGGTTTCGTGCGTCAGAAGGCGTTGAATTTTGTGGAATTGAGCAAAATCATGGGATTCAGTGCATAGGTGTTTCATGATGCATGTTTTGGCTAATGTAGGTCAAGTTGCAAAGAACTTCTGCTAATGTAGGTCAAGTTGCGAAGAACTTGTGCCTATAATCAAGTTCTTTGTCTATTGTTGTGTAGGTGGCTTGGAGTCAACTATGGTCAACAACGAGGATGATCAGGACTAGGCTAGGAGAGCTGAGATTTAAACAATATAGGATGTCGGGTGAAGTGGTTGGAAACAAGTATGGCACAAGATAGACAAGAACGACTGAACATGAAGTTCGGTGCAATGGGTTGCATCAAGTGACTTGTGGGTTGATGCAAATGCTATGATGGCTCCGGTGGGAGCCGGATGAGAGAGACTTACCAACATAAAGAGAGCCATTAATGAACCTACGTGTGACAAAGCATGGATTGCTTCTCGATGATTGGACTCAGCCTTTGGAGAATGATCGAGAATAGGTATTTTGGTATCTTCGCTAAAATACCAGGTTGCTGACCTTCGAGAAACCGCGGCACGGGACGACACAAAGGAAAGGCAGGTCAAGAGAAGATGAGATCACGAATAGACAGATTCGGGAGACCCGGTTCATCATCCACTTTGAGAAG
Organism: Ampelocalamus luodianensis; assembly: GCA_036346255.1. Taxonomy (NCBI): domain Eukaryota; kingdom Viridiplantae; phylum Streptophyta; class Magnoliopsida; order Poales; family Poaceae; genus Ampelocalamus; species Ampelocalamus luodianensis. The sequence goes on from JAYEVH010000362.1 coordinate 21,520, forward strand.
TATGCGTGAGTGCAAACCCATTTGTATGTAGGCTTAATGGGTACCCAATAAGGTTTTCTCTCTAGACCTAGCCTCCATTATGAAAGTGTAGGACCGGAAAGGTGACTAGAGGGGGTGAATAGGAGCACAAATTCTTTTTAACCTCTGATTGGATTCAACCCGTAAATCACTCGAATAGCTATGAGAGCTATGGAGATCAATGATTATGCACAGAGGAAGACTTGCTTTGAATCCTATCAACACCCCTAATGCACAGCAACAAAATATCCGAAGAAGTGCTGAAGAATCAGGGCAAACGGTACTACCACAGTGTAACTAGTGGTACTACCTATAATAGGTACTACCGCAGTGTACTGAGAGGTACTACAGCACTGAGGTACTACCACAGGCAAATGAAAGGTACTACCTATAATCGGTACTACCGTAGTGTACTGAGAGGTACTACCACACTGAGGTACTACCGTAAGGAAATGAAAGGTACTACCGATTATCCTGGAGTTCGTCCCGACAGCTGAAAAACCAAATCTAAAAATGGCACAACTTTTGATCCACTCGGTCAAACTTGATGAAACTTGAAACGCAGCTTCTCTAAGATATTAGGAACCTATTCCAATCAAAGATCGCAGAGATCCATACCAAAGTTCCTATCTTTTTCAGTTTAAACGAAAGGTGCTCCAAAACCGAGTCAAAATCGAAATATGATCTAGAGACTTGCTCGTGGGTGATTGATGATCAAGATGATCCGAGATGTGTTCCCACATGTCACAGCAAGCTAGATCAAGAGAAGAAACTAAGCAAAAACTCGCGGATCAAAGAAAGCCCCAAAATCATCAAATAGAGAGGATGAACACAAAAACGAAATAGAGACTCATCTCAAGAAGTGATACTTGGATTAATTTGAGATGGATGATTGTTGTTTACAGCCACTCCAACATGGAGGACAAAGCTCACCACGTGAGCACACACTGAATCCAACCCTAGAAACCCTAGCTCTCCTCTCTTCTCCCCAAAACCCTAAAACACCAAAATAGGGTTACAAAATGGCTAAGAGGCTTTTAGTGCAACCAGCACTTAGCCCTATTTATAGTGGAGGTTAGCATCTAGAAAATATTCCATTAGGGCACCCATTAAACTCTAACACACAACTGGGTTAACACACGCACGCATCTCAAAGCGCAGTCTTCATCTTCGATTGACCTAAACCGCTTCACCATGCGCCGACCCGCGCCGCGGTTTAGCCAAAGGTTACCAAGGCGGTATTTGGTGAAATTACCAAAATACCCCTTCTCGATCTTTCTCCAAAAGACCAAGTCCAATCCTGGTGAAGCAATCGCCTGCTTCGTCACGTGTAGGTTGATCAATGTAACATCCAAATTCCAGGATTTGCAAAATCTTCATGTGTTCAAGGATCAAGGAAGCTCAAACCCCAAAGATTTCCCAATTTGCTCAAGATTCGGGTCTCCCCCAAAAGCACCGAGCCTCCCTCCCCCAAATCTCCCTAACCCTAGCCCCCTCCCTAGCCTGGCATCGCCATGCCCTGCTCCGTCGCCTCGGTCCTCCACCCCCGCCGGCCGTGCCAGCGCCCCGGTGGCCGCGCCTTCTCCCGTCGCCTCCTCCTCTCCTCTCGGTCGCGCCACTCGGCCGCGCCGCGCGCAACGCCCGCCGCGCGCTCGACCCGCCCCATCCCTCCGCCTCGCCTCGATCGCGCGCAGCCCCGCCGCGCCTCGGCACTCCCACCGCCCGTCTGTCAACGGCTACCCCGGATCCAAAGCTCCTCCTCGGCCTTTAAAACCCGGCGCCCCGCTCCTCTCCTCCACCCCTCTCTTCCCAAGCGAAGACCGAGCAAGAACGCCGAGCGAAGGTTGAAGGAACTCACCTTGGTCGTCGCCGCCGCCCTAGCCCCGCTTCGGTCTTCGCGCCTCTTCATCTTCTTGGTCGCCGCTGCCGCCGCGCCCGAGCCCTTCATCTTCCTCGGCGCCGCCGCTCCGTCATCGCCACCGCTAGGTGAGCCTCGTCGCCGTCGCTGCGCCTCTACCCCCCCTCTTTCCTTTTCTTTGGGCCGATAGCCCCGCGCCTCCTTCGCTTCGCCGCGGCCGCACACTTCCTCGCCGCCCGAGTAGCGCCGGTCAGAAGCGCGTGCGCGCGCTTGCGCGAGAGCTAGAGCCGGGCCGGCCTGAAACCGCCGTGGGCCACATTTCCTTTTCCTTTTATTTCTTTTTCTTTCACTTTTTCTTTTTGTTTCAAAAGGAAGGTTTTAAAGTTAGTATCTCCTCATCTTAGCTCCAAAATTGAGAAGTTTGTTTCTAAAATTTCTAAAATCAAGCTCTTCTGTTGGTGCTAGTTTGGTTTATTTTGGAGTTCATTTGATGAGTTTTGTTATTTATTTAATTTGTTTGCTCGCTTGTTTCTTTTTAAGCACGATCGATCGCGTAGAGTTCTGAGAAGCGGAGACCCCACTTCGATCAAGCTCAAGAATATCAAGATCACCTAGACCTAGACCAAAGTAGTCAACACTTTGATCATATTGAACCTACGTTTTATGCAAATTATGTTCTTTTAAATATCAAATTGCATGCTTTAATTCCCTTATGCAATTGTATGTTAAATACCCTAAGGTAGTCAAATGCCAATTTGATGCTTAATTATTAATACACCGTCCCTTGATAATTGAATTGCCATACACCCTTGTCACCCTAGTAAATATTTGGTAACTATACTAGTATAGGCTATACTTAAGCGCCATGCTAGTCTTGCTTAAGTATCGGGGTATCATCTACCCCATTCATCATCTTTTGAAATGAACATGATTTTGGGAAGTCATTGGGTGTAAATGACTGAGATGGTTATGATGTTGTATTTTTCCTACCTCTTAAAAACCCTAAAAATTGCTTATCACATCTGGGCGGGTGGTATGATGGATGGTATGTTGGTGGGTGCTAATGCAGCCCAAGGAATGTTGGTTTGTGGATGGTATGTGGTATGAACCGCCAGATGGTCCCTAAGGACTTAATCGTGATGACCTCCCAATGTAAAACAAGACGACCACATGTCTATAATGGTGTCGACTGGCTAAATAATTTGTATCCGTTAGTATGAGTTGCACGAGCGGATGACCCGCTACGCCATAAGCCTTTGTGGTTATGGGTTGGAGTGTACGACTTACGGTCTATGTGAACGAAGCCGTGTGGCGCAAGAGGGGTCCGGGAAAGGGTTGACGGGTCTCACGTGAGCGTAACTCTTCTCGTGTGAAACCTTAGCGGGTGTAACAAATCTGGTGGATACATTGTAAAGGCCTTGTGACGATCTCCCTTGACTCGCATGTCTCACGAAACATGTGTACATGTCAAGATGATTGTCTCTTGTGGGTAAAGTGTACAACCTCTGCAGAGTGTAATAAACTGTTCGAATAGCCGTGCCCACGGTCATGGGCGGACATGGGAACTTACAAGAGTTAGTTCTGTTTATAAAACCTTGTGGGCGGGATAAAATGTGTTGGGTCGTTGTGACCCTGGTTTTGGTTTTCCCTGGGTGGATGTACCCCAGTGATGTTAAGTGGTGGATGTAACCGCTATCAAAAATAAGCATGAGGTGGAGGTAACCTCTACTGTTATAAATATTGCACAAGTAATCTCTTTAACAAATGCAATTTGGTTAAAATGCTAAGTGATAGGACTTTCTAATATTGGTACTCAAAATATTGCTTTGTGCAAATAAATGAACCCGAGCCATCCTTGTTAAGCTTTGCATGTATATTATTGCATCTTGTGTGTTGGCTCGCGAGCACGGAAGTTGTGCTCATCCTCGCTCTTTCCCCCAACCCTCAGAACCCGTGGATCATGGAGATTACGTCTACTACGAGGACCAGGACGCCGAGGAGCAAGGACATGAAGAAGAGTAGCATAGTTCCGTAGTCTGAGTCTCGCCTCAGTCTGGTTGGCTCCGTTGGTACTCGTGTACATCCTATATTATCCAAGCCTTTGGCTAATATCGGTCGTACACATGGTACCCCAGTCGCTTGTCTGTGGAGAGACTTGCTCTACCCCTTTTGCTTCCGCTATCGTACTCGAGATTTTGTAATGAACTCATAGATTTTGTAATGAACTCATTTGGTCTGATCGGCCCTATTGTAAACTCGACCCGACGTGGTCTATTTGAAATCTAATGCTTGTATTAATGAATGTTTTGATCTATGCGATGTATGAATCGATTCAGCAATGTATCCTGTGAGTGCTACCTACTGATCCAGGGAATAGCGCAGTATGTTCACAGAGGATTCTGGATTTCGAAATCCGGGTCCACAGAGTGGTATCGAGCATAGTTTGGTCGTTCTAGTAGGACTTGAGTCTTAATTTTTAAAACGCTAAAACATTTGCCCAAAATATAGCGTATCTATCGCTCTTACTTGGAGCCGACTTCCTCTTGCTCCGTCGATCTTGGGACTTTCTCTCACGGAGAAGACCTCGGAGATGTACCATCCGCCTACTTCATGGGCCGGATGCGTGTTGGACCGAGAGACTGGAGCGCTATGCTAGGGAGGTGAGTTCAATACTCACACCTTGCGTACCCGATGCATGGAGATGTGGCACGACTTGCCGCGTCTCGCTTGTGCCAAATGCATGGAGACGCTTCTGCGAGCTCCGCTTCCATCCGACTCTCCGGAGGGAGAGCTTTATCCGTGATCCACCACGTCGGACAGATGACGCACTGTCACATCGCTCCACCACCGCGATCGGGACGCCGATTCCGGGAGAGCACTCAGGCACGCTGCGTGACAACATGCGAGAGTTGGCTCGCCGCGAGCGGGAGAGAGACGCCCATGCGCAGTTGAGCCGCCCGAGCCCTCGCACCGCCGCTCTGCCTCGCCCCTGCTCCTGTTGCTCACGCCGTCGTTCCGGCAACCGGTGCGGCCGACGTTTTCCACTGAGGACCCCGCACCGCCACGGCACGCAAGAAAGTGCGCCCACCGACCGACCGCAGCTTTGAGAGTCCGGCCGTGGACGCAGCCCGATCCCCCGCTCGATTCGACGAGTTCGACCGCGGCGCCACTCGGTCGTTCGCTCGCCGACCATCGGTCGTAGCCGTTCCGATCCCCGGTAATCGTAGCACTGCGGTGGTAAGCACCGATGGAGGAGTAGTCGGGATAGACTAAGTTAGTTAGCGATGCTTGCTAGGTAGTCTTTTGGTTGCAAGCACTTTCTCCATCTACCTTTTGTAGGCGTTGTGTTTTGTATATCGTGTCATGGCTTTGCATGGCCTATATCTTGTGTCCTAGAGTCATGTAACACTTACCCCCTAATATTAATGAATTGCACCATTCGGGCTTTGTATCGCATTTGTGTTGTTCGTTCAATTTGATTTCTTTCTTACGTGTGTGCTTTAGAGGGCTAGTGAACCTCATATACCACCCTCTCTAGTTCTAAGCCTTAGCGTTTCTTGAGATGGCACCAAGGAGAGCCCCGATCAGTGTGCCCGGCCGTGGAAGTGCGTGGCTAAAGCCGTGGAAGAGGCCGTGGCTATGGTCGTGGTCGTGGACAAGACCTACCTCCCCACCGCCGAGCATCCAACAATGGCACAAGTTATGCAACAACAAGCCCAAATCCTTCAAGCCTTGCTCGCTAATCAACAAGCAGGAGCGACGGTCGCCACTCTAGTCGGCAGATTTCCTCGAGACAAGACCTCTTACCTTTGCCTCGAGATGAACCCTGGAAGCGTAAGATTGGCTCGGGGATGCGAGAAGAAGCTTCGCCAGCCCGATGCTCGAGGAAGATAAGGTGGACTTCGCCACGCACCAGTTGAAAGGAGCCGCCGCTGCTTGGTGGGAAAACTACCTCGCTGCTCAAGGTGGTGAAAGCCCAGTGGCAGGAGAAGAAACAGAAGCAGTCGCATCCGCGACTGGAGATCAACAGGGACCCGCCACTGTCGAAGCAATTGCTGAAGTACAGCTGGATGAGACCGCACTGCAGGCGCCAATCTCTGAACGAGTTCAAAACCGCCAGACTAACTTTGTACCCGCGGTACAATGAGGCTAAAGAAGAATGAATTCAGAACTCTCAAGCAAGGTCAAATGACCGTCAACGAATATCTAACCAAGTTCAATCAGCTTGCTCGCTACGCTCCCAGTGACGTAGCTGATGAAGAAGAGAAGATTGACCGCTTTGTGGAGGGAATGCGCGGGGATATGAGAAGCCAGCTTATCCTCCATGATTTCCCTAGTTTTCACCACTTGATCAACAAAGCCCTCGTGCTAGAAAACGAGAAGAAGATTGCGGAAGTTAGCGAAGAGAAAGATGGCCTTCCGAAGCCACAAGGTGGCATTCCTCAAAAGTCAACATTCCTCGGTAGTTCATCATTTAAAACAGTGTAGTTTCCCACAAGGAACTCAAGCTCGGCCCAATGAACCAATGGGAATGGTTTCGCATCCTTCGCCCACAGACACTGCAACAAGCAACCCAAAGACTCATCTCCATTGTTTCCTTTGTGGGTGAGAGGACACTTCGCCAATCGATGCCCTCAACTTCAGAACACTCCCGCAAAATTCAACTCAGGAGCCGCACCAGCTCAAGGTCAAACATCAGCTCTAAGCAAGAACCATCAGGCCCCACAAGCGCCTAGATCTACCTCAACACCAAATCGCGGCCATGTGAACCATGTCACAGCCGAGGAGGCTCAGGAAGCTACATGAGTTCTAATGGGTACGTTCTCTGTTAAATCAGTTCCAGCACAAGTTTTGTTTGATTCTGGAGCTTCGCATTCTTTCATATCAAGAAAATTTGTTGAAAGGCTTAAGTTGCCAACCTTTAAGCTAAAGAAACCCGTGGTACTTAGTTCACCCGGGGGACCCTTGACTACTATCTTAGTAAGTCCCCGAGTAGAGATTGCTATGGAAAATTCTGGATTCCTAGCAAACCTCTTAGTGCTTGATCCCAAACTCGGATATCATCCTAGGGATGGATTGGTTGGCCCGATACCAAGGTATGATAGGCGTGCCAACAGGAAGGTGGTACTCACCAAAACCGGGCACCACAATAAAGGTTAATGTAGACCGCTCCTCGTGTTTGGATCGTACAATCCATAACCTCGAGAAGGTGACTCTGAAACAACACACGTAGTTCAAGATTACCCGGAAGTTTTTCCGGAAGAATTGCTCGGCATGCCACTGCATCGAGACATAGAATTTGTGATCAACCTAAAGCCAGGAACAGCCCCAATTGCCAAGAGGCCATATAGGATGGCAGTTGATGAGCTTGAAGAGCTTAAAGTACAAATGGAAGAATTACAGGAAAAAGGATTTATTAGACCTAGCTCATCCCCTTGGGTTCGCAAGATTTTTGTAAAGAAAAGGATGGCACCGCGGTGTGCGTGGATTACAGAGCCCTCAATGAGGTGACCATCAAGAACAAGTATCCCTTGCCCGCATTGATGATCTATTCGATCACCGTCGAGAACAACGTTGTTCTCCAAGATAGACCTAAGGTCGATACCATCGACTTAAGATTAGGTCGAGGACATCCCTAAAACGACTTTTACCACGGTATGGCTTGTATGGGTTCACGATTATGTCGTTTGGCTTGACCAATGCGCCAACCTACTTCATGAACCTTATGAACAAAATATTCATGGAATACTGGATAGGTTTGTTGTCGTGTTCATAGACGACATCTTAATCTACCCAAGACTAATGAGGAACATGTTGAACATCCGCATTTGGTCTGGAGAAGCTTAAAGAACATCATTTTGTATGCCAAGTACAAGCAAGTGTGAATTTTGGCTTCAAGAGATCGATTTCCTCGGACATATCAGATCCATTTGGAGGAGTCGCATTGACCCATCCAAAGTAGAAACGGTGTTGGGATGGAAACAACCAACCTCGATGACCGGCGCGTAGTTTTCTGAATGGTCGGATACTATAGACGCTTCATTGAAGGGTTCTCCAAACTATCCGCACCAATGACCCACCGCTCAAGAAGGAAAAGAAGTACGAATGGACAGAAGCTTGTGAAAAGAGTTTCCAAGAGTTGAAGAAGAAGTTAACTACTGCACCAGTGTTAGTCTTGCCAGACATACACAAGGACTTTGAAGTCTATTGTGATGCTTCGCGCCAAGGTCTTGGCTGCGTCCTTATGCAAGGAGGAAAAGTCGTGGCATATGCATCCCGACAACTCCGTCCACATGAAGACAATTATCCAACTCATGATTTGGAGTTAGCAATGTAGTGCATGCCCTAAAGATTTGGCGGCATTACTTGATTGGAAATCATTGCAATATCTATACAGATCATAAGAGTCTTAAGTACATCTTCACCCAAACAGACCTCAACCTCCGTCAGAGAAGATGGTTAGAACTGATTAAGGATTACAACTTGGATGTTCATTATCATCCTGGAAAGGCCAATGTAGTGGCCGATGCATTAAGCCGTAAGTCCTACTGCAATAGTGTTGTGGTTCAAGAGTGCCAACCTGAGCTTTGCAAGGAATTAGAGGCACTTAACCTCGAGTTAGTAGAACAAGGCACCTTAGCAGCTATGGAAGTTCAACCAACCTTAGAAGAGCAAATCAAGACCGCTCAAAAAGGACACCCTGGAGTTCAGAAGTTTAAATATCTCATGGCCAAAGGAAAAGCCTCAAAGATGGTTGAAGACCAACAAGGTATCCTATGGTATGGGAAACGTCTCCTTGTTCCCCACCAAAAGGAGCTCAAAGAATTGATTCTAAAAGAAGCCCATAGCTCAGCATACACCATACACCCGGGCAGCACCAAGATGTATCAAGATATGAAGATTCGATATTGGTGGCCACGAATGAAAAGAGACATCGCCGAGTTCGTAGCTTGTTGCGATGTGTGCCAACGGATCAAAGCAGAACATCAGAGACCCGCAGGATTGCTGCAACCACTGCAAATCCCTCAGTGGAAGTGGGAAGAAATTGGAATGGATTTCATTACGGGCTGCGAGAACCAAGACCGGATATGATTCCGTATGGGTCATAATCGATGATTAACCAAAGTTGCCCATTTCATCCTGTGAAGACCACCTACAAGGGAGATAAATTAGCCGAGTTATACATGGCTCGATTGTGTGTGCATGGAGTACCCAAGAGGATAGTCTCGGATCGAGGTTCTCGTTTACCTCGCATTTGGGCTAGTCTCCATGATGCACTTGGAACTCACTTAAACTTCAAAGACAAAGATATCACCCATGACGGATGGAGACAAAAAGAGTAAATCGATTCTAGAAGACATGCTTGGGCTTGTGCTTTAGAGTTTACTTTAGGCGGGAGAGATGTCTACCATATGCGACTCGCCTACAACAACGATTACCAATCCGGTTTGAAAGATGTCCCCGTTTGAAGCACTCTATGGGAGAAAATGCGAACTCCCTTGCATTGGTCGAATCGGGAGAAGGTTATATCTTGGACCGAGATACTCTCAAGCAAGCGTAAGAGAAAGTCGATTGATCGAGATCGTCTACAAGTCGCTCACCGAACGCAAAAGTTATGCCGACAACCGTCGTAGAGAGTTAACTTTGAAGTTGGAGATCATGTATATCTCAAAGTGTCACCCCTTCGCGGAATGCGGAGGTTTAAAGTGAAAGGCAAACTTGCGCCAAGATACATAGGCCCGTTCCCAATCACCGCCAAGCGTGGAGAGGTAGCATATCAACTGGAATTACGTAAAATTTGTCGATGTCCATAATGTGTTCCACGCTCTCACTCAAGAAATGCCTCGAGTACCGTAAGAGCAAGCTCCAATTGAAACCATCGCACTCCAGAAAGACTTGTCGTATCCAGAACATCCGATCAAGATTCTCGATGTCGTGGAGAAGCAAACAAGACGCCATATCATCCGTTTGTGCAAAGTGCAATGGAGCAACCACTCGGAGAGAGAAGCCACGTGGGAGCGTGAAGATCAGCTGAAGTTGGATTACCCCTACCTGTTCTCTGAGTAGCTTGAATCTCGAGGTCGAGATTCTCTTTAAGGTGGGTAGGTTTTGTAACACCCAAATTCCCGGATTTGCAAAGTCTTCGTGTGTTCAAGGATCAAGGAAGATCAAACTTCAAAGTTTGCCCAAAATGCTCAAGATTCGGATTCTCCCAAAGCCTACCTAGACCTTCCTCCCAATCTCCCTAACCCTAGCCCTCCTCCCATGCCCCGCTCCGCCACCTCGGCCTCCACCCCGCCGGTCGTGCGGTGCCTCCGTGGCGCGCCTCTCCCGTCGCCTCCTTCTCCTCCCACGGTGCGCTCCTCGCCGCCGCTCGCCACGCCGCCGCGTCAACACCCGCCGCGCGCGCTCGACCCGCCCCATCCCCTCGCCCGCCTCGGCGCCGCAGCCCGCGCGCCCTCGGCACTCCCCCGCCCCGGGCGTCAACGGCTCCTCCTCCGGATCCAAAGCCCCCTCCGGCTATAAAAGGGCCGAGCCTCTTCCCCCTCCGGCCGAGCCAACCCGCCCCCCCCACTCATCCCTTCTTCCCCAAGCGAGAAACCCGAGCAAGAAGAAGAGAGAGCAAAGGAGTTTGAAGGACTCACCTTCGGGAGTCGCCGTCGCCGCCGACTTTGCGCTCTTGGTGAGCTTGGTCGCCCGCCGCCGCCCGAGCCCTTCATCTTCCTCGCCGCCGCCGCCCGTCGCCGTTCTCCCCCGAGCTCCTTCTCCTTGCGCGCCGCCGCCGCCGCCCGTTTCTCCCTCCACCCGCTGCCCTAGCGCCTCCCTCCCCCTCGCTCGTTTGGAGCTCGGGCCGAGACTTCCCCCTCGCCCCCTTGTTTTCTTCGGCCGTGGGCCATGCGGGCCGCACGCGTGCGCGCTCTTGCGTGAGAGCTGGGCCGGGCCGAAGCGCCGAAGCCTGGGCCGCCGCCAGCTCTTTCCTTTTTCCTTTTTATTCCTTTTTCCTTCTCTTTTTCTTTTTTGTTTCAAAAGAGAGACTTTAAAATCTCTTTTCTCCCCCATTTTAACTCCAAAAATTGTGAAGTTTGTTTCTAAAAATTTCTAAAATCAAGCTCTTTCTGTTGGAGCTAGTTTGGTTTATTTTGGAGTTCATTTGATGAGGATTGTTATTTATTTATTTTGTTTGCTCGCTTGTCTCCTTTTCCGGTACGATCGTTCGCGTAGAGTTCGGAGAAGCCGGAGACCCCCACTTCGATCAAGCTCAAGAGTATCAAGATCATCTAGCCTAGACCCAAAGTAGTCAATACTTTGATCATATTGAACCTACATTTTATGCAAATTATGTCCTTTTAAAGTATCAAATTGCATGCTTTAATTTCGTTATGCAAATGTATGTTAAAAATCCTAAGGTAGTTAAATACCAACTTGATGTTTAATTATTAATACATCATCCCTTGGTAATTGAATTACCTTAAGCCTTTGTCACCCTAGTAATTATTTGGTAACTATACTAGTATAGGCTATACTTAAGCGCCATGCTAGTTTTGCTTAAGTATCGGGGTATCATCTACCCCATTCATCATCTTTGAAATGAACATGATTTTGGGCGATCATTGGGTGTAAATGACCGAGATGGTTATGATGTTGTATTTTCCTATCTCTCAAAAACCCTAAGAATTGCTTATCACATCTGGGCGGATGGTATGATGGATGGTATGTTGGTGGGTGCTAATGCAGCCCAAGGAATGTTGGTTTGTGGATGGTATGTGGTATGAACCGCTTGAGATGGTCCCTAAGGACTTAATCTGTGATGACCTTCTAATGTAAAACAGTACGACCACATGTCTATAATGGTGTCGACCTGGCTAAATAATTTGTATCCGTTAGTATGAGTTGCACCAGGCAGATGACCCACTACGCCATAAGCCTTTGTGGTTATGGGTTGGGGTGTACGACTTACGGTCTATGTGAACGTAAGCCGTGTGGCGCAAGAGGGGTGCAGGAAAGAGTTGACTGGTCTATGTGAGCGTAACTCTTCTCAGGTGAAACCTTAGCGGGTGTAACAAATACTGGTGGATGCATTGTAAAGGCCTTGTGACGATCTCCCCTTGACTCACATGTCTACAGAAACATGTGTATATGTCAGGATGATTGTCTCTTGTGGGTAAAGTGTACAACCTCTGCAGAGTGTAATAAACTATTCGAATAGCCGTGCCCACGGTCATGGGCGGACATGGGAACTTACAAGAGTTAGTTCTGTTTATAAAACCTTGTGGGCGGGATAAAATGTGATGGGTCGTTGTGACCCTGGTTTTGGTTTTCCCTGGGTGGATGTACCCCAGTGATGTTAAGTGGTGGATGTAACCGCTATAAAAAATAAGCATGAGGTGGAGGTAACCTCTACTGTTATAAATATTGCACAAGTAATCTCTTCAACAAATGCAAATTGGTTAAAATGCTAAGTGATAGGACTTTCCAATATTGGTACTCAAAATATTGCTTTGCGAAAATAAATGAACCCGAGCCATCCTTGTTAAGCTTTACATGTATATTATTGCATACTGTGTGTTGGCTCGCGAGCACGGAAGTTGTGCTCATCCTCGCTCTTTCCCCCAACCCTCAGAACCCGTGGATCATGGAGATTACGTCTACTACGAGGACCAGGACGCCGAGGAGCGAGGACATGAAGAAGAGTAGCATAGTTCCGTAGTCTGAGTCTCGCCTCAGTCTGGTTGGCTCCGTTGGTACTCGTGTACATCATATATTATCCAAGCCTTTGGCTAATATCGGTCGTACACATGGTACTCCAGTCGCTTGCCTGTGGAGAGACTTGCTCTACCCTTTTGCCTCCGCTATCGCACTCGAGATTTTGTAATGAACTCATTTGGCCTGATCGGCCCTATTGTAAACTCGACCCGACGTGGTCTATTTGAACTCTAATGCTTGTATTAATGAATGATTTGGTCTACGCGATGTATGAAATGATTCCGCAATGTGTACTGTGAGCGCTATCTACTGATCCAGGGAATAGCGCAGCTTTATCACAGAGGATTCTGGATTACGAAATCCGGGTCCGACATTCGGCTTTGTGTGAGAAAACATTCACTTTGTGGTGTCATAGTGGATAATCAAAATATTTAACAAAGCCAATGAGAGTAGTTTAAATGGAACAACGAGAAGAGTTCTGACTTATTGATGATTCATTTTTTATATATAAAAAAAACTAGTCCATGCATTTGGTCATTCCTTTCTTTGTTTCATTTTTCCTGAGAATTTTTCGGCAAATGGAATAACATTAACTCTTTTTGAAGGATATATTAGCTCAATGGTTAAAGTTGTTAAAAGCAACATCAAGATTAATTGCCGCATTCACTTTCTCAACAAATTTGAGCGAGAAGAGATGGCCATAATTTGATTCGTCAGTATTCACAATTGTACGATAGAAATTCTAATGCAGAGAAACTGCTGTTGCAGGTGTGAAACAATAAGTGATACATGCACCATCATATTTGGCATCCCCTCACATTACAGATTTCAACATATCTGCTTCCAATGTACCATGCTAAATATTTCAAAATGGAATCCTGCAGTGTTAAACAGTTTGACTCGGTTTAGAGATATAGCTAAAACGCGCTCACGAACCATGAACAATTGAACACATCAAATCTCTCACATTAGTCTCTCTTTCTCTCTTAAAATTTCAATTCTCTGTGTTTGATTCCTTCCATATGCAAGACTGCAAGTGGTGCACCTATTAATGTCTGTTTTTGCTGCCTGATGAGACAGCTTCTGTCCACTGGCGAAAGCACATGAAACGCAGTGTGTTGATCGCCATTGGAAAGGAATGAGCCGCATACAGTTCTCTCCCTGCCTCATGCTTAATTTGCATCAAAGAAAATTAAGCAACATCTGCATGCATCTGATCACATGAAACGCATTGTACAGGCTATAAAAAGAGTTGGCGTAGTACAAGTAAAAAAGAGTTCGGTTCTGATTTCTCTAGACGGAAAACTTGAGAATGAGCTCTGGCGTACGCGTAAATCGGGGTTACTGGATGTATGAGGGGAAATAAGATAGTAAGGTAAGATGTTGGAAGAAGCTGAGAAGACATTACTTTCGAGGCGGTTTGAGTTTGAACTGAAACAAGAGTACAAAATTAGTTCCACCACGCAGTCATATATATAGTTACTTGCAGGACGGGTTATGCGGCAAAAAGAGACAATCTATACATGTCCGCAGAGCAGATTCCAATAAACCGCCATATCAGAAATACAAAGCAACTCAGTAAATGTGTGAAACGTGTACATCGGCGCATCCTATAAATCATCACTGCAGATGTCCCTCACCAATTTTCATTGAGGAGGGGTTCTTTTGTAATAGTCCAATTCTTTTGTAAACTCGAGTAATAATATGTCTTCGATACAACAAAGATGAATTGAATACCTCACATAATTATATCTGCCTTTTCTTCTTTGATCGCAGTGTGTATGCCTCTCTTCGTCCTCTCTGTTTTGTTTCAATTCATCACCCAGTTCAGTTCACTCAATTCTAGTCAATCCAGGAAAATCAAACTGTATATACAGTTGCTAAACACGCGTGCGCGCGCGCACTCAAATGCAGAGTAGAGTAGAGCTTTGTTCGTCTGCATGTGGCCCCCGCTTGCCAGTCACACAGACGCTGGGCCTGTAGGCTTGGAGGCCCCATCACCGTTTTCACGGCCAACTTAGCCTAAAGTGAGATTTGTACGAAGGAACAAGCAAGAGAAACATTTTTATGGAACAGATCACAGGAAACGTATTCTGCACAGAATGATCACGCACGCATCTAGTGATTGAATATAAAGGGATTGATCGGCCGTAGGGCGACACATTTCTGTTCATAATGTAAAGGAGTGGAATTGTGCAAGTCACTTTTGCCTCTTTTTTCCCCTGAAAAATCTTGAGAGTTAACTTGGGAGAGCTTTTCCATACATAAAGCAGCCTCCATTCGTAGATGCAATGAAGGATACATTACAGTTTGGAAGAATATGGCTAGAGATGGTGGTGGAAGCTGAAGATGCATTCTTCTTCACCTCAAGAGCCGCTGCAGTTAGAACAAGACTGCACTCACACCGGATTATCCATTTGTGCGAGCCAATGCGTCGCAATGGAAATCCTCTGCAGAAAGAATTTCCCAGCTCAATGGTTTGCTCCTGCATCAGATGGATTGGAGGCCAACGGGCTTGCTGCTTGCTGCAGAAGATATCACTCAAACCACCATGCATGGGAAGATATACCCTTGATGCGACATCCGTGCAGCACCCGGAAGTTGAAGATGCTGAGAGCAGGTAGAAACACGACGGGAAGAATTGAAATAAGAAAAAGACAATAGTCAACGGAGGAGCAGGCAGAATTCATCATTGCTGTTTGAGTTTTGGATAAATCAAGGAACATACGCGTGGATCTGATCACAAGAAACGTATTCGGCAACAAATGAAAGGATAGGTCACTTAGGAATTGGAAGAGATTCCAATTAGCATGCATGTATATATAGATATATACACACACACTGTTGAAGTACGAACCGGAAGAACTGGTGTACGTTTCCTTATGTCTTTCAGTAAAACTGGAAGATGCGACTGAAGACGTATCTTTGAACTGTAAAGATGGCAGAGAGTAGGAAAATACATATAATCGAGATGGTGGTGAAAGCTGAAAAATGCATCCTTTTAGAGACTGCTTGCTTACTTGTTCAAACAGAGCCTGCCAAACAGCCCTTCAGAATTTGCTGGCGAGGTTTGCTGGCGAGGTTGGTGATGTGCAAAAGCTATGATGGGAGCCTCATTCAAGAGTATTTTCAAGCTACTATAATTTTCCAAAGCAGCTGACTAATACACTGGCTTGTGGTTGCCTAGTAGCTTGACGGGTGGATGGAGGCGGCAGTAGGATAAAATTGGTGTTTACAAGCAATGGATTAGGTTCAGTCAGTGTATTAGTCATGGACTTTGTCATTCTTTTTCTTACTTTAGTCCACTTGACCTGCCACGTCTACAACAAGATGATCCAGAGTTTCTTCCTAGGTACTTTACGGACATTTATTTTAAATTCATGGTAGTACTGCTAGCCCTATGTATATCAGTTTCCTTCATTTGTGATTTGTGATTTTGATCTATGATAAATGAAGGACAATCAATGTTAATAATGTCAAAAGACATAGTGTTGATAACTGTTACTTATAAGCTAAGAAAAACCTTACTAAAATTGATGCCTCTAGATGAAACGCATCCAATATACTAGTATGAAGTTGCATTGAGGGATAGGTTCGATAATCAGCTTGTAATGAAGGTGCCCCCACTCATGTTCATTTCTCTCCCTTTTCTATTGGAAATTGCTGGTTTATTCAGTGCCATGATTTGGACAAATCAGTAGCTATACTATGCATGCTTAAAACAGAAAATACGTTTCCTTAAGGCTCACTTCAATATCTGGTTTATTAACATCAAAATAGTTAAACATGTCAAAATTATGGTTAACGATTAGGTATTCTACCTAGACAAATTTGGGAAAGCCTTGCGAGCGTCCCTGTGATTCATTGCCACTGTGATTAATTCGACATGTCTTAACTACACTTTGGACTCGAACGCATGGCGGTCGCAGTATCAAGTTCCTACACAAGAGTATACTTGGTGGCTTACAAGCTAGCTCGAAGCTTGCTATCACAAAATGGAGCCATGCATCCATGAATGGCTGATAAGATTCAGGAGATTTTCTTCGCAATGTCATTGATGACTTCATCCATGCTGAGCTTCTTCATTCTTTGTGAAAGGGCGGCATGTTCGCATGTCAATTGGAGTGTGTTACTTAGATACAAAGCAAAATCATGATGCTTCTTTAACTAATGCAGTAAAAATCAACTAGAATGGCATCGCAAAGAAACAATGTAATTGATGTAGTTGAATGGGTCACTAGTATGAAACCATCAAGCAGGCGCAAGCGACCAAGTTTTTGAGTTATAGCTAGCTTTCAAAGGAAAAGAAGGTTATAGCTAGCGAGAATACTATATGATTGAAATACATAGATAGTTAACTAGATTACGGCAGCGATATGAACACTTCACCACCTTCCTCGCGTATCTCAAGGCACCACGGCGTGGTGAGAATTAGACAAAAAAATGATGATACCAATTAAGAAAGGCAAAAGAAACCAAGAAACCTTTTTTAGGATTGATTATCACAAAAACCCAGTGTGGTGAAGTTCTTGATGATTATGAAGTTTTAACAGTGGAGATACCTTTTCAGGGTTGATTATCACGAAACCCGGGGACAACACTTTCGGATCCTCCTTCACCTTCAAAGCTCGATCTTAAAGCTATGCGACTGGTCTTTGAAGAATTGGACAAAGAAGCTAGTGAATAAAGAAGCAAGTGATAAGAGGAAACTACAAGCAGAATTGCAGAAAGAGTTATTCAATACAATACAAATACGGAAGGCTAGACAAGACTTGCAGAAGCATTCGACCAGACAAGGAGATTAGAGAGTATTCTTTCTGATGTGCAATGTCTATTTTCATCACCTGTTATAAATAATTTTCCCAACTAATTCCATGAACCACAAGGAAGGAACACTTCATTACAGTAAAAAAATAATATTAGTTCAGCATAGTGAATACAAACAGGTTGGGCTGATGTTAAAAGAATTGTTTGCTTTGTCCTATGTCAATGCAGGCATTACTGTATTACTCTACACAAGGCAGAAAACAAGAAACTTAAAAACTCCTACACCCTTTTCCATCAAAAAACAGTTCTAGTTTTACTTATAGTCATAAACAATGGCTGCATCCACCTAACTAAAAACTCCTAGTACCCTACGTTAGGGATCATAAGAAAATGTGACTATCTCCAATATACTCCAGTCCAATTCCCAAGCAGACCATTGATCTGAGAAACAATAAAGAGCATATTCTTCTTGTATTTCCCTTTTGTTGAATTATAAAAACCGAAATGAGGTTTCGTTAAAAGAAAGCGGAAATGAGGTTCTGTACCTCCCTTCTTTGGGAATCTATGTTCTATTGAAAATTGGGGTTTGCTTGCATAAAGACAACCTACAAAACTCTGAACACGACAATTTTTAGAACCCGAGAGGAAATGGCCCACTCTCCTTTAGGAACTAACTATTTGAATAGTTAAAAGTCTTGAGAAGACAGTTGATTCTCCAAGCCAGCTTAATGAACATCTGGGCTACAATCTGATCGGTGATCTCATGTAGTGAAGACGCTAAGCGCGAGTAAAACTACATAGGGCACATTTGGAATGCAAGAATTCAATTCCCGCTGAAATCGGAAAATATTCCCGTGTTCCAAACAGGGCCATAATTTGCAAATGGGCCTGTCAAAGCTTGGACACTTGTATTTTTTCCAGAAGAGTAACTTCATATATTTTAACTTGTGACTCTATTAGACTTCTTTAAAAGTTGGATTACATGGTATGTTCCAACTTCAAATGATCATGATTCATGGATCACACACTTATAAAGCAGAAGGCCGCTTGTTTCCTCCACCTTCCTTCTCACGCTTTGGTTTCTATTATGTCACACTTAACTCTGATTGAAAAGGTAATTAAATTTAACATGGATAGAACAGTTTCTCTCGTTGCTTACAGGAGCAATTAAACCCTAAGAGATGAAATATATTTATTAGTTTTCCATGATAAACAATCCATGAGCGCAAGCAAGCATAAAGGAAAAAAGAAGAGATTTGCTAAATAAGTAAATATGATTTGGTTGATCTCTCCCAAAAATCAGTTGCCCCAAAGTTCCCACCTTTTACCCCATCTAGACCACAAAATAACCTAAAAACTCCACCCTTTTCACCCATTAATCGACTCAAACCCCACTAAGTTGACCTTAAACTAAGAATCACCTTAATCTCACCCAAAACCTAAACCTTTTACTAAGAATCACCTTAATATCGTCCAAAATCCCAAAGCGAAATCACCCACACACGCACGCACTCACCAAGCCTCGACGATGGCGCTTCCGTCGCTCACCCACAGCACCGCCGTCCACCACCGTCGCGGCGCGCCGCCTCCTTCTTGGCCCTCTTCCTCCTTGTGCTCGCCGCCGGCTCCGCGCCACCGCCTCCTCCTTCTTGGCCGTCTTCGGCGGAGCTTCCCGCCGCGCCGGCGGCCATGCCCCTGGTCTTGATTGGCGACCCGCGGTGCGCCGTAAACTTGCGCTTGGGAGGCATCGATTCGGTGGGTGGGTTGTGCGCGCTCCTTTGACTCGTCGGGTTCTCGCGGGAGAGACGCACTAGAGATAAAGCGAGTTTTTAGAGTAAAGATAAAGAGCCTAGAGTGGGACGCGGAAGGCGCGCGAGGATGACCGTTTCCGCCAATCTTTTTCTATATATAAGGATGGCCACGTCGGTGTTTCTTTATGCACCGTCGGATTGAGCTCCTTTGCTTTCCTACCGTTCGATATTGATGCGTGCTTGCTTGCGCGTTGCTTCTCCGTGGGGCGCCGTCCGATCTTTGCGTTTCCTTGGCCGAGTCCCCATGCATTTGTGCGCTTTGGTTCTTGTGCGCCGTTCGAGCGCGTCTGTACACGCGATAGCTTCGCCTCGGATCGGCCGCGCCGCACCGTCCGTTTTGTTCCTTTCCTTCTCCATCGTCCGATCGGCGGTCGCGATGCGCTCGCTTGTAGCTTCTCGACTTCGAGTCCGCTCGGTGCTCGCATTTTGTGCGCCCTTTTTAAATTGAAGGTTCAATCATTTATCATTTTTAAGTATATATAATTTAGAATTTATCCCTCATATTTATATACACTAATAAATTTTAAAATTCACCTTTAAACAGTAGTAAATAATTAATTATCTCTTTTAAATTGCTCATCACGGTTCGTGACGAGTAACATCTTCCGTCCGCCTCACCTCCTCCTTATGCATTTCTCGGCTCACGCATGTGTGCCGTTTCACCTCGCTTCTCTCTCGCTTCTTCCACCTCTTTGTGTATGTCGCTGTGCGCCTTCGTCGGCTCCGGCCGCTGCTCTGAGCGTTCGATCCTCTGTTATCAACGTTTGGCCTTTTGGGTCGCCGTTCGCATGACCACGGATCTACAATTTTGAGATTGTTGCTACTTCATTCTTATTTGTTCTTCGTATCGGAGTGATATCTTAGTGTGTAGGGTGTCTTTGTTTTCCTTCGCATTTGACCTACTAATTCGCTCTGCAGAGACACAGTGATGGATCTAAGGTTAGTGACCCCGAAACTTTGAGCTAATAGTGGATAGTGGAATACATCAAAGCTTTATCGTAAGTTGTTCATTGATTAGCTATCGCAATGCCTAGCTACTTTCTTGCCCCCTCGGTATTTCTTGGTAAATATGAGCCGATTTTTGTCGAGTTTGAATTGGCCTTTCTATCGGTATATTTATAGACACATCTCTTTGATTTGTTGCGGTGGTCAAGCAGACTTCAAAGCGGTCTCATCGCGAGTTAGGAATTGAACCTATGAGAGAGAACAAGTTCTCAAAGCAAAGAAGGTTCTACTTTTGAGAACCATTTAACACATATATGCTTTCTAAGTCGTCAAATGTTCATAAAATCGTTAAGGCTCGATGTTCTTGTAGGTGGAGAGGATGCACCGAGAGAGTCGGGCCTTGTCTATCTGATTGTTCACCCGGGCCCACTGCGGTATGGCATCCTTCTATATAAAGGGGGTGAGTTGAGTCTCGGCCAGTTTCTAGCAAGTTTCTAGCAATTCAATTTGAACTCGTGATTTTACCTTCCTCTTTTAGTATATGTGTTAACTTAGTACCACTCTACCTCCATCTATTTTAAACAATCAGTACATAAAGAGTATATTTAGATCATACCATCAAGTAGGATTGGGAAAGCATGATTACTTTCAAGGGATCCTGCTTTCAAAGTGTTGCCTAAATTTAATTAAAAGTTCAAAAAGCTGGTTGCATTATGAGTTTCATGACCATTGAACCAATTATTTTTCCGGGAAGAACACGGTGGTCGGCGTGCATTGATCTTTCATCAAGGGAACAAAATATCTCGGTGAACTTCATGAACTATAGGAGCTTGCGTGCGTTTCATGTGTCTTATCATGTGGACATTATCTCATATTGAACACCAAAATTTTATCGTTTGTCTTTGATGTACGAATATTTGTCCCAAAGCGTTGCATGATTCCTTGCGAGAAATAAAAGTTTTGATGTAATATTTGATTTGTTCTTCTATTTTCTTCTATATGGTGATGTTTTTATAAGCGATATAATAATCTTAAGTCTGCAATAACTAACTTGTTATTATGTACTCACTCGGGTATGCTACAGTATGTTCTGAACAAAGGCGAATCTGTATGAACTTGTAAGTTCTAATTGAAGCGATAGTGGATGGATCTCCATGTTCCAATCTTCCAATCGAAAGCTTTTTCCTTATTTTTTCGTTTTTGCTAATGCATGGTGTACGTTTTTGGGTGGCTCATTTGCGGACAAGGCTAACAAATATCTTACACCGGCATTATCATTCTACAAAAGAACACACGATTGATGTGTCTGGAACTCGGATGTGTCATATGCGGGTCATTTAATGTGTATACTTTCCTCTTGTAAAGCCATGTGGTTTTCCTCCCTTATAAAAGCCTTGTGGAATTCATACGATATGCCATTTTTGCCCTTTTATAAAGATCATCAACATATTGACTTGAAAATAAATTTGATGGCTGTAATGGTATATTCTCCTGTTCCTACTCTTTTTCCTCTGTTAATGTAAGCTTTGAAAGTTTACCCCAAAAAGGACTAAGTAGAAAATAAATGGGTTGCCTTTTTCCAGCGAGAAAAATATAGCCTTTGAAGCAAAGAAAGCGTGATTCTTGATATGATATGTTATCTTGATTTCTTGAAAGAGCCAGAGTAACCATAGTAAGTTCGGAAGGAAACGACCCACTTCCCTCATTGTAAGTTGCAATGCGTATCTATTTTATCATCTCATCGATCCTGCTTTGCAAAATCCCACCACATGCAACCGTGACTTTGGCATCTTTTCAGACCACCGGCCTAGAGCATCGTTCCTCTCTGGGAAAGTTGGTTTGACTTGTCTACACGACTTTGATGGTGGGCAACTAAAGCTTCAATAATAAATGTTCGATCTTTCTTGGTTTCTGCAGTAAATTCGTCCGATCGATGAGTAAAGTATTCAATAATTGATATGGGTCAAGAATTGTATATGGCTCACTTTGCTTCTTTGCGTTACGTGTGATGGTTGACTCAATTGAATACTCTTGCTACTTAGTAAGTATGGAAGAGATTTTGTGTGATGGTTGTGTTTCTGAATTAATCTTGAACTCTAGTGATTTCGTAATGCTTTGCCTCGAGCAGACAGATCTGCGAGACGGTATGCTGCCGGTCGGTTTGTGTATGTTCGATGGCACTCATTCGTCGAGTTAGTTCTTTGCGTTGGATGTTGTAATGTACGTGAAAGCGTGTTTTAGTACTAACTATTACACTTGTTATTCACGATGGGACAAATTTATTTTACGCAAAAACTTACGCGATGCGAAATTGAATCTGTTGTCGATAAAGAAAATGTAAACTCACGATATGATGTGCTCGGCTTTGTCGGATGGTTGTCGTGTGGATAGAGAACGGAGGAGCAATCTTTTCACATTGAAGGTTTTTACCACAATAGTTCATTATTCCATTTGCAATGGAAGTAAGAATATTAGAGCTTGAACATTGCTTTCTAGTTGGAGATGACAACCGATTCTTGGAATGATTAATTGCATGCTAAATAATTGGTTATTTCGGCAAGAATATTCTGACTTTAGCATTTGGCGATTACCACAATAGTTCATTATTCTTTCATTGTTTTCTATTACCTTTAAGATCTGCACGGTACTTATCTCTATCAAATTAGCCACGTAAACACGCTGTCCTTTTACGACCTTTTCTTTGTCTACGATTATATCCGTATTTGTTCAACTCCGCACTACGCACTGCCCGTATAGACATGTTTCTTGCTTCTTTCTTCTCGATTCTCTGATTTGGCATGTGACATGACCAAGGACATGCATGCGAGACAAATCATGTTGTTGATCTGATCTGACTACAATGGATGCATCCTCCTTTACCAATCAACAAACTTACACTACTACACACGAGCGGTTGGAGCAGTCATCACGGCGGTTCCAAACCGTATGTGTTTTATACGTCTGTGATAAAGCGGCGGTTATCACGACGGTTAAAAATCCGTCTGTGATAAGTCACAACACGAGCGGTTCTAATTATATAACCGTCTGTGCTATCTAATTATCACGAGCGGCTCTATTAAAGAACCGTCTCGTGCTATCTAATTATCACGAGCGGTTCTATTTACAAACAAATCGTGATATGCACATATCCCGAGCGGTTCTAATTATTTAACCGTCGTGATATGCACATATCCCGACGGTTCGTAAATAGAACCGTCAGCGATAAAAGGATATCCTGAGCGGTTCTATTTACGAACCGTCGAGATATGTGTATATCACGACGGTTATTAAATAAGCGATGCAGGATATGCATATTCACGAGCGGTTTGATTGTTAAACCGTCGTGATAGTTACTTCACCTAACTATTTTTTAAAAAATTGGCTAGCCTCGGAATTGCTAGCCATGCCCTCGAAAATAAGCGGTGCGAAAATAGATACATCACGGATAAATCAACCGTTGACAACCCAAAGTGATCATTGTCATTACAAACCAACATATATCAAATATTGTCGCTAGTGTACCATTGAATTACAACTATTCAAAGTGAATTACAACTATATCAAATATATATTAATTGTTTGAGGTCGTTCGAGAGTGAAACTCTCCATTGGCGCAATGATATCCGTCATGATGAAGGTGCGAGCCTCCTCGAACATCAGAGATCTCTTTACGAGCGAGTGAATCTAAATCTATATTCAAAACCTACAAACAAGAGTAAAGTGTTACACATATATATTTAAATTTATAATTAGCAATTATTGAGATTGACCAACCTCGGGATCAGGCAACCTAGCACTCATGAGAATCGCATATGATGGCAAGCGTAGAATGCACATTCTTACGCTTTTTTTTTGTGACCTTGAAAAAATAGAATTACATATATAGGTATAGTCGGTTCGAGAGCGCATTATTACGAAGTATGATATAGGATTATTATGTTGTAGCACGCATGGAAATCGCGTCCTGTGATTAAGTGTGGCGTTAGTTCCCTTGTATAGCCCTCCTCGGTAATATAGGAGATGAGCGACCTACATGTTTCCAAAAAGTTAACCTCGGCCATTTCAAATGAAGAAGACTACAATAGAGTTATGTATGGAGGAAATGAGCACACACATCGAATACTTCTTGCACAAGGGTGAAGTCGTGGCCTTTTTCATTAGAGAATCAAGGTATAGTACTGATTCCTCTTTGGTATAATGACTAAAAGGATCGATGGTGCCTACTCATGTATGTCGCTATAGTTATTAAACCTAAGTTCATCTTTCATTATAAAGTACAAATGAAATTTGTATAGCAAGTAGTGAATCACTTACTTTTGGTTGTAGGGCACCATTATGTAGTCCCCGTAGTTTTGAGCAAGCAATCCTG
Source organism: Ampelocalamus luodianensis (assembly GCA_036346255.1). Taxonomy (NCBI): domain Eukaryota; kingdom Viridiplantae; phylum Streptophyta; class Magnoliopsida; order Poales; family Poaceae; genus Ampelocalamus; species Ampelocalamus luodianensis. The sequence continues at coordinate 45,992 of JAYEVH010000362.1, forward strand.
CCGTTATGTATTTCTCGGCGTAGGATGCGTCTGTCAAGATGGTTTGCTCAGAGACCACATGTGGGTCGAGGAAACCCACCGGTTCTTTCAATCGTGGACAGTTTTAATCATGTATCTATACATAAGCAATGAGTTGTTATATTACGTGAATATGCGTGAATGTAGAACTTGATTGTACACACTTACGATGTCGACATTGTAGAAGTGAGGCATCGAGGGCTTTGAGGTTGAATAGGTCGAATAAGTCGTCGAAGCCCACGATGAAGGGGGCCGGCTCGTGGAGGAAATAGTCCTCCGTGTATCGGCGGTGATTCCATCAGCGCACCCTTTCTCTTTGGTCTTACGCAAGTACCGGCTATGCAAACTCTAACAACCTAATCCAGCGAGGGCTAATCGTGCTCGTCGCCAGCGGACTTCGAAAGAGTATTTCTTAGGGTTAGGAGGCGGAGCGCCTAATGTTCTTCGATTTCGATTTGTCTGAACGACTTGGTGCTGGCTGCGCTCTGCATGCTCACCTTGGCGATTGGCGTACTCAAAACCGTGAGACGAAGAGCGATAGGAGGAGTTTAATCTTGGTGAATTATTCCGTCTTATAAAGAATTAGGAGTAAGCGCACGTGAGGCGAAGACGCATGTATCGTCGGCGTGCGAGGCGAAGAGCGGTTGTGCGATGGTGAAGAGACACATCGCGCGGGAGGCGAAGAGGTTGGATATCACGAGATGGCTCTATATGGGAACCGTGCGTGATAATAATATCCTGACGGTTATTTAATAGAGCGTCGTGATAGTAACTATCACAGAGCGGTTTAAAAATAAAACCGTGCGTGATACTTCACGACGGTTTTATTTACAAGCGTGCAGTGATAAGTTGTCCTCATCACGAGCGGTTCATATTACGAACCGTGCGTGATATGGACATATCACGAGCAGTTCATATTAGAACCGTGCGTGAAGTATCACAAGCGGTTGGTAATAAGAACCGTGCGTGATGAGGACATATCATAAGCGGTTCCCGAGCGGTTCCAAAGGGAACCGTCTGTATAAGATTCAACACAGACGGCTCCTTTGGAACCAAATGCGTGATGAGGTGTCTGCTATTACTGCTTTTGTAGTAGTGTTAATCGGTGGTAGATTGCTTAGCGATTGGGAGATTTGCGGCTACATTCTTGTACTGCGTAATCTCTTGTAACTATTCTCATGGTGTTATTCAGTTCATGTATCCAATATGGGCAAATATATTTTTAAAAAGGACATCTATGCGAGTGCAGCGGAGCTTCTTCATTTTTGCGCGTTTGGTTCAGCGTATCATGTTGAACAGGATGATTTAGTTCAAGAAATGAGTTTTTCAGCGTTCGGTTGGTTGGATGGTACTAAATCATCACGGAGGTGATGGTTCAAGAAATGAGAATATTCCCTTTTGTCGTATCATCCTATTGAAAAAATCTGTTTGAATCACATCGTTCGCTCTCGCCTCAAAACCCCACAACCTCCTTGCGCCTCAATGCCACCTCAGAGCTATACGGCCGCTCTGGCAAAGCTCGGCTGTGCCAACATGCTCCAAAGCGTTGCCTCAACCCCTCTCAACCGTTTGTGCGCTCACAAAAGAAGCATCGAGGACATGCCCCTTCTGTTCGGCGACATCCTATTCGCGGTCACCCCCTTCCCCCTCCTCTACATGCCATTCCGGCCAACAAGGTGATTCCCTTCTGAGCTACTCCGTCAAAATATGTTCTAAGCCCTCCTCAATCTCTCCATCTTTCCACCCAACTAATTTTGGGTTTCGTCGAACTGACTTCTTGATGGCCTCGTCTTCCCGCATGCAGTTAAAATCACCGCCATCGTCGCTCTACTCCCTCCAGCGAGTCCTAGGTCAATACTTCACCACTAGAGCGCCTCCTCACCTCCCCTGACCTTCCCGCACCACCCTCTTGGTCTCTCTCCCCCCGTACCAGCGTCGCCCTGCTGCCTCGAGCTCACGCCGTCGGCCCGCCACGGCTCCTCTCTGCCGCCATTGACGTCTCCGACTGGTTCCCCGCACATCACCAATGCCCATGCGTGCCCCCTCTCTTTCCTTCCCTCTAGCGATGCCGCCCTTTTCCTCCCTCGGCTCCAGCTGTTGCACGTCGCCGCCCGCCCGCCCAGGTGCTTGTCCGGTCGTGACGCCACCACCGATGGGTTCGCCTCGGTCTCCTCGTTCCATTTGCCACCATGGTTGCCACCAAGCCCCTACGCGAGTGCTATATATGCGCGCTCAAGCCCGACTTAGCGCCTCCTGCGATACGGCACGAGATAGAAGAAAAGAAGGACAGAAGAAAAAAAGGAAAGGGAAAATAGAATAAAAAAAATAAGAAAAATAATATAGAGGTAATCTCACCGAACCAACCTAATCATCTCAACCAAACACAATTTCATACTATCCCATACAACCAACTAAACACATTTGTGTATCATCTTATACAATCAACCAAGCAGTTGTAGTACCATCCCATACAAGATGATCACATCTTACGTGTACCATCTCATTCCATTCAATCTCATCCTATCAACCAAGCGCACCCTTAGCTCACGCTGAAAGAAAGATCGATCGCATGGATATGTTAGTCCGTTTGTAGTTCATGCTAAATTTGCTAACCAACAAAGAAGGCTAAACTTTGGTGGTGATTACAAAAGAATATCGTTTTGGTAACATGCGGTCAAACATTATAAACTTTGGCAAACAATATTTCTTTCAAGTTTATTCAAATCATATGAGAACTAGAGATCAATGAGATGGTGGCGAAACGGCTAGGACATCTTGCGGGCTACACAAAGCGAAGTGTTGCGAGCGTCATTGAAAGTGATATTTCATGGCCATTATTGATTCAATCAAACAACAATCATTTCACCCAAGCGGCAAAAATACATATCGATGCATCCATTCCAAGCAACAAATGACAAGTAACTTCAAATATTTTCCATGTACTCTGGTCTCAAGTTACTTTCATGAATAAAAAGAAAAGACATTAGCAATGCACAACTTTCATTGTTGTAACATTCCAAAATTGCCTTTTACAAAAATTTAAATTAAATTAATTAATTGAAATATTTGGATTTTAATTGGAGTCTTTGCATTTATTTAAAGGGATTGTCTAACAGCGTGTAGAGTCAAGCCTTGTGAAGCCACTTTCGATCAACGGACGTGGTGACCTCAACCTTGACGTTGGCGAGTCTCCTTTGACTATATTATACCTATGTTTTTCCGAAATCTATTTTAAGTTCCAAATTATTATGCATTGCTTTTTACATAAAATGATAAGTTCAAATCCTAGGTTGATAGTTAATCCTAATTTGATATTACCATCATTTGAAGTTGTTATCCACAATCCATTGTCACCCTAGCATAGTAAATCTATGATATTGATTACAATATTGCTAGAATAGTTAAACGCGCTAGAATTGTAGTCATGCTTTTCAGGCTTAATCACCCTCTTGTAAAAATTAAACTACACGTACTCTCGTAAAACTATCACAAAACCACATTGTTAAGAAAAGTTTTCAAGGGGGCATGGCCTCCTTCCCCTAGGAAAATTGCTAAAGGAGTGTTTAGTTTTACTATTTAAATTGTAACGTTATACAAAACTAGCCCTCCCTTCTAAGAGTATATACCCTCTGCGTTTTCCTAAAAAAGCTCTAAACTGCTAGCACATGAAATTCTAACGTACGTAATAATTACATAGAGTCGGTATATGTCCATGTTTAGAGTGTTAATGTATATGCCTCTGAATTATTCCACTCTCGTCTTATCCTTGGACACCGTCTTAATTAATCTATCAGCTTATTTGGTAAAAGGGAATTGAGGGAGAAGGAATGCGAATTTACAGGTAAGGGTTATAAAATATCTCTTGTTTAATTAGTAGCCATGGGAATTTAGGTGGGATGAGGATTGAGAGTTTTAGGCATGCCTCCCACCATTTTAAACCCATGGACAGGGAGAGAATTAGGAGGGAATTGTTATCTAGAGAAAGGGCAGTACATCTCAGCCTTTATCATCACTTATGTTAAGATGTCTTAGAAGCAATCTCTTACTATGTCTCATCCATGTTGCCAAACAAGGGATTGGGACTGAGAACAAACTCTAATGGCTCGTTTCACTACAAACTCTCTCCTCTAAATTAAGTGATCAAGAAAATGGTATTGTAGTTGTCATTGCCTGAAATAACCCCAAAAATCCAAATTTCAAAAAAAAATTGAAGTTTTTGCTTCAGTTTCGGATTTCTTTCCCAATTCGGAAATTCCTTAGAATTTCCGCTCCTTCCAGAAATCCGTCTTCCTTGCCAGCGCCTTCTTCTCCCGGCCGCCTTCTTCTTCTTCCTCCCTGCCAGCTTTGCTCGCCGCCGCCTCTGCTGCAGTGTTGCGGCGCCGCAACCTTTGACCATTTCATCACCTCTCGTCAGCGCCCTCTACCACCTTCGCGCCTCCACCTCACCCTACCACCTCTCTCTCCAGCGCCACTCGCCTCTCCGCCGCCACGTCGCGCCTCCCTATTCCCGCCTCTTTAGCGCACGCCTCTCCCGGGCTATAAAAAGCCACCGGGCAAGCCTCAGACCTCTCTTCCCACCACACCACCTCCTCCGCTTCATCTTCCCGGGCAGCGTAATCCGAGATTCCGCGCGCCTGCTCTTCTTCTTCGTCGGACCCGACGCGATTCGTCGCCACCGACCACCCAAGCCGGTTTGAGCCACGGTTAGCTTCCTTTCACCGCCGCCTACCTTTTCCCCACCATCCTCCACCTCAAACCACCGGAGTCTCACCGGCGCGCTTTCCCGCCGCCTCCTTCACGGTCACCGACGCCCGCCACCTCGGACCACCCCAAACCCCACCGCGCCTCCACTGGCATCCCGTGGCTCACTGAAGCTCAAGAGCCACTCACCTTGGCCGAAGAGTCGCCGGAGCGCCGCCGCGCCACTCCTCTGTTCGCCGTGTGCGCGCCTCTCGCCACTCCATTCCGCACCTCCACCACTCGTGCAAAGCCCAAAATGGGTTCACCTCACCTCACCGATGCTCCCGCACCACTCACCTCCGCGACCACCGCCGCGCCGAAATCGCCATCGCCGCCGCTCGGCGAGCGCTGGCAACCTCGGCCGCGGCTCAAGCTCGGGCGTGGGCGCTAAGCGTGTGCATCAGCCGCAAAAGGCGACCACATTGGGCCAAGCCCATTTGAGTGTTGGGTTTAACCCAACACTATTCACGACTGTGAGCGTGGGATCTTTCTTGTTCACTCATTTCGACCATTCTTGTTCATTTGCACGGTGAAATATTTCTTGTTCATCAGACAAAATTAAGTATTGTCCCAAATCCAAAAATACACGATAAATTCTTTTACTATTTATTTTCACCCAAAAACATTACAACCTTAATGTTTGGATCATTTCTTTGTTCATTAACCAAAACAATAAATCCTATTAGTGTCCATGACTCATTTCGGGCATGAATAGTAAAATAATACTATTCATCGACCGACTTTTTCGCTGAAACCTAATTTGACATTACATGTCAAATTTGATCATCTCGAACCAGAAAACCACTTTCGCTATCTATTCTTTCAAATCGGTCCAAACACTAGTCTTTGCACAATAAACCTAATTCTTGTTCATTACAGAAAATGAATTGTGCTATTCATTTCTATCAAAAACCGTAAACCATATCTCTGTTCACTTTAAACCGAAACACCGATTCTAGTCATTATTCATCGATCCATTGTCGTATATGAATAGTAAAAACAAGTACTATTCATTATCAGACACCTTTTCATAAAACCCTAATTTGACATTATATGTCAAATTTGACCGTTCGAGCAGTGAGCCCAAATCTCACTCTGTTCAACCATATGAAACTCGGATAAATACATGTCATCACGCACCACCTTTCTTTGTGATTCTTTATCCATTTACAATATTTTTGTTGTACTTGGATCCGAATCTCAATTCGATCTGAACCACCCAAACACCAAATAATCTCCACTACTCCAACCTACCTTTCTCTGTGTTTCTTTTCGATTTTATTTACTTGCGTGTTGTTCCAGCTCATTCCTTGTCGAAATGGATTTTATTTGAATTTGTTTTATTGTATTGTTTCGCGTTAGGTCACGACTTCAACGACCAAGCTCCAGAAGACGCGGGACAAGACCAGGGTTTAGAAGACTTTGTGCAAGCAGGCAAGTCGCATCCTTTGATCATTTTGAACCTACATTTCATACATGTATTTATTACTTTCATTACTGTATTTGTGCCAATTACTTTAAAGTATTGAAATAATATTTTAGAATACCATGACAATTAGTTAAATCCTAAATACCCCACAAACAAACCCACCCAATTTTTGTAGGCCATATTCACCTTGACAAGTTTAGTCCACATAAAATAATATCCATACAAGGTAGCTTTATCACCAAAAATGTGTTCATCAATCAAAAACAAGGTTGGCTTTAGGCCAATGGTTTGGTGGAGAGTTGAGGATTGTCCAGGAGGTTGGACAATCCAATATACTCGGGTGAAAGTGGTCTAAAGTGAGGCCTGGAGGATGGACAGCCACGTGCTGGTGTTGGTCCATCGCTTCACTGTTAGACAGATAAGGACAAGAACCTTGTGCCAAAGTAACCGACATAGAAACCGCTCAACCACAAGCGTGGTCATTACTCCCTGGCCAAGTACACTGCTGTAACGTCCCAAAATTTGGCTTTTCAAAAATCTTTTGAGTAGTTTAGGTCCTTGGAAAATTTCACCAATTTTATTTTAATTAATAAAGCTTAATTAGAATTTTTCTAAATTAAAAATATTTAATTTGACTAATATAAACATTAATTAAATAAAAATTTGTGTTATTTGGCTTCCTTGTCCTTCAAGAAATTTTTGGGTATTTTCTGAGATTTTTCCGGATTTGTTTGCTATTTTATTTGACCTCCTTGATTTTTGGGATTTCTTTTAATTCCGAAAATCCAGATTTTCTCTCTCCTGCTGATGCTACAGTAAATCGCGAGCACTGTTCATCTTCCAGAACGAGTTCGTTCCGTGCACGTTTCAAACTGAAATATTCAAACTTCCATATCTTTCTCTACGGTGCATATAAATGCGAGCCGTTTGCGCTCACGCGACCGTGTTGATCCCCTCTTCCAATCCCCTGAATTGGTTTCCTCCAAACCGATCTATTTTCGTCGCAATCTCCAGAAAACCGAGCTCCAACCAAAAGTTTTCTCCGGCGAACTGCGTCTTCGTCCGACGTCCGTTGGCCGAACCGTCTGCGGCGTTGGCTTCGCGTCGTTGCCCTCTACGTCATGGTTCCATCCACTTCACCCGAAGATCGCCGGAGCACTGTCGGCCATTAGAGCCAAACCGTGTTCATCGCGTTTCTCGCTTCCTCGGTGAGTTTTTCCAAAATCCGACCGCGCCATCGCGTCCGGCTCGTCGTTTCCTTTCCGTTTTGCCCCTTCGCCGCTGCTATGTCGTCTCCGGCCGCCGGCCACCCCGCACGCACTATTCATGCATGTATACTGTACGTGCGTATCTTCTTGTTGCCTTCATGTGTTGCTTCCTTGGTTCCGTGGATCCTGTTATACTCATCTGTTGGTTCCCTTGCTAGTCATACTCTATGTTGATTCTCTTATATTAATCCTTTTCCCTAATCCTTGCTCCCATCTCAGTGCCAAGAATCCATGCATCCATCTCCTTGCGCCATGAACCAGTCACACATGCATGTCTTTTGTAGTCTGTTGCTTCATCCATCCAGTTCCTCTATATTGATCCTTCTCTGTTACTTCTTTCTCTAAACTTTGTCATGCAAGAAAATAAATGTCTATCTATCACTTCCATGTGGACCCTTTGCCATCCATATATATATATATATCTTACATGTGGCCCCTACCTGTCATCCTCCTAATTAAAACCCTAATTATTTCTCTCACTTACATGCGGGCCCCGTATGTCAGTCAAACTTGGTCAAACCCTATTCATAAGCTTGGTCCACCGTGGAACTAGCATATCTCCGTGGACCTGGTCCATAGATCAGTGGCCCACATGTCAACCCCTAATCCTATTTTCGGGAATTAATTTAATTCTTGAAAATCCTTTTATCTTATTGGTCCCACTTGTCACTCTCTCTACTTTATTTCTGGAATTATTTTAATTCTAGAAATCCATAAATACCAGTCGGTCCCACCTATCATACACTTATTCCTTTTCTAATATTTTCGGAATAGAATATTCTGGGAATATTCCGTAGAGCTTTTTTCATCATTTCATGTGAATTCCAATCTTCCAAAAGCCATATCTTCTTCATCCGAATTCCGATTGAACCCATTCAAGTTTCTAAATTCATCTAAATTCAATATCTACCTTCCAGTACCATTCAATTTCAATTTGGAGTTTATTTGATTTGTCTTTTGAATTTAGTTTTGTTTTCACGCTTTCTTTCTCGTTAGGCAGAAGTCCGGAATCGTCAGAAGAGTGAAGATCAAGCAAGTAGAAGATTGAAGATAAATTAAGATCATCATTGCTATAGCAAGGCAAGTTATACCTTTGATCATATTGAATCCAGTTTTTAAAATTACTTTGATTTAAATTATTGCATTTACTTTAAGTAATTATTTAAGCGCTTTTGGGTTTAGCTATTAATCCAATTTGTTATATCCACTTTGTCTATTGTATGTCATAATCTTTTGTCACCCTAGATTGGTTCATATTTAGTTGGTGCTATGGTATTACTAGCGTGGGTTGGTTAGTCGAGTAGATTGCTTAGCCATGCAACGAGTCATCATCATCACTGAGTTGCAATTATAAATTTGACTAAGTGACTATGGAACTTTGTGTAAGCTGTGTGCTATGTGTTATTACTTCGTGATGGCATGTGTTGCACTAAAATCAGCCCTGGTGGTAAAGGATTTGGGTGAGGCAAGTGGTGGAGGCGTGTGACATGGTGGGTGTGTGATGGGAATGATAATCTTTGTGACTTAGTTAGAAAATGGAAGTCTTGCCTTGGTCAATTAAGGACTTAACTTTGTGCGCCATTGGCCGAGCCTTACGATGACGACCACATGCACGGTATGGGGCGGGCCTAACTTAGTAAGTTATGGATTCTCGGCATTGATGTTGGTGGTAGGTTAGGCTTTGTGATAGGGTGGAGGTGTGACTACTTGGTGGTTGCATCGCGGGAGGATTCGCGTCCACGCCCAACGGTGTGTGTTATGCATGGGCTTTGTGATATGTATAACGGTTTGTAAGCACATCGGGAGTGTCAATGTTTGAGATGAAGTTTACGACTGCTTTTGTTATGATCGGTCGCGGCCACCTTTGGTTATATCGTGTGGGTAAAGTGTACAACCTCTGCGAGTGTTAAACAATCTATTCGAATAGCGCGTCATGATCATGGACATGCTCGGTGATTTCACACGAGGGTGGATTTTCATAAAACCTTTGGGAAGGGAGGCGTGTGACCTCAATCATATGGCTATGTGCAAAATAACTTTGTTTAGCTTTGTGTCTTTGTGAAAACAATTTGTTAAATTATTATTGTCTATTTGTTTTGAATTACGCTTTCAATCTATTACTTGTATTCAATTGCAAATATTGCATTTCGCAAAATAACCACGAAGCCATTTCCTTTGGAATAAGCACGCATCTATACATTGCATTACGTGGTATGACTTGCGAGTGCGGTTGTGTACTCACGCTTATTGTAAAACTTGCGCCCAAACCTCTGAGAAATGAATGAATCGTCGGTCAACAAGGTCTACTTCAAGGATCGAGAAGAACTAGGTCGCGCACTTCACCGATTGCTGTGGGCATATGGATGGGCTTCACCGAGTTATTAGTTTCGTTCATTTGCGACTTCATTGAGCTATTCGCCTTCCGAGGCATTAATTGTAAGCTTTGACCTTAAGGTCTTTACTCGATATTTATTGTTATTTGCCTATTTATTAGTCATCTTTGCATATGGAAATGATATTTCATCGATGTTGCCACTGTGTGCACTAGCGTGATCTGGACTAGTGCAAGATACACAGAGGGTCGAGTGCATTTTGGGTCCCGGCAGAGGTGGTATCGAGCCATATCGATTGTAGTCGTGACCTTAGTTAAATTGCCGTTGTAAGGAGAAGTTCAAAACTTATTTTACAAATGGAAAATCTTAATGTTGTGCTATTCTCGTCTTGTCTAGCTTCTATACTCTTCCATTCTATTCCTTTCTCATCTATATTCGTCCTCACCATTTTGAGTATTAAATTGGACTCCCTCCCCTCATAACTTCTATAGTCATCGTTATCCATGTCAAATGTCTTGGTGGATGCCCAAGAGCAGTTTTGAGCAACTGTTTGAAGACCACGCAACAAACAACAACGTGTCAACATCTCCCAAGTGTTCAAGACAAGTGCGTCGCAAAAAATTCAAGACTAAGAAGAAGTTGTACGTCGCCTCCACCTTTCTTCAAGCTTAGCCTCCAAGGATGCATGGCGGTCAACGTTTGATGAAGACCGTGACCAGTTCGAGTTTTCTTCGGACCAACCATATAGGATAAATCGGTGTAGGCTCCTCCAGTGTGTTGAGCCAAGTCGCCTGTTAAGTTAGAGTTTAATCGACTAGGCGATTAGATCTTTGTTTCCTTCTTGATGTAGTTTGGCTTTGAGTTTTATGCTTCTTAATAGCTTTTGGCTATTTGTGTGTTCCTTGGTGTTCTTTGGGTTAAACCCGCTCCCTTAGTAGATTCTCTTCCCTTACCTTGTGCTTTTCCTCGCATCTATTAGCCCAGTCACCGGCGGATGGAGAACCCAGTGAAGCCGGCCTTGTCGGTAATCTTGAGACAGTTTGTACCAGCTCAGACCCTGTCAATCCTAGTGGACAGTTGTCAGTACCAGGAGTAGCAGATCCAGTCATGGAACAATTCTTGGTAGCTCAGACTCAACTCATGAATGTGATGATGTAGAACATGAACAACAGGATGACCCAGCAGAATCAGACCACCGCTACCTTAGTCAATTTGATGAATCAGAATAATCAAGCAAGTCATCGTCACCGTCGCGATGTCGATGCGGAAGCGGATGATGACCAACAACAATCTCCAGTGCCAGTAGTGACACATCAGGACCGAGCTAGTTTCCTGCCACCCAGAATCAACTCATGCCAGCAACAATGCGATCGTCGGACATTAGTAATGTTTGCAATGGTGCACAACTCGTTGCCATCCCAAAGACACACCTTCAGTTCAAGTTTGCAAAGTTCTTAAGGACCAAACCGCCTATCTTTGAAGGTTCAACCGCACTCAAGGATGCAGAATCTTGGATTCGCACAATAGAAGAAAAGCTAGCTGTTTGTGCAATGCAATGATAATGAAAAAGTTTGCTATGCTACTCATCATTTAGAAGGAGTTGCATTAGATTGGTGGGAAAAATTTCGTCGCACCACACGGAGGCGAGCACACCATCACTTGGGCGAGTTCACTGCGCTTTGTGCCAACAACATGCGATATCAAGCATAAGTGATCAAGAGAAACCTGCTATTTCGATATCCTACACCAAATCTAGCCGTTGTCGGTTGAAATCCGCCAATCGGATAAGTCGAGAAGATTGTGCATATACGTTGTGGATAAATAGGCCATAGTCTTTGATGAGCACAATATCGTTGTTCGATTGCGAAGAAACCATTCCGTTGGAAAATGTCCTATGAGTAAGATCACATGTTTCTTGTGAAAGCGATGATCATTGTCAGAGCGATTGCCCTATGTATTCCGTGTTGACTTTTGCAATGCAGCGTCGTGAAAACTTTCGAGCTCATTGTCGAACATTAGCAAGAGAAGGCAAACCATTGTCGATACAAGATATGTCGACTAAAGAATTACAAAAGCGAATATTGACCTCGACCCACCTCAAAAGAGAAACAAGCCAGTATCGTCAGGAGATTGTTTCGAGTGTGGTAAGCAAGACCATTATGCCAAAAGATGCCCTACAAAGCGACTATCCTTCTTAAAGGTTGAAGAATACTAGAATAGTCGTTCTGTCATAGTCTCGTCAGAAAAATTGCAAGATTCAACATGTCTATGCTACAACTATCATGGAAAAGGTCACTACGTTAGCCAGTGTCCTCAGAAGAACCAGTCACTCACTGCAATATGCAAGAATGCCAGAAGTTAGTTCAGTCAAAGATTGTAACACCTAGAATAGGTGGTAACGCAGCAAGATCCGTGTGTCCAGCGAAGCAGTCAAAGAAGAGACGTTTGTGCGATGATGTTACCAAGAAAGTCTAGATTGGTGATACCAGATCATGCAATGTCATGCCTCTGTTAGTAGCAGTAAAATCAGGGAATCATTGTAACCTTTCCTTTGTTAGAGAGCAAAAATGTGGACATCTTTGCATGCAAGTTACAGAGAAAAAGAAATTATTGGATATTAAATCATTGGATACCTTTCCAAGAGTCTGCCTTTGCAAGTTGAGTAATCAAGCGTTAAGTCATGATGATTGAAGGTCAGAGAGTAACTATGGAATGTGATGTTGAATTCCAACTCATCATTTTGCATAGCGATGAGACAATGGTAAATGCTTGAAGAATCTAATCATTGGATAATGTCCATATCCGCAAGAGAATATCGATCTTCATTGAAGTGGTCTATGCGAGATGCAACCGTATTCAAAGTTAAGTTTGTTTACGACTTGGTACCCAAGATCACCAATTTGAAGGAATTACGTCGAGAGATAAATTATGACAAAAAGTGGTTAGAAGAGTTTGCGAGAGATGATAGAGTAGATCGGATGACTTTATCGGATAAAGCGGTGTCAAATCAAACCCATCGACTTAGCAAGTGTCGGTTGAATACCGATGAAGCGATCGTTTGAGGCGGTGTTAGTTGAAGATCGGTGAGACGATCGTTTCAAGTTAGCCAAGACCCCTCACCGGTTGCAAGAAGAGAAGTTCGCCCAGGCCGCTAGAAGTGAACCGTGTTTGTAAGAATTTCAGAAGAGATTAATCGCAACTCCAGTGTTTGTATTGCCAGATACCAGAAAGAACCTTGATAGCTTTTATCACGGAACATCCAAGAATTGGTGTGTTAAGAAGTTTCAGGTGGTGAATTATCTTAGTCATAATTCGAAGTTGCTACCATGGGGCAGCAAAGATGGTTATTGGATTGAGAACCGTGAAGTTGAAATCCATTCCCTCTAGCCAGACCAGTACAGCGGCAGATACTTTGAAACAAAAGAGCTACCGCAACATCTGTTGATTAGTCAACCAAGGTTACTTGTGAAATTCAGAAGTTGGATCTTGAGTCAGTTGCAAGGATATCTGTTGAAACCCAGAATTTGAACTGATGCTAGATATCAGTGTTGACGAACGATGGAATAGCGGTTTGCAGAAATCCGTCCTCACGTAAAGCCAAGGAAAGCGTGAGAACCCGTGAAGGCAGACTGGATGATCCATGGATCAATGAGCATATCTGCATATCTAATGAGAAGAAACTCAAGTAGTTGACGCTCATACCAACATTTGAGTGCAAGCATTCCAGTTTCCCTGAAAGTACCAAGGCGTACAAAGATCTCAAAGTTGAATTATGATGATCCAAAATAAAGCGAAATATCGCGAGAATGGGTTAACTTGTATTTGGTATGTCGAAAGTCGGCCAAAATGTTGGAGGCGGTCAGTACTTATATCCCTAAAAACTCGGATATAGGATCTCCGAGACCCAATCGGGATATAATTTCTTGAAGGATAATTGTTGATCATTTGTGAAATTCGTCGCTTCAATCTGTCAATATCACCTAGTTTGGAGGCGCCTGGCAGTGGAGCGCCTAGCAGTGGTATCTGACGGAGGTTGTATACGGCGGATATGACATTCGTCGGCATGGAGTGCGATGTCGGATCTATAGAGATGATCAATTTACGACATGTCGAGAAGATAGTGTCGGACCAAGGATCGGCTTATCTTGTGTTAGCGGCGAGTGCGCATGATGCTTGGATGGTCATTCGATTCGATATTGTGTATCACCGAATCGCGGACATATTGAAAGAAATAGTGAGTTGTGCCTTAACTCATATTACCAAGTCGAGCAAGTAAGTGTTATGTGTGGAGTTTCTCTACAACCGGATGTCGACGATCGCGATTGTCACCCTCGAAGTTCACGGTGGTTGATCGCGTAAGTCATCGCTCGGCTAGGAGCGGATCAAATTACAAAGTATGTGGATGTTGCATTAATCATGAAGCGAAGACCAAGGGTCCTTAATCCTAAATGGAATTTAAGTAGCAGTGTTCAAAAGGAAAGCTACCTGGACTACGATTTTCACCTTCGCGACCATGTCTATCTTGAGAATACTGTTGAAGTTACGTGCTAAGAATTGTATGTGAGTTGACAAAAGTGTGTCGATTAGTTCAGTTTCGAACGCGGAAGAAGAGATAGTTTGCCAACTTTGAGTTGCGGTCGGTGATAAGATTTTCTCTACTCGAAGTGCCTTCAAGCAGGTCAAGCGACCCGGTAGAAGCAATCAAGTTTCAAGATGCCTTCCGGCCAAAAGTCGATTCGTCAAGTTTTGATGAAGCGAAGTTTAGCAAGAAGCAAGGCGTTGTTCTGTAAGTGGTCAGAAGAGCGATTCTGTCAAAGTCAAAACAATTTGAAAGCAAGAAGTGAACCCGAAGGCTGAGTTCCTTATCCTATTCTATAGTCACCTAAATCTAGGGACGAGATTCCTTTAGGGGAGGTTTGTAACGTCCCAAAATTTGGCTTTTCAAAATCTTTTGAGTAGTTTAGGTCCTTGGAAAATTTCACCAATTTTATTTGAATTAATAAAGCTTAATTAGAATTTTTCTAAATTAAAAATATTTAATTTGACTAATATAAACATTAATTAAATAAAAATTTGTGTTATTTGGCTTCCTTGTCCTTCAAGGAATTTTTGGGTATTTTCTGAGATTTTTCCGGATTTGTTTGCTATTTTATTTGACCTCCTTGATTTTGGGATTTCTTTTAATTCCGAAAATCCAGATTTCTCTCTCCTGCCGATGCTACAGTAAATCGCGAGCACTGTTCATCTTCCAGAACGAGTTCGTTCCGTGCACGTTTCAAACTGAAATATTCAAACTTCCATATCTTTCTCTACGGTGCATATAAATGCGAGCCGTTTGCGCTCACGCGTCCGTGTTGATCCTCTCTTCCAATCCCCTGAATTGGTTTCCTCCAAACCGATCTATTTTCGTCGCAATCTCCAGAAAACCGAGCTCCAACCAAAAGTTTTCTCCGGCGAACTGCGTCTTCGTCCGACGTCCGTTGGCCGAACCGTCTGCGGCGTTGGCTTCGCGTCGTTGCCCTCTACGTCATGGTTCCATCCACTTCACCCGAAGATCGCCGGAGCACCGTCGGCCATTAGAGCCAAACCGTGTTCATCGCGTTTCTCGCTTCCTCGGTGAGTTTTTCCAAAATCCGACCGCGCCATCGCGTCCGGCTCGTCGTTTCCTTTCCGTTTTGCCCCTTCGCCGCTGCTATGTCGTCTCCGGCCGCCGGCCACCCCGCACGCACTATTCATGCATGTATACTGTACGTGCGTATCTTCTTGTTGCCTTCATGTGTTGCTTCCTTGGTTCCGTGGATCCCTGTTATACTCATCTGTTGGTTCCCTTGCTAGTCATACTCTATGTTGATTCTCTTATATTAATCCTTTTCCCTAATCCTTGCTCCCATCTCAGTGCCAAGAATCCATGCATCCATCTCCTTGCGCCATGAACCAGTCACACATGCATGTCTTTTGTAGTCTGTTGCTTCATCCATCCAGTTCCTCTATATTGATCCTTCTCTGTTACTTCTTTCTCTAAACTTTGTCATGCAAGAAAATAAATGTCTATCTATCACTTCCATGTGGACCCTTTGCCATCCATATATATATATATATATATATCTTACATGTGGTCCCTACCTGTCATCCTCCTAATTAAAACCCTAATTATTTCTCTCACTTACATGCGGGCCCCGTATGTCAGTCAAACTTAGTCAAACCCTATTCATAAGCTTGGTCCACCGTGGAACTAGCATATCTCAGTGGACTGGTCCATAGATCGATGCCCACATGTCAACCTAATCCTATTTTCGGAATTAATTTAATTCTTGAAAATCCTTTTATCTTATTGGTCCCACTTGTCACTCTCTCTACTTTATTTCTGGAATTATTTTAATTCTAAAAATCCATAAATACCAGTCGGTCACACCTATCATACACTTATTCTTTTTCTAATATTTTCGGAATAGAATATTCTGGGAATATTCCGTGAAACTTTTTCATCATTTCATGTGAATTCCAATCTTCCAAAAGCCATATCTTCTTCATCCGAATTCCGATTGAACCCATTCAAGTTTCTAAATTCATCTAAATTCAATATCTACCTTCCAGTACCATTCAATTTCAATTTGGAGTTTATTTGATTTGTCTTTTGAATTTAGTTTTGTTTTACGCTTTCTTTCTCGTTAGACGCCGAAGTCCCGGAATCGTCCGAAGGAGCTGAAGATCAAGCAAGTAGAAGATTGAAGATAAATTAAGATCATCATTGCTATAGCAAGGCAAGTTATACCTTTGATCATATTGAATCCCGTTTTAAAATTACTTTGATTTAAATTATTGCATTTACTTTAAGTAATTATTTAAGCGCTTTTAGGTTTAGCTATTAATCCAATTTGTTATATCCACTTTGTCTATTGTATGTCATAATCTTTTGTCACCCTAGATTGGTTCATATTTAGTTGGTGCTATGGTATTACCAACGTGGGTTGGTTAGTACGAGTAGATTGCTTAGCCATGCAACGAGTCATCATCATCACACGAGTTGCAATTATAAATTTGACTAAGTGACTATGGAACTTTGTGTAAAAGCTGTGTGCTATGTGTTATTACTTCGTGATGGCATGTGTTGCACTAAAATCAGCTGGGTGGTAAAGGATTTGGGTGAGGCAAGTGGTGGAGGCGTGTGACATGGTGGGTGTGTGATGGGAATGATAATCTTTGTGACTTAGTTAGAAAATGGAAGTCTTGCCTTGGTCAATTAAGGACTTAACTTTGTGCGCTATTGAAGTGAGCCTTCTGATGCGACCACATGCACGGTATGGGACGGGCCTAACTTAGTAAGTTATGGATTCTCGGCATTGATGTTCGGTGGTAGGTTAGGCTTTGTGATAGGGTGGAGGTGTGACTACTTGGTGGTTGCATCGCGGGAGGATTCGTCGTCCCCGCCCAGCGGTGTGTGTTATGCATGGGCTTTGTGATATGTATAACGGTTTGTAAGCACATCGAGTGTCAATGTTTGAGATGAAGTTTCGAACTGTTTTGTTATGATCGGTGCGGCCACACTTTGGTTATATCGTGTGGGTAAAGTGTACAACCTCTGCGAGTGTTAAACAATCTATTCGAATAGCGCGTCATGATCATGGACATGCTCGGTGATTTCACACGAGGGTGGATTTTCATAAAACCTTTGGGAAGGGAGCGTGTGACCTCAATCATATGGCTATGTGCAAAATAACTTTGTTTAGCTTTGTGTCTTTGTGAAAACAAGCTGTTAAATTATTATTGTCTATTTGTTTTGAATTACGCTTTCAATCTATTACTTGTATTCAATTGCAAATATTGCATTTACGCAAAATAACCACGAAGCCATTTCCTTTGGAATAAGCACGCATCTATACATTGCATTCGTGGTATGACTTGCGAGTGCGGTTGTGTACTCACGCTTGTTGTAAAACTTGCGCCCAAACCTCTGAAATGAAGGAATCGTCGGTCAACAAGGTCTACTTCAAGGATCGAGAAGAACTAGGTCGCGCACCCGGCCCGATTGCTGTGGGCATATGGATGGGCTTCACTGAGATTATTCCGTTTCGTTCGCTGACTTCATTGAGCTATTCGCATACGAGGCATTAATTGTAAGCTTTGACCTTAAGGTCTTTACTCGATATTTATTGTTATTTGCCTATTTATTAGTCATCTTTGCATATGGAAATGATATTTCATCGATGTTGCCACTGTGTGTGCACTAGCGTGATCTGGACTAGTCACGGTATACACGGAGGTCAGTGCATTTTGGGTCCCGCAATCGCTCTCCCGATTGAATACCTACAGCATCTAGAGCGGGACGGAGTGGCGGAAGGGGACACTCCTTTGGTCACCACAGCGGTAGGTGCCTTCACTTTGGGGTGCAAGATCCTTTGGGCGGTGGAGTCTCCCAAGAGTGTATGGTCCCTAGACCTCGTGTAGAGACTAGAAAGGTTGAGCGGTGAAAAGGCTTTGTTATCTCATTTCGATGCATGCGCTAACGAGTTGCGTGTATATGATCTGACGATGACGAGCTTGAGGTATCTTGTGGGTAAAGTTGGGCAACTCTGCGAGTGAATAATTAAAAGTATTCGAATCGCGTGCTTAGGCTAATGAAGTGTGTCATTGGGTGATTCCAGTACAGAGGCATAAGTAGAGTTTTGAGATGTTAAGTTGGTAATCGAGATGTTGATAAACCCCTGAGGTTATTACTTATTATCGTTTTACTGTTTTATAAATTGTTTTAAATCCAAAGTGCATCCACATATGCCAAGTATGGTAAACCCTAACCATCCATTGAACTCCTTGCATGTAATTATTTAGCATTTCCATGCGGCTTGTTGAGTCTGATGGTAGTACTCATTCTTGCAATTTGCAAAACATCTACAGAAGAGGATCCCGGTGAACAAGATTTTGGTGGACCCCAAGAAGGCAGCGACTACTGTTATTAGGTCTCGACTGCGCTCAAGCGTGCCTGTGGTTTGTTGTTCTTTTGCCTTGTATTATAGTTAACTTTGGGCTTGGATGCCGTGTCGAGTCAAAGCAGTTGTTAAACCTTAGTTTGTTTAATAAAAGTCGGCTTTTGTTGCAATGAAAGCTTGCTTGAGATACTATTAACCATAGCTGTACATCTGGCGGTTGCGAAGGGTTTTGATCCCGAGAATCGGGGCGTGACATTACCCCAACCCGATTCGCTCACATAGTTGATGGGCGATAGCGGTAGGATGGGCAGCGAAAATTTTCTAACCTCCGGAGAAAAGGTAAAAGGGTTTAAAAGGAGAAGAAATTGGTATCACGAGCCTCATATGCAGCCCAATAAAAAGAAGAGGAAATAACACCATCTCGGACTCATTTTGTTCTTCTTAATTTCCAAAGGTTTTTAATGAAAGACACGGTATAACATGTATTACTACGTCTTTACTAGCGAGCGTAACTTCATTTGATGGCGGAGCGAGAATTTGATGTTGGGGTGCACACACAAAATCTTGCAGATGCGATTAGTTCAAACCGGGAAAAATTTGAAGCCTAACGATAGACTGGTTCTGGCGGTTCTGGAGTTTTGATTTATTTAGACCAAAATTTTGAATCAAATTTGAATTTTTGTGAAGTTAAAGCGAAAATACTGGAAGAAATGCATAGCCAGGTTCCAACCCGAACCAACCTCTTCAATACTTAAGGGTTTTCCACCACAACACATGCACTCTTGTGTTTGCATATAGTTACAAACTTTCTTTATATTTGTAAAAAACTACGTGTCACCCAACGAAGTCAAGAATTTGCCGTTAGAAATAAAAAACATCAAGAAAAAAGAACGGAGAAATTGTCTACTAGTATCTTTTCGCATGTCATTACTATAGTAATCAATTTGAAAATTGACTTGCATAATAATATGAATGTGAGAAAAATGGAAGTTGCTCCATGCGCATCTGCAAAACCATTGGTTTTAGTGAGTAGCGCATCACCTACCTCGCTTCTTGCTCCCACGCTGGTGCTACACGCCCCGCTCCTCCTCTCCGCGTCGCACCGACGTGGCCACGAGCCGCGAGGACCAAATTAGGAGGAGTTGGAGTATTGGAGATAAAGATGGATGTGGGGTGATGGTGATGAGATGATTGTGGGTGGTGGAGGCACGAGCAGGCCGTGGTGAGCTTCTAGAGAGTGCACACCAAGGAGTACTATGAATATGGCCCAAATGCAGAACTGATCACTGAAAATGTTTTCGATTTTTTTATGTGTCCGAGCACCCCTACTGGCTCCTCCCATGATTATACCCAGAGATAAATTATTGGTACTCTGTAGGTGTGCATCAGGAAGTGATTGTTTTAGTTGGCGATTGTAGCTAGCCGAGATGACACCATGACAGGAACAAAAAGCTACACCAAGAACCGAAATGTTTCGTCAGAACAGATGCCAAAAGCCTTTGCTAGCTTGTACAACCAGTCTTTTGTGATAGTACTCACTGTGATCGATTGTACAATAACTTAGGAAGGAGCGGATGCCTCACTGCCTTAGAGCCTGGCAACTTGCCCTAGTTGGTGGCCTGGTGGGCTGAATTATTGAAATGACCAACCCAAATACCTAACTGCTGAGTACTTATACCACTTATACCTAGTTTTAAAAAATCCATTTATTTTTGGGGGTGCCCGTGCACCCTGGGCACCCCCTGCCGCCGCCCATGCTTCATTTTAACGTAACTCCGGCGTTAATTTCGTTGCAGTTACTGACACCGAATTAACTGCACCAGCAGTATAAAAACCACCCATGCGCGCCTCCAGTCTCTACACAAAGGCACGAAGTCGAGCGTTCACGTCGACACACAGCCACAGGTGCAACAACGCTGGTTCCCGCGGCTCAGCAATGGCTCGGCTCGCCGTCCTCGCGGCCCTCCTCCTCGTCGCCGCGTCGACCATCTCGTCCGCGCACGCCGGCCGACGCGCTCTGGAGGATAGGAGCGTGCAGCGTGCGGTCGTAGCACCCTCGCCGGCGGTGGCCGAGGCCCCCTCGTCCACGGCGGCGCTCGGCAATATAGACGACTTCGACGTCCCGGTGTATGAACAAGCGGCGGGTGGCCCGGCGGCGGCGGCGTACCGTGGAACCGATTGTGACAACAAAGTGGCGATTTTCGGACTCGTCCCGCCGGCGTATGAACAAGCGGCGGGTGGCCCGGCGGCGGCGGCGGCGTACCGTGGAACCGACTGTGACAACAAAGTGCCGGTTTTCGGACCGTAGACGGCAGATTCGATGCTGTCGTAATTAAGTTCATTGCAGTTTACTTGTCATGTGAACATCAATTTACGAGTGTCAAACATGTAGACGTACGGCCTTCGGATTACAATGCATGCCTGCGATAATGAAATGCACTCTAATATTTCCATCCCAATCACTTCGTGTCAGTGTTTAATTTTCTTTTGAGAGGATCGTTTTTTTTTTCTTTTTGAAATTTGTTCTGGCGTTCACTTTGTGAAAAAAAAACAATACAGGAGAACCAGTGCAGCGTCCTTCGCTTATACTGGCGGTCTTTTCGGATGATCAACACACTACAACAGAGACGTTTTTTTTCGCCCCTAGTCAGTTGTAGAGACGTTTTTGAAAATATATCGTATGTTATAATATTTTTATGTAGTTCTTTTTATTACATATCAATCACAAAAAACGCCTATAGAGAGTAGAAAAATATCTCAAAATAATGTCTTTACACAACATAACCTTTATACGAATTAGAAAGTGTCTCAAAAACGTCTCTACGAGATAAAATTTGTATGTGTCTTGAAAACGTCTCTAGCATACAAAATTTTGGAGCGATTTTTAAAGTGTTTCTAAAAAGCGTCTCTAGATTATATAACTCATTATTTTAGAGATAAATTAAAAAGCGTCTTTCAAAAAGCGTATCTACGAGGGGGCTTTCTTGTAGTGATAGGAGTTACAACCGAATAGGAAAGGAAGATAAGGAGAAATACAATACAACTGGCTACAGATAGAAACTAGAGATAGACCTACTCAAATGCAATATCATGTTGTACACGTTAGCTAAGATTGTATAGAAGTCGGTCTTATCTCTTAACAGCTCCTCTCAATCTAAACTCATTGAGATTAAGATTGTGTCGAAAATTCTCCTGCTGCCACACTGTCAAAGGTTTTGTAAACCCATCAGCGACCTGATCTCCTAATGGAATGAACCTGATGTCAAGAATTTTCCTAGCTTGCTACTCTTTCTCAGACAAAGTGAGAATCCACTTCAATACGTTTGGCTCTAGCATGAAACATGGGATTAGCTAGGAGGTAAGTAGCACCTAGATTATCAGACCATAAGAATATTGCATGTGAGTGAAACACTCCAAGTTCACCTAGCAAGGACTGAACCCACATAATCTCTGCTGTTGCATTTGCCAGGTATTTATACTCGACCTCTGCCTCTGTGCTTGAGCGAGAAATAGTAGTGTATTTGTGTGCACTCCAAGAAACAAGATTTGATCAAAAAATGTTGCAAGCCCTCCTGTGGATCTTCGATCGTCTGGACAACCAGTCCAATCAGCATCTGAAAAAGCACAAACCAATGTTGATGAAGATTTCTGAACTGGTAATCCAATCATCGAGATACCACTAAGATATCGCAATATCCTCTTTACCGCAAACCAATGATCATGAGTAGGCGCGTGAAGAAATTGACACACTTTATTTACCGAATATGCAATATCTAGCCTAATCAAAGTTAAATATTGTAATACACCAACTATACTCCTGTGCCTTGTTGCATCTGTCGGACCAAGAGGTTTACCATGTGACACTCTTAATTGTTCTCATGTTGACATCCCATAATTAGAGATAGATTCTAAACATGCAGGTCTCTACAAAGATTTAAATACAAGTCAATATTTTCTTTAACAGATCCTTATGCTCTTAATAATATTATTTGATCACTTTATATATTTGAGCCAACCAAAATAGATAGCTAATATGTATTAAATTTATGTAGGTCCATATAATAGGAAATTAATCCAACAGTGTCATCCATGTTGCCAAACAAGGGATTGGGACTAAAAACAAACTCTAATGGCTCGTTTCACTACAAACTCTCCTCTAAATTAAGTGACCTAGAAAATGGTATTGTAGTTGTCATTTCTCCTACCCGGTTCGCTCACATAGTTGATGGACGGTAACGGTAGGATGGACAGCGAAAATTTTCTAACCTCCAAGAGAAAAAGGTAAAAGCGTACGTTTAAAAGGAGAAGAAATTGGCTGTACGAGCCTCATGTCTGGCCCAATAAAAGGAAGAGGAAATAACGCCATCTCCAGACTCATTTTGTTCTTCTTAATTTCTAAAGTTTTTTTTAACAGAAAGACACAGTATAACATGTATTACTACGTCTTTACTAGACGTAACTTCGTTTTAACGTAGCTCCGGCGTTAATTCCGTTGCAGTTACTGACACCGAATTAACTGTACGAGCAGTATAAAAACCACCCATGCGCGCCTCCAGTCTCTACACAAAGGCACGAAGTCGAGCGTTCACCTCGACACACAGCCACAGGCACAACAACGCTGGTTCCCGCGGCTCAGCAATGGCTCGGCTCGCCGTCCTCGCGGCCCTCCTCCTCGTCGCCGCGTCGAACATCTCGTCCGCGTACGCTGGCCGACGCGCTCTGGAGGGCAGGAGCGTGCAGCGTGCGGTCGTAGCACCCTCGCCGGCGGTGGCCGAGGCCCCCTCGTCCACGGCGGCGCTCGGCAATATAGACGACTTCGACGTCCCGACGTATGAACAAGCGGCGGGTGGCCCAGCGGCGGCGGCGGCGTACCGTGGAACCGATTGTGACAACAAAGTGGCGATTTTCGGACTCGTCCCGCCGGCGTATGAACAAGCGGCGGGTGGCCCGGCGGCGGCGGCGGCGGCGGCGGCGCACCGCGGAACTGACTGTGACAACAAAGTGCCGGTTTTCGGACCGTAGACGGCAGATTCGATGCTGTCGTAATTAAGTTCATTGCAGTTTACTTGTCATGTGAACATCAATTTACGAGTGTGTCAAACAAGTAGACGTACGGCCTTCGGATTATATATAATGCATGCCTGCGATAATGAAATGCACTCTAATATTTCCTCCCAATCACTCCGTGTCAGTGTTTAATTTTCTTTTGCGAGGATCGTTTTTTTTCTTCTTTTTGAAATTTGTTCTGGCGTTCACTTTGTGAAAAACAATACCAGAGATTATGTTGGAGGGATCTTGCGCACTCAAACCAGTGCAGCGTCCTTCTCTTATACTGCCGGTCTTTTCCGATGATCAATACACTACAACAAAGACGTTTTTTTTTCCGCCCCTAGTCAGTTGTAGAGGTGTTTTTGTAAACGAATCATCACATTAGCCACTTCAACCTAACAACCTCACGTGTTTAGTTATGTGTTACAATATTTTTATGTAGTTCTTTTAACGCAAATCAACCACAAAAAAACACCTATAGAGTTGAAAATATCTCAAAATAATATCTTTACACAACATAACCTTTATATGAATTAGAAAGTGTCTAAAAAATGTCTCTACAAGATAAAATTTGTATGTGTCTCGAAAACGTCTCGAGCATACAAAATTTTGGAGTGATTTTTAAAGTGTTTCTAAAAAGCGCCTTTAGATTATATAATTCCTTATTTTAGAGACAAATTAAAAGGTGTCTTTCGAAAAGCGTATATTTGAGGGGGTTTTCTTGTAGTGATAGGAGTTACAACCGAATAGGAAAGGAAGACAAGGAGAATTACAATACAACTGGCTACAGATAGAAACTGGAGATAGACCTACTCAAATGCAATATCATGTTGTACACGTTAGCTAAGATTGTATAGAAGTCGGTCTTATCTCTTAACAGCTCCTCTCAATCTAAACTCATTGAGATTAAGATTGCGTCGAAAATTCTCCTGTTGCCACTCTGTCAAATGTTTTGTAAACCCATCTGCGACCTGATCTCTTCATGGAATGAACCTAATGTCAAGAATTTTCCTTGCTACTCTTTCTCAGACAAAGTGAGAATCCACTTCAATATGTTTGGCTCTAGCATGAAATATGGGATTAGCTGGGAGGTAAGTAGCACCTAGATTATCAAACCATAAGCCTACTGCATGTGACTGAAACACTCCAAGTTCACCTAGCAAGGACTGAACCCACATAATATATCTGCTGTTGCATTTGCCAGGTATTTATACTCGACCTCTGCCTCTGTGCTTGAGCGAGAAACAATAGTGTATTTGTGTGCACTCCAAGAAACAAGATTTGATTCAAAAATGTTGCAAGCCCTCCTGTGGATCTTCGGTCATCTGGACAACCAGCTCAATCAGCATCTGAAAAGGCACAAACCAATGTTGATGAAGATTTCTGAACTGATAATCCAATCATCGAGGTACCGCTAAGATATCGCAATATCCTCTTTACCGCAGACCAATGATCATGAGTAGCCGTGTGAAGAAATTGGCACACTTTATTTACCGAATATGCAATATCTAGCCTAATCAAAGTTAAATATTGTAATGCACCAACTATACTCCTGTGCCTTGTTGCATCTGTCAGACCAAGAGGTTTACCATGTGACACTCTTAATTGTTCTCATGTTGACATCCTATAATTAGAGATAGATTCCAAACAGGTCTCTACAAATATTTAAATCCAAGTCAATATTTTCTTTAACAGATTCTCAGGCTCTTAATAATAATATTATTTGATCACTTTATATATTTGAGCCAACCAAAATAGATAGCTAATATGTATTAAACTTATGTAAATCCATATAATAGGAAATTAATCCAACAGTCTCATCCATGTTGCCAAACAAGGGATTGGGACTAAAAACAAACTCTAATGGCTCATTTCACTACAAACTCTCCTCTAAATTAAGTGATCAAGAAAATGGTATTGTAGTTGTCATTTCTCCTATCCGATTCGCTCACATAGTTGATGGACGGTAACAGTAGGATGGAATTCGAAAATTTTCTAACCTCCAAGAGAAAAGGTAAATGTAACACCCCCCTCCCGTTCTTCCTCTCCTCTTCTCTCTTTCTCCTTCCCCCGTTCCCCGTTGACCCCGGCGCCGTCAACCCCCCCCCCCCCACGTGCGGCGCGTCACCTCCCCCACCGACTCGTCCTCGCCGGGCCCCTCTGCGCCAGTGCCGTCCTCGCCGCTGCCGGGCCGTCTTCTCCCCCACCCACTCCACTTCGCGAGGGCGCGTCCACTCACCCGTCGCCCGTCGCCTGTCACTCGTCGCCGTCGCCCTGCCGCACCTACTCCCGTCCCGGCCCGGCTCCCGGCTCGCGGTGCCCCACGCCCCGTACCCTTGTTGTCCTCCCTCCCGGCTATAAAGCCCTGCCGGCGCCCTCGCTCCTCTCCTCCACCCCCCCTCCTTCCCCCAAGCAAAAGAACCCCGACGAGGAAGAAAAACAGAAGGAGAGAAGAAGAGGAGCCACACCTTTGCCATCACCGCTCGGTGAGCTTTGCCGCCACACGAGTCCATCCCTGCATGCGTGGTCGCCGCGCGTCCCCTCGGCCGTCGTCACACTGCGCGCCTGGGCTCCTTTCCTCCCCTGCGACACCGCGCCTTCCTCTCCCCCTCCGGTTGCTTCGCGCGCCGCCCGTTCTTCCCCCTCCTCGCCTTAGAAACCCCCTTTTGAGGCGCCGCCGCGGCGCTGCATCGCGTGGGCGCGCCGCGTCTTGCAGCGTTTGGCTTAAGGCGCGGGCGGGCGAAAATGGTGATGGGCTGTTTTCGGTTTTCCTTTTTCTGTTGATTTTTGTTTTTCTTTTTCTAATTTAATTCAAAAGTGAGACTCCAAAATTAATAACTCCCCCATCTCAACTCCAAAAATTGTAAAGTAAAATTCTAAAAATTTGTTAATTCAAGATCTTGCTAATGGCATAGGTCTTGTTCATTTTGGAGTTTATTTGGGTATTCTTGTGTATTTATTGGTCCTTTTGCCTATTGTGTCTTTTTCCGGTACTTCGCCCGCGTAGAGTTCGGAGACACCGGAGACCTCCACGTTGATCAAGAACAAGACTACTCGGACCCTCTTCCCTACACTCAAGGCGAGTCAATACTTTGATCATATCGAGCCTACATTTCATGTAAATTATGTTCTTTTAAAAATAGCAAAATGCATGCTTTAATTTCATAATCAATGTATGTTAATGTTTAAGGTAGATAAATGCCCAGTTGTGGAATAATTAATTAATATGCCATCCTTGATAAATTGAATCCCTTAATTCTGTTGTCACCTTAGTAACTATATGGTAATACTAGCTATAGGTTGTACTTAAGCGACATGCTAGACTTGTTAAATGCAGGACATTAAAATGTCCTAATCATCGTCATTCAAACATAAAATGATTTGAGGCGGTCATTGCGGGTAAATGGCGAGATGGTTGAATTGTTGTATTTACATCTCAAAACCCTAAGCGCTAACACCCGTGCAGGCGGATGGTAAGATGGTGGAGTGCGGATGGAGCACGAGAATGGCGGGAATGTGGTGGGCCGTCGGACAACCCTAAGGACTTAATCTTGTCACGACCTCACGTGTATAACAAGTACAACCGCAAGTGCGCAACAAGCTGCGACTTGGCTTAGTACATTTATCAAATCACGAAAGTCACCTCTTGGAGGGACAAAGGGGCAAAAGCTGCAGGTATGTCGGTTTGGATGGGACAGAGTCAAGTGTGAAGTTTACGATCGTTGAGGTGTAGCCACGCTCGCCGATCATTTGAGTGGACATCGCGCAACATATGGCGTAACCCCATATGGGTGAGATGAGGAAAGGGCGAGATATTTAGAAAAGTTATTGTGACAACCTCTGGACTACCACGACTACGGAATCGTGTAGAACATGAGTTAATTGTCTCTTGTGGGTAAAGTGTACAATCTCTGCGAGTTATAAAGCTGTTTAAGCAGTAGTGCCTACGGTCAAAAGCGGACATGGGAACTTAACTTGAGTTAGTTCTATTTCAAAAATCCTTTGTGGGTGGTATGAAAATTGTGGCGGGCTCACCTAGCCACGAGAGCGTTTTCTGGGTCTCCTTACCGGTGTTGTTTAGTGGTGGGCGTAACCACAATCAAAATAAGCATGAAGGTGGAGGAACCTCTGTGATATAAATATTGCACAATTATTCTCTTTAACCAAATGCAATTTGTTAAAATGCTAAGTGATAGGATTTTGTAGTTATGATAATTGAAAACATTGCTTTAGCAAATAAAATAACCTGAGCCATCCTTGTTAAGCCTTGCATGTATATTATTGCATTGTGTGTTGGCTCGCGAGCACGGAAGTTGTGCTCATTCTCGCTCTCCCCCAAACCCTTGGACAACGCGGATGAAGGAGACTATGCCTACTACGAGGAACCAGAAGTCCATGGGCATGGAGTCGATGAAGAATAGTATAGGTTCTATAGTCTAGGTCTCGCCTCAGTCTAGCGGACTCGTCGGTACTTGCGTACATCCGATATTATCCAGGTCCTTGGTTAATATCGATGTACCTGAGTTGCCCGATCGCTTGCTGTGGAGAGTTAAGCCCTACCCCTTTTGCTTCATTATAGCTACTGCTTTGTCTTTTGTGATGTAATAAATTTTGGCATGTTAAGCCCGTCTTGTAAACGACCAGCGGTCTATGTGAACTCTTTTGTGTTAATTAATGAATGGTATGGTTCTCGCCATGTATGAAATGGTTCAGCAATGTATCGTGTGTGCTATCTCTTGATCGAGGGGAATAGCACGGTGTTTTCACAATGGATTACGGATTAGAAAATCCGGTCAAACAGTGGTATCGAGCATCTGTTGTAGAGTCTTAGTTAGATTAGTCGTTGCCTTAAGGACTTGAGTCTTAATTTCAAAAAATTAAGAAAAACTTTGACAAAATATAGTGTATTTCTGCTCTTACTCATCACTCTTAGTTACGTACTTGTCTTTACTTCACTTAAGTTTTACTTTGTTCTTGACCTTTCCTGTTCTCAAAATTTGTAGATGGCTACCCGCCCGTCGGATGGCGTGGGACCTCCTCGTCCACGGAAAACGAGGAGGGTTGCGGACATACATCGCCGGTGATCTTTGTACCTTGGTTTTCCGTCGGCCTACGTTCGGGTAGGATGGCGAGGATCGAGACCGCGAGTCTGGGCGATGGAGGTGTACCTCTCCGCCGAGGTTGGCGAGTTCACTTCCTACCTCTTGAGGCGAGCACCCCGGCGTAGCCGTCATGGCGCCATTCGGGGCGCGCCGCGCGTTGCCTCCACCGCTTGTGTTGGAAATGCGAGGATCTCTTCTTGAGTCACCCATACGCTTCTACCGTATCTCACGATGAGGCGTGTCAGCGATTTTCGACACGAGGCAGCGACCCCGCGCCAGCGCGGCGAGTCCGGCTACGCGGCGATGGCGGCCACCATCACGCGCCATGGATGAGATCGGGCGACCGAACACTCCTCACGGCGGCTATGCCCACTCAGAGCACCGCCGAACAACATGATCGGGTGATGAAGCTCACTCCCGCTGCGATGCGAGAGAGGATCTTTGCGGTATAGGAGAGGATGCGCTCTTGCGAGTTGGCGCGCCTCGAGCCGCCTCACGGTCCACGCCCGGCCCGGTTGCACACGTCGTCGCCCCGTCCTCCCGAGGCCGAGCCGGCGTTCCCCGTCGAGGACCCGTCTCCGTCTCACGGCCGACGCAAGAAGGTGCGCGCCGCCCGTCCGGCCGTCGCCTAGAGAGAGTCGGCCCGATGGGCGCGACCCGATCCACCGCTTCGGATTCAACGAGTCGGCCGTGGGCGCCACTCGGCCGTTCACGTTCCTTCTCCCGTTCGCGAGCTTGATCGAGCCGTTCGTTCGCTCCCGGGCAGCTATACGCTGTGTGTGATCCCCGTGAGCATTGTCGAATTAGTTTAGGTTAGCTAGCGATTGCTTCGGCGATCTTTTGGGTTACAAGCACTTTGTTTCTTTCTTTTGTAGAGCGATGTTTTTGTATTCTGTGTCATGACTTAGCTTAGTGTATAAGCTTTGTTCAAGAGTCATGTAACACTTAACCCCCCTTAATAGTGTAGCCGCTCTAGGCTTTGTATTGTACTTGTTTCGTTCTTTTTGTTGGTTTTGTTCTTGCTTGTGTGTGCCTTAGGGGCTAGCGAACCCTCATATACTCCCCTCTAGTCCTAAGCTTGGTGTTTCTTGAGGATGCCGCCAAGAAGAGCTGCGCTCGATCAGTGGAGCCTTCGCGCGGCCGAGGAAGAGGCCGTGGCCGTGGTCGTGGCCAAGGCCGAGGCGGATCTTCCTCCTCCACCACCAGCAAACCCAACAATGACTCAAGTCATGTTTATTGATTCAGATTCTTGAGCGTTGCTAAGCAATCAACAGACTAGACGACCATCGCAACTCCAAGCTGGTAGATTTTCTCAGGACACAACCCCTCACCTTTGCTGCGGCCAATGAACCTCTAGAAGCTGAAGATTGGCTCGGGGACCGAGAAGAAACCGTCTTGCTCATTGCTCAAATGAAGACAAGGTGGATTTCGCCACCCATCGGTGAAAAGCGCGCCCGCATTGCACAGTGGGAGAATTACCTCGCCGCAGAGGTAATGAGAGTCAAGAAGAAGAAGCACTAGAAAGCGCGACATCTGCGGCCAGGAGTTCCACTAGTCCCTGCATTGCCGCGCGATGAAGAAGTTGTTGGAATACAACAAGCGAATCGAACCGCATGGCGGCCAATTCCATGGGAGGAATTCAAAGCGCGCAGAGCCAACCGTGCCAGTGGAACAATGAGATTGAAGAAGCGAGTTGAGCTCTCAGCGGTCGGATGTCGATAAATGAGTATCTAACCAAGTTTAACGACTTGCTCGCTCGCCCCAATGATGTAGGCGATGAAGAAGAGAAAATCGACCGCCGTGGAAGGAATGCGTGAAGACATGAGAGGACAACTTATCCTCCACGATTACTCGACTTCCGACAATTGGTCAATAAAGCCCTCATTTGTGAAAATGAGAAGAAGATTGCGGAGATTAGCGCAAAGAAAGATGTCATTCGAGAGGCCACAGGTAGTTTTCCCAGTCTACATTCCAGGCGGTTCATCTTTCAGATCGTCTGCGGCCGCAACGGCGTGATCAACCCGGCAAACCTCCTTTGCCGGCTTGTGGAGAAAAGGACACTCGCCAATCGTTGTCCTACCGTTAGAATGCTCCGGCAGGCTCAACACGAGTAATGCTTGGTTCAAGGTAGGACTGGCCCCAAGCAAGAGTCACGGACTTCCGGGCATCAAGGTCTACACCAACACAAAGCCATGGCGTGTGAACCACGTCACAAACGAGGAAGCTCAAGGTGCCTCAGGAGTACTAATGGGTACGTTCCCTGTTAATTCAGTACCCGCACAAGTTTTGTTTGATTCTGGAGCTTCACACTCTTTTATTTCAAGAAAGTTTGTTGAAAGGCTTAAGTTGCCAACCTATAAGTTAAAGAAACCCGTGGTACTTAGCTCACCCGGGGGAACCCTTTATGCTACCTCAGTCAGTCCCAAGGTAGAAATTGCTATGGAACATTCCGGATTCTAGCAAACCTTACGGTGCTAGAATATCAAGCGTTGGATATCATCCTAGGGATGGATTGGTTGGCCAAATATCAGGATTGATAGATTGTGCCAGCAGAAAAGTGGTGCTCACCAAGAACCCAGAGACCACAATAAGAGTTAGTGTGGTTGTTCCTCTCCCTTGGACAGAACAATCCACCACCTTGGTGAGTTGTCCCTAGAGACGACGCCTGTAGTTCAAGCTTACTCAGATGTCTTCCCGGAAAAATTACCGGGCATGCCACGAGACAGAGATGTCGAGTTTGTCATCAACGTGAAGCCGAGGACAGCCCCAATTGCTGAGACCATCTGGAATGGCGGGCGAGCTTGAAGAATTGGGGCGCGATTGAAGATTTGCAAGAAAAGGTTTCATTAGACCTAGCTCATCCTCACGGGGTTCGCCGATGCTTTTTGTAAAGAAGAAAGAGCGGCACGCCTTGGTTATGTGTGGATTACAGAGCACTCAATGAGGTGACCATCAAGAACAAGTATCCCTTACCTCGCATTGATGACTGTTCGATCGGTTGCGGGGGCATCGGTTTTCTCAAGATAGACACGAGTCGGGATACCATCGACTTAAGATTAGGAATGAGGATATTCCTAAGCGGCTTTCACCACCTTATGGCATGTATGAGTTTCTTGTCATGCCGTTTGGCTTGACCAATGCGCCGACCTACTTCATGAACCTCATGAACAAAGTGTTCATGGAATACTTAGACAAGTTTGTTGTCGTGTTCATAAACGACATCTTGATCTACTCAAAGACCAATGAAGAACATGCCGAACACTTGCAATTGGCCTTAAAAAGCAGGAGAACTGACTTTATGCCAAGTCTGATGAAATGTGAATTTTGGCTTCATGAGATCGAGTTTCCTCGGACACATCGTATCCATTGGAGGAATGCGGTTGACCCATCAAAGTAGAAGGTGTAATGGAATGGGCAGCCACCTCGATAGCGAAGTGCGTAGTTTTCTCGGTTTAGCGGATACTACCGACGTTTCATAGAAGGGTTCTCTAAGCTATCAAGCCAATGACCCACAGCAAAAGGAAAAGAAGTGCAGAATGGATGAAGCTTGTGAAAGGAGTTTCCAAGAGCAGAAGAAGAAGTTAACCACGCGGTATTGATCTGCTGGGATATACATCAAGACTTGAAGTCTATTGTGATGCATCGCGCCAAGGTCTTGGTTGCGTGCTCATGCAAGGAGGAAAAGTTGTAGCCTATGCTTCAAGACAACTCCGTCCTCACGAAGACAACTATCCAACTCATGATTTGGAATTAGCGTGATAGTGCATGCCTTAAAAATTTAGCGGCATTACTTGATTGGAAATCATTGTGATATCTACCACAGGACCATAAGAGTCTCAAGTATATCTTCACTCAATCAGACCTCAACCTTCGACAAAGGAGATGGTTAGAGTTAATAAAGGATTATAACTTGAATGTCCATTATCATCTGGAAAGGCTAATGTAGTTCTTTGATGCATTAAGCCGTAAATCTATTGCAATAATGTCATGATTCAAGAGCATCATTTGAGCTCTATAAGGAATTTGAAGTCCTCAACCTTGAGTTAATAGAGCAAGGCACCTAGCCACAATAGAAGTGTATCCAACTCTAGAAGAGCAAATCAAGACCGCTCAAGAAGGACATCACGAGTCAGAGATTCAAGCATCTCATGGCAAAGGAAAAGCCCCTAAGATGTCGAGAAGATCGCGGGAATCCTATGGTATGGGAAAGCGACTCTTTGTTCCCCACGGAAGGAACTCAAGGATTTGATTCTAAAGGAAGCTCACACGCTAACACACCTACACCCAGAGCGGCACAAGATGTATCAAGACATGAAGATGTTGTATTGGTGGCCACGAATGAAAAGAGATATGCGTCGAATATGTAGCTTGTTGTGGCGTATGTCAACAAATCAAGCTGAACATCAAAAGACCAGCAGTTATTTTACAACCCTACAAATCCCTCGGTGGAAATGGGAAGAAATCGGAATGGATTTTATTACCGGTTTGCCTCGAACAGTCTGGATGTGACTCGGTATGGGTTATAGTTGTGATTGACTAAAGTCGCCCACTTTATCCTGTAAAGACAACCTACAAGGGAGACAAGTTAGCGAGCCATTACATGGCTCGTATTGTGTGTTGCATGGAGTACCCAAGAGGATAGTCTCCGATCGAGGATCTCAATTTACCTCGCATTTGGGCTGGTTGCATGATGCCCTCAGAACCCACGGATTTGATCTGACGTATCACCCTCAAACCGATGGTCGACGGAAAGAACAAATCGATTCTAGAAGACATGCTTGAGCTTGTGCTTTGGAATTTCTTGTAGGCGGGAAAAGTGTCTACCGTATGCGAGTTTGCATACAATAATAGTTATCGATCAAGTCTCAAGATGTCCCGTTTGAAGCACTCTATGGGAGAAAATGCAGAACCTTTGCATTGGTGGAGAATGCAGGGAAGGATATGTATTCGGACGGATACTCTCAAGCAAGTGAAGAGAAAGTTCGTGATCGGAGATCGTCTTCAAGTTGCTCAATCAAGACAAAAGAGTTATGCCGACAACCGTCGAAGAGAATTAACCTTTGAAGTTGAAGATCTTTGTGTATCTCAAGGTATCGCCACTCGTGGAACCGAAGATTCAAGGTTAAAGGCAAGCTAGCCCAAGATACATAGGCCCGTTCCCAATCATCGCCAAGCGAGGAGTAGCCTATCAAGCTGGAGTTGCGGAGCAATTTGTCGGACATCCACAACGTGTTTCCGTCTCTCGGCTCAAGAAATGTCTCGAGTACAGAAGAAGCGGACTCTAGTCGAAGCCATCGCACTCGAGAAAGATCGACTTACGGAGCATCAATCAAGATTCTTGATGTCGTGGAGAAGCAAACCGGAGCCAAATCATCGCCTCTGCAAAGTTCAATGGAGCAATCACTTCGACAAAGAAGCCACACGGGAGCGCGCAAGATCGGCTAAAGTTGGACTTTCCGTCCTGTTCTCGAGCGGCTGAATCTCGGGTCGAGATTCCGTTTAAGTGGGTAGGTTTGTAACCCCCTCCCGTTCTTCCTCTCCTCTTCTCTCTTTCTCCTTCCCGTTCCCAGTTGACCCCGCGCCGTCAACCCCTACGTGCGTGCGCGTCACCTCCCACCGACTCGTCCTCGCGGGCCCTCTGCGCCAGTCGTCCTCATTTGCCACGCCGTCTTCTCCCCACCACTCCACTCCCGCGAGCGCGTCCACTCACCCGTCGCCCGTCGCCTGTCGCTCGTCGCCGTCGCCCTGCCGCACCAACTCCGTCCGTCCGGCTCCCGGCTCCGCCGTGCCCCACGCCCGGTACCCTTGTCCCCCTCCTCCGGCTATAGCGCCGCCGGTGCCCTCCGCTCCCTCTCCTCCACCCCCCTCCTTCCCCAAGCAAAGAACCCGACGAGGAAGAGAAGGAGAGAAGAAGAGGAGCCACACCTTTGCCATCAGCTCGGTGAGCTTTGCCGCCCGCGCCCGAGTCCATCCCTGCAGTAAGTAGTCGCGCCTCCCCTCCGGCCGTCGTCACCGCGCACGCCCCTAGGCTCCTTTCCCTCCCTGCGACACCGCCGCCCCTTCCTCTCCCCCTCCGGTTGCTTCCGCGCCGCCGCCCGTTCTTCCTCCTCTGCGCCCGCCAGAAACCCCTTTTGAGGGCCGCCCCAGGCGCTGCGCCAGCGTGGGCAGCGCCCATGCGTCTTGTGCGTTACAGCCCAAGGCATGGCGGGCGAAAATGGTGATAGGCTTGTTTTCGGTTTTCCTTTCTGTTGATTTTGTTTTCTTTTTCTAATTTAATTCAAAAGTGAGACTCCAAATTAATAACTCCCCATCTCAACTCCAAAAATTGTAAAGTAAAATTCTAAAAATTTGTTAATTCAAGATCTTGCTAATGGCATAGGTCTTGTTCATTTTGGAGTTTATTTGGGTATTCTTGTGTATTTATTGGTCATTTTGCCTATTGTGTCTTTTAGGTACTTAGCCGCGTAGAGTTCGGAGACAGGAACCTCCACGTTGATCAAGAACAAGACTACTCGGACCCTCTTCCCTACACTCAAGCGAGTCAATACTTTGATCATATCGAGCCTACATTTCATGTAAATTATGTTCTTTTAAAAATAGCAAAATGCATGCTTTAATTTCATAATCAATGTATGTTAATGTTTAAGGTAGATAAATGCCCGGTTGTGGAATAATTAATTAATATACCATCCTTGATAAATTGAATCCGTTAATTCTATTTGTCACCTTAGTAACTATATGGTAATACTAGCTATAGGTTGTACTTAAGCGACATGCTAGACTTGCTTAAATCACAGGGACATTAAAATGTCCTAATCATCATCATTCAAACATAAAATGATTTGGGCGGTCATTGCGGGTAAATGGCGAGATGGTTGAATTGTTGTATTTACATCTCAAAAACCCTAAGCGCTAACACCCCGTGCAGGCGGATGGTAAGATGGTGGAGTGCGGATGGAGCACGAGAATGGCGGGAATGTGGTGGGCCGTCCAGGACAACCTAAGGACTTAATCTTGTCACGACCTCCTGTGTATAACAAGTACAACCGCAAGTCTGCAACAAAGCTGACTTGGCTTAGTACATTATCAAATCACGAAAGTCACCTCACTTTGGAGGGACAAAGGGGCAAAAGCTGCAGGTATGTCGGGTGGATGGGACACGAGTCAAGTGTGAAGTTTACCGATCGAGGTGTAGCCACGCTCACGATCATTGAGTGGACATCCGCGCAACATATGGGCGTAACCCCATATGGGTGAGATGA
Source organism: Ampelocalamus luodianensis (assembly GCA_036346255.1). Lineage (NCBI taxonomy): Eukaryota > Viridiplantae > Streptophyta > Magnoliopsida > Poales > Poaceae > Ampelocalamus > Ampelocalamus luodianensis. The sequence continues at coordinate 82,117 of JAYEVH010000362.1, forward strand.
GGAAAGGGCGAGATATTTAGAAAAGTTATTGTGACAACCTCTCGACTACGACTACGGAATCGTGTAGGGCAGCGAGTTAATTGTCTCTTGTGGGTAAAGTGTACAATCTCTGTGAGTTATAAGCTGTTTAAGCAGCCGTGCCTACTGGTCAAAAAGCGGACATGGGAACTTAACTTGAGTTAGTTCTATTTCAAAAATCCTTTGTGGGTGGTATGAAAATTGTGGCGGGCTCACCTAGCCACGAGCGTTTTCTGGGTCTCCTTACGGTGTTGTTTAGTGGTGGACATAACCACAATCAAAATAAGCATGAAGGTGGAGGAACCTCTGCTGATATAAATATTGCACAATTATTCTCTTTAACCAAATGCAATTTGTTAAAATGCTAAGTGATAGGATTTTGTAGTTATGATAATTGAAAACATTGCTAGTACAACTTACATCCGATCGGTGTGGATCGGAAGTGGCGCTTTGAGATCGGACGGTGTGGCTGAGCAGACCAAGCCCAAACCGCCCAATAATTGGATCGTTAATTAACTATTGCGAGTTAAAGAGCAGGAATAAATATTTAAAGATCGAAGTTACCACCGGATAATGTCTATCATATCTTGGTAATGTTCTGCGGTTTTCTCAACGAGTCATAGATTAGCAAATGAGTATCGGAGAGATCGAAGACAATCGATATCGATGAAAATTTGCATTTGTTTATAGAGTCAACATATATATCTTTATGTTGGATTGAGTAAGTAAAGTAAAATGTGCACCACGATAACAACACTCACCCAAAGTTGTAGGGAAGAGTATAAATCTTTTGTTCTTTTGGTTGATCAAGAACCTCAGAAATTCCTCTCCATTTGAGGTCTCCATTGATCGTGGGGAGTGTTTGGGTCCTTGAATCGATATATGGATCAATGAAACCAATGTTCTTGTCATTTCTACGTGTGAGGTCTCTCATCATGTCTCTGCATATGTATAGACATGCTAGCTAGTGTGAGGATAATTACTTATACATATACATATGCTAGAGTGAGATTATTAAAAGAAAGAATCACGTCTGAGACAAAAGCGGTGATGAGAGATTTGTCTAGGCGTCCATGTGGCATAGTGGTGTAACTCATTAAAGCGAACCATTATAATGTCATCGCCACGGAAGTAATGATGGTTTATAATTTTGACGCAAATAAAGTCATCCGCTTTTGCGACATGCCGCCATGTACCACTTGTT
>JAYEVH010000121.1:0-93813 GCA_036346255.1 Ampelocalamus luodianensis
ACGACATGGCTGCCATCTAATGACGATGCTCGGGAGACCAAGGATGCCACACCGGGTCACGGTGACATGAGTTGCAAAAGACAACTGGACTACTCGCTTCGCTGCTTTGACCTTCTTCTGTTAGGGCTATCTCCGTTGGCGGCTCCAAAGCGCCGCTACTCGGCGTATTCCGTCTAGCGACAAAGAAGACCATGTCGAGGGTGGCACAACAAGCCTCGGTGCTCCTAGAAGAAAGGATGTCCTCTTAGGCTGATCCAGTCAGTGCAGCTGCGGCTCGACGAGGATCGATGGTTGCAATCTTTGCGCAACCCTATAGCCAAAGGTTATACACACCTCAAGGCGCTAGCCGATATTGAAGGCAAGGCTCGGTGAAGTGAACCTTCCAAAGACCTGGCCTCAGTAGCGGAGGTTACGACCCGCAGCTAAGGAAATCGCGTGGCCTAATATAGCCTGCAGTGGTAGTGTAGGAGTTCATAGTAACAATAATGTCCTATTTTGGGTTTTGGGGTTTCTGTGGATGTGTGTTGTTTTTCTCGTGGATGTTATTTCGGTTACGTGATCACTGGCTCTGACATCGGCTAAGCCCGGCCAAATGCTCTTGTATGTTCCTTGCTTCACTTCTCAAGCCTTGTAATGGATGCAGGGTTTTAGTAGAAAATCTAGTGCATGCAGGTTGGTTAGCTCTGGTATTACAATGTTTTCTTGCAAATTAGTAAGGCGGAATGTTAGAGGGATAAATGCATCGGCCAAAAGACAAATAGTCAGATAATTGGTTTTGGAAAACTCATGTACCATTCTTTGTCTACAGGAGACAAAACTAGCAGACATAGACAGCGGTGTGATACATGATATGGGGTGGGCGAATGCGAGTGTTCCACAAACTAGTGTCTAGAACTAGGGGCATCATGATGATGCGAGATGTAGATCGAGTCTAGCTAGATAGCCCCTCAATTCTAGACCACTCCATCACGATGCGAGAGTTATGCCATGCAGCGATGGCCCTCCATGGATGTTAACAACGATCTATGGACCTCACGAAGACCAACTTAAGCATGCATTCCTAGAGGAGATGAAGCACATCTATGCCATGATCCAGTCCCTTGGCTCATTACAGAGGACTTCAATTTAATGTACAAGGCGTGCGACAAAAATAACCAAAACTTAAGCAGAGTCTCATGGCACAATTTCGTGGTCTTGGATCATTGTGAATAAAAGGAGATACATCTGGGGACCGTCGATTCACTTGGTCAAATGAATAGACTAGCCCGGCTATAGCGATTGACAGGCGTTCGGCAATCCAAATGGGATCACCTTTTCTCGAGACCACATGTTGCGCCCGCTCTCTTCCCGATCTCGATCACTACTCTCTTGATTTCGGAAGAGAGAGAAAGCCGCCAAGGCGTTTTCTTTTCAAAACTATTGGCCTCTTTTGATAGCTACAAGGAGGTGGTTATGGAAGCATGGTCACAATGAGGTGGACACAATAGACCTATTAAGATTACATTGTGTAAAATGCAAAGGATGGCAAGAGCTTTAACAAGTTGGAGCAACTCAAGCATTGGAAATAAAAAAAACTTCAGATGTGCTTAGCCCATGAAATTATATTCCAACTGGACCACGCATAGGAGTTAAGACTGTTATCCCCGTCAGAAAAAGAATAGCACATGGACCTAAAAATAAGGATCTTAGGATTAGCGGCAATACAAAGAATGGCGTGGAGGCAGCAATCTCAGATAACGTGGCTAAAGCTAGGAGATGCAAACACAAAAAAAAAAAAAAATCAATCCAAAGCAACCGCAAGGAAGAGGAAAAACTTTATTTGCATCCTGTCGGACCCAATCGGTGCCTACACCCTTCATGTAGAGAAGGAGCAGTTGTTTGTTTCAGCATTACTCTCATATCATCAGTACGACACGGCGGGTGACTAGTGCCTTCAAATGGGAGCACATAAGGCCTAGCCAGGGATAGTCAAATATCCTAAGCCCACTTGAGTAGTCGTTCAAGGAACAAGAAATCATTGTTGTGATTCACAAAATGCATTGGGACAAAGCCTTGGAGCCAAATGGATTCACTGGGTAGTTCTTTAGGGAAAGATGGGACATCATTGGCCCGGACATTATGGCGGTCTTCACGAAATTTACAATCTAAACAGGACGCATTTTGCGAAAATCAACACGGCAGACATAGTCCTGCTACCCAAGTAAGAGGTACTAATCGACATGGCAGAATTCAGACCGATCAGCTTGATCCATAGCGTGGCCAAATTAATCTCCAAGGTACTTTCCTTAAGGCTATCCAGGCACATGAACAATCTAATCTCTAGGAGCCAAAGCGTTTTCATCAAGACGCACTGCATACAAGACAATTTCCTTTATGTACAGAACCTGGCGCGCAGTTACCACCGCTCCAAGACACCAGTTCTCATGATCAAACTAGATATCTCTAAGGCATTCGATTCAGTATCCTGGCCATACATGCTTGACACTCTCAATTGATGTGGATTTGGACGAAGATGGAGAGAATGGATGTCGATCTTACTTGCTATGGCAAATTCTGCAATAATCTTAAACAGGATCCGGGGACAAAGGATTTGGCATCAATGTGGAGTGCGGCAAGGGGACCCTCTTTCACTGTATCTATTCATTTTGGAAATTAATGCTCTACAGTGCCTTTTGAACACGGCCACATCAGAAGGATGGCTATCTCCTCTGAGTGGGAGGATAGTCGAGGCCAGACTGTCACTGTATGCGGATGACGCGATGATTTTTATGTCTCCCATCAAACAAGACATAGACAACTTAAAAGAGCTTCTCGGTATCTTCATAGAGGTGACGGGATTAAAGATAAATCTAAGCAAAACTGTGGTCATACCAATCCAATGCCAAGATCTGGATTTGGACACCATTCTGCACGACTTCCCGGCCAGTAAGAGGAACATGCCATGCACATATCTAGACATCCTGCTCTCTCTACGCAAGCTGAGGAAGGTACAGCTGCAGCCACTTATAGATAAGATCGATGCAAGATTTGGGGGCTACAAAAAGAAAATGCTATCTAGAGCCGGAAGACTTACAATGCTCAAGGTCGTTCTCACTTCCATACCCATCTACCACATGACATTGGATGACCTTCCAGCATGGACACGGAAACAGATTGATAAGCGTTGTAGGCCTTGGTTTTGGAGTGGAGGCGAAGCATACATGGAAGGAGGGGGGATGTTGGGACAACTGGAATACGGTGTGCCACCCAAAAAAGTTCGGTGGCCTTGGAGTCCTCCAGCTAGCCTTATTTGGTAGGGCACTCCGTCTCCGCTGGTCGTGGTACCAATGGAAGGAGCCAGAAAAATAATGAAATGGTATGAAATTGCCAATCGATGAGAAAGACCATGAACTATTTTGCATTTCAACAAAAATCACCTTGGGAAGTGGAAACATGGTAAGTTTCTGGAAGGACGCTTGGATGGGGCCAATACCCCTGAAAAACATGGCACCAAGCCTATACGCCATTGCTGCCAGAAAGAATAGGACAATGAGAGAGGCACTTGAGGAGAGCACGTGGATCGCTGACCTCAGAAGAAAGATCACAGAGTAACACCTTTTGGACTTCATGTACCTGTATGGCAAAGTCGCCCAGGTGGAACTTACACCAGAGTTATCGGATGATATCTTCTGGAAGTGGACAATGACAAGGACATATACGGCCAAGCCGGCATATGAGGCACAGTTTTTGGGATCGACCGAGAAACCTTACGTCGGTCTCATCTGGAACTCTTAGGCACCACAAAAATGCAAAATTTTTGCATGGCTGCCTGTCCAAGAACGGCTGCTTATGGCGGATATTCTAGCAAGGAGACACATGCCAAATGATTTCTGGTGACTGTTATGTACAAACAATCCAGAAATAGCCCCTCATCTTTTCCTCAACTGTGCCTACACAAAAAGGGTTTGGAATGTGGTAGCAACATGGGCACAACACAATAGCTTAATACCGGCACAATGGAAAGCTTATGAGACGATCCTGGATTGGTGGCTAGCAATATCGCAAAGAGAAGTAGCTATGAGTAGGAAGGCCAAAGCTCGCTGGTTATCCTCACAATGTGGCAAGTCTGAAAAAAAAAGAAATAAGAGGATTTTTCAACATCAGCGGAACGAGACGATCGGGACGGTAGCGATCATCAAAGAAGAAGCGGACGTGGATAACAAGGGCAAGAAAAAGCGGCATCCTACTTACGGCGGGGATGTGCCGATTTCTTCAAGACCGGCTTAGTAAGGGGCGGCAGGTGAGTCCTCAGGAAAAATGAGCTAGGAGGGCAAGTGTGACATTCGGATGCGGTTCTAAGGAAGCAAATTGCGGACTACTACTGTCTGGGTGTTTTTTTTTCTTGGCTTTAATTTTTTTGCTTTTTTGGTTATGTACCTTGTGAACCACTCCCATCTTTAATGCAATAATAGCAATTCTCTTGCCATTTCGTGTAAAAAATATTTCGTTGCTGCTACAAACATTTTCTAAATGCAATGTCAACACTGCTCACCATGGCGGTCCCAATTGAGTTCAAGGGTGTTCATTTAACACCCAAATTGTTTGGACAAAAATTCGTGATATGAGGTATAATACATATATATACTGGAAATTAGGTTAAATCAACATGTAATGTACTCAAAACATATTATACTTTGAAAACTTTCGAGTATCCATATGGATTTCTCATTGGATATGAAGATTCTAAGCCATAACAAGCTAATTGTAGCATATAATGGAATATCTGGACCATTTTCTGCTAGAGCAACTAAACTTTCAGCTCAGCTGAGAGCATGAGACTAATAGATAACTCTAGATTAAAGTTAGATTATCAGGCTGTAGCAAAGGATGGTGGCATGCTTCAGTAATATAAATATAAATTCATCCAGACATGCCTATATAATTTATTGATGATCTCGACTTCTCAAGTTATACAAATTCGTGTGACCAATCAAACCTGCAAACTACAAATTAATGGGCCGGTGAGTTAGGCTGCATACATCAATAGCAACACATGTACATCCCCAATTCTCCATTCCTCAATTCATCGGTCCCAAATCCTAAATTCTCAATTCAACATTTTTTTCTTAATTATTTTGTAATTTCTCTCAATTCTTTATGGTGTTATTTTTAATACGAAAAATTGTACTTTGTTTTTTTGCTAGCGTGGACCTTTAATTTTTTATATTAAATAATATTTTATTAACTCCGAACACTCATCCGATAAATCCTGGGTCCGCCACTGCTGTTCACACACTCACGGAGCACTTCCGATCTAAGGTCGATGTGATATCGTGCGTGTTAAGGGCTAAGACACAGGCCACATGCAACTTATATGAACCTAAAACAAAGACATGACGGGGTTTCCTTTAATTTGGCCACTTAATTTGCTGCTGAAGTTACCTATATCGATCTATATATACATTACGAAATGGATTAAAAGATCGCACAACATTCCTCTCTGCAAACAGTACACTTGACGACAGGTCAAGAATTTTGAACAGCAGCGTTATCCAAGCCACATACTTTGTTTAATCCACGGATATCATAATATAGGTTACCGACGACCTACCTTTCGAGAAAAAGAAGGCAAAAGAAACCTCTGCATGCTCAGCCGACAATGACATGCGCACGAATCTTCGCATCCTTGGACACTGACCCGCATTACTCGTACGTTCCAAGCTCTTAACGAGAGGCTTAAACAAATGGATTAAAGCAGAAATGGATCGGATTAAAGCAAACACACGTAGGCTTGGTTGCAATCCGCATAAAGAAGCTGTTTAATATGCAGCACTGCATGGCGTGCATGCAATCACTGCGCATCCTGGCTTTCCAATGGCAGGTCCTTATCTTGCAGACGTGGCTTTGCAGTAGTACCAATTAATCACATGAGATTAAGGCTCCGTTTGGTACTAAGGTAAACCGAGATGGGTTGTGATAATCTTGAATCGCTTTCGAGTGTTTTGGTTTTCGACTAAACCGCAGTACAAGTAAAGATGTCTCTGTTTTCCAAGTGTCTAAAGACTGGGGGTAAATATAAAATGAACCACCGGCTAACCCAATATTTAAGTTTACTTGGATTTGTCGGAAAAAAATTTCGAGAACGCGCAAAAGAATTGCGACGAAAGAACAAACAAAGCAGAGTTCACCGACAGAGATCCAGAATTTGTCGAAACTGGAACTAGATTTTCACACCTATTTTTCCTACGGCGACTTTAATTGGAAAATAAACACAACATGGCAACCGCAGATTGGCCCTGAGATAACCACCGGCTAAACGGTGTTTTAACTAATTTCGTGACCTGGTGACCAAACTCTTCAATCATTGATACCTGACGATAAGTGGCGAGAGCGATCACCAAATGCTTAAGAGCAGTTAAGCATAGCAAAAGCAGCATATTAGAACGGCCGCGTACGCACGCAGTGATGCCATCAACCAAACAAGAGAACTCCAGATAGAACACATCATCCACAGAAAAAAGTTTGAGAGAATTTTAATAGCTAGGACATATCGCTAGATTTGTTCTGCGTTTGCAAAGAAATACTATTAGTTTCCACCAATTGTGAAAAGACAGCGTTGGTCACCGACCAGAAATCGCTACTGATCACCTAACAGGAATCTAATGAATGAATTCGTACCAGTTTTTGAATGCGTGGTTGGTGCGTCCATGAGGTGCACATGCATGATAGGAACCCCATTGTCCTTCGATTCATGTTTGGAAATCGTAATAGCCACAAAGTTCATAATGTTTTATACCTTCCATCTGAATTGATCATTCGATGATGCATCAATCGTCTGCATGATTCTAGTCTTGTGGCCTGCAGGCCTCCAGGGGCAGCAGCAATTCCTTGACCTTCCGTCTGACCTCTGTGTCTCTCATGCTATGCCCCTAAATTTGACGATCATTCAGATCCAGCCGAATTAATCGTTTTCAGAGTTTGTGGCCAAGGAGAGGTCAGTTAGCCAGCTGCATGTTCTGCGATTGCAAAGAAGAAAAAGCCCTAACACCAAACAACATCAAGGACAACTGCCACTCAGAGTCCAATGCGAGTCCAGTACGACAAAGATATGCAAGAGTCTAGAGACTTGTTTCTGTGGAGGGAACTTAGGTATGGGGGTGGTAGGCCAGTCAGACATCTCATTTTAGTCATGTTTTTTAAAGATCGATTGTATCAATTGAAGTCTTATAGTAGTACAATGGTTCCACACATTTGATGAAACTGAAAGGACTTATTTGGATCTGGTTGAAGGGTAATTTGTTTCGAGTTGAGAGCAGCTAGAAACCTTTAACAAAACTCAAAACAAAGCTACTTCTGGCGCGATTCTTCCAGAGAAAGCTCTAAAGCATCTGTATTGTGAAACTCATGTTAACACCTCTAATATTATGAGCATTTGTCACTAAGAGCCCGGCCATGCAAAGGCCATAGTCTCCAGACCCACTCTTAATTTCAAGCAGACAAGCAGCGGCCAGTGGTGTCGTCAAGTTGGTTCTCAGTTGGCCATCGCTAGGACCAGCAGGAACCCTGAACACATCTACTAATATAATTTCAGCACATGGTTTAACAATTAGCATGGGTCTGTGTGAACCTCGTGTCCAAATCACCTACGCCAAAACTGACAAGACAAAAACCATGTAAGTCACATGCTCACAGAGATGGATCCCGGAACCAAAATATCTAAACATGTCACATTCGGAGTCTGGACGACATGAACAAAACCATCCAGCTGCAGCAGGTCTAGCACCTAAGGAACCTGTCGGGATCTCAGCGATTAACGCGAAATCGGCTCGAGACATGCCTGCTTACAGCCATGCAGGGAACATAGATAGCAATATGCTTGCTCACACCACCAGGCATTGGTGATTGGTGCTCACCTCAGAGTTAGAAGCGAGGCAGTTGCACATGGAGCTCAGTGTCCATCTGCCAACGACATGGTGGTACTACGATACTATCACTTGGTACTTAACCCCAGCAGTTTGGTGCTCAGTCACATGGTTGTGTCCAAGAAGACAGGGCAGGGTATCCGGTGTTCCAAAGGGGAATCCATGTTATGTGTCATTAATCATTACCCAACTGAAAAGATAAGAAACAACCAGGGCAAATGCAAATGTAAGAAGGTATTTCTTTCGGGTCTACGTCCATTTTGTCATCTCCTCTGCATTGGTGTTTCTTTTAGCTGCCCTGGAAGAACAACGAAAAATATTAGCCCGAGGAGTCGTGAAAAAACAAGTTCTGAAGTCTGGTGAACACCGAATGATACTACATGCCTTTGTTGAAGAGGTGAGGACAGTCCAACGGCTGACCCCAGATAGCCTGGAAAGAGAAATGCAAATAACAACCAATTTCAAGAGTTTCTTACTTCATGGTATCAATTCTGAAACAGTATAGTTGGGGATAACACCAAGACAAGTTTGAAATATGACATGGTTGAATGACCTGATCATATTATGCTACCTATTCGACTGGTGAGCTGAAGAAAATGTGTGTAAGCAGGTAACCCAACTTCTATCACTATATACATTTAGATGGTAAGTGGTAACACAAGTGCAGGTGCCTGTATTGAGGATACTGCATCAGAAGCTAAAAGAATAGGCTCAGCACCCTGCACCCGTACCATGTGTATGCAGATATACTTGCCCACAGTCATCCAAATATTATCATCATCTATTCAGGAGGTAGTTTATTTTTCAGTTTAGCCAATGAAAGTTCTACCAGAAGCTAAAGAAGATGAATTGTAAAGATCGGAACAATGTACAATGATATTGCTAAATAAACTAACTAGGAAAAAGCAAGCTTCATGAGAATCATCACATCGGCAAGGCTATACGAATGTAGGGGAAGCCACAAGTTAGACAAGAGACCACACAAAAGCCCAAGGAAGAGAACAGGATGTGCATATCAGCACTAATACATATCAAATCTTCATAATTCAAAGATACATGCAGGGAGCCTTTTGAATGAGTTCTGGGCATGTAAGTCAGCATATGGATCACTTGAAGCCAGTGACAACCTTACAGCAGCCTAGACAAGATAAGCTGACTGGCCCGCACCCAACAGTTCACATGATGTTTTAGGCAAGGATGCTGCATGTATCATTACTATCTTGGTAGGAAAGGAATCAGCTGTGAAATCTCAAATCAGCATAATATCTTCATTTGATTGCAGCAGTCTTGGTATAGCCACTAACCACTCAAATGGAGCATTTTTCTTTTCCTTTTTCCCATCAAGCCCTTCATTACTTGGCATAACATCATGCACCAGAATTGATCACATGAGTAGATTCCACAAGAGAAGATATGTTTCAACAAATAGAGCTGATTGCCTACATCATGGACAAAGGTAACACGCTATTAACAATGATGAAGCAGGTAGCAAAATTTTAGCTTGACAATCATACAGCAAAGCTCACTTACAGGCCTACTTCTCCAAGCTTATCGTTTTCTTTTTTTCCTAAAACATGACATTGCACATGGAGGGCAGGATTTGATAACGAAACATTACTTAGAATGCAATGTAAATTAATATGCATCTATATGTTTTCATGTTCTGTAATACCCAGACCCGTTCAGAAAGGCTCCATCTAGAGTTGTGGTGGTGAGATTAGTCTCATATTGCTTGTCTAAAATGAATTGTAGTAGTATATAATGCTTGCTGGGTTCAAATGTAGTACTTCCGGGTTAACTCTTTTACACGAAGCGATGACGAAAATATAAGCAGGGAACTATGCATGCGTGAGTCCGCCCCACGATGGGTTGGACTTTGAGCAGATTTTGGGTTTCAGGATGTTACCGTTCTTTTCTCCAAAGTTCTTGCCAGAGACTAGCCCTCATCTTGCCAAGGTCGATCGCCCAACCATCCGCGCTTACAAGTCGAGATCTATTCAAGACAACCTCCTCCTGGTGAGACATCCGCTCGCCTCCTCCACCAGCAGAAGAGAGCAGCTTTCCTATTCAAACTGGACATTGCACACTTTCGACTCCTGCCTGGCCTTTCTTGTTGGAGGTCCTTACGAGCAAGGGTTTTGGACCAAAGTGGCGGGAGTGGCTAAGCATCATGTTCGATCATCTTCCACTAGGGTTCTCATTAATGGTAACCTGTGTCGCCCCATCTCGCATGGCGGGGATGCGTGGTGATCCATTATCGCCTTTGTTGTTCATCATTGCCATGGATGTCTTGAACAACCTCCTCGCGATGGCGAATCGCCTCCTTGCTCCATCCGGTTGGCGGCTCGCGAGGCATCCCGCACCGCTCTCCCTTTACGCCGATGACGCGGTGGTCTTCTCACCCCGGCCACATCGATCCGCACGCCATGAAACAAATCCTGCGCACTGTCGGGAAGCATCCGCTTGCATACAAATCTTGCCAAGAGCTCCATCTCGCCAATTCGGTGCAGCACCAAAGAAGTGCAACTCATCACCAATGAATTGACATGTGCGCTTGCAGACTTCCCATTCAAATATCGGGTTGCCTTTGTCTTTGAGAAGACCATCAAGAGCGAGTTTCAACCTCTAATCGATAAGGTCGCCAACCGCCTTCAAGCCTGCAGCAAGGTGAATGTTGTCCCAAGGAGGCGGTGGTGCTAGTCGTCGGTCGACATCTATCGATCAGCAGTTTCATGGCTCTCGACCCACCCCTCGCAGTAATCAAAGAAATCGACAAAAGGATAAGAGCCTTTCTTTGGAAAGGCACAGAAAATGTGTCGGGAGGTCATTGCCTAGTCGCTGGCCGATGATCGCTCGACCCCTCGAGACGGAGGGTCGGGACTTCACAATTTGCACGTTCTTGGAAGGCCCTCCGCTTCGGCTGCTTTGGCTACAAAGGACTTGGCCGACAAGACCTTGGAAGGGCCTGCTGGTGCAAGCTGGTCGTGTTGAGGAAGATATGTTCAGTGCATTGCTAACTGTGCAACTTGGCAATGGTGTTAACACCTTGTTCTAGTCGGACCGTTGGCTCGGTGGTCGTAGTATCCTCCCTCTTCCGCGCTTAGTTGGGCGATTCCCACTGATTGCGGAGATCTAGATTGGTCGCTCAGCACTACTCGACAACCACGGTTATCGGACATCGTGGAGCCGGATTCTCACTGTGTTGGCAAGATCCTTCATCTTTGGGGAGCTTTGTAGACCATTAACCTCACGAGGATCAACAAGATAGGATCATCTAGCGCTGAAGCCTCGGTCACTACTCGCCCAAGTCGGCCTACATGGCATTTTCGAGGATCGCGGCGCGTTTCCGGTCGCGGAGGCTATCCGCACGCGAGCCCTCGAAGCGCAAATTTTTCGTGTGGTTATCAGTACATCGCCGTTGCTGGACAGCGGATCGCCTTCAGCGTCGTGGTCTTCCAAACCAAGGTGCATGTGTCTTCTGCAGGCACTCTCAAGAGACCATCGACCACCTTCTCGTCGGGTGTGCCATCACCACTCAGGTCTGGGCGCACTTCCTCTCGCGCATGGGTCTGCCGGGAGCTGCTCTGTACGGTCAGCTTTCGTTCCAACAGCACTGGCTCTCCACTCGGAGCACTCTATCTCCACAAGCAAGAAAAAAATTGGACTCCTATGTCATCCTAATTTCCTGGATGCTTTGGAAAGAACGGAACAACAAGGTTTTCAATAACGAGACGTGTCTCTTAAACCTTCTGGTACAGCGGATTCACGACGAGCATCGCCTCTAGAGTATGGCGGATGCTAGCGGTCGGGAGGCGCCCTCCACCGAGAGTAGTTCCGTTTAAGTCATTTTTGCTTTTGTTTTTTCATGTTTTCTGTTCTTTAGTTTAGTAGTTTTTAGTTGTTTAGTAGTTTTTAGTACTTCCTTCTTTCTCCTGCCTAGTCCTCTTTCGTGTTTTTTCTGTTTCGTTTGGTTTTTCCTTGTTTTTCTGTCTGGCCCGCTGGGCCTTTTCCCTGTATCACAGGTCTTCTTCTTAATGGAATAACGCGTAAGGCTTTGCGTGTTCTAAAAAAGGATGTTACCGCTCCAATACCGCTATGATGGATTCGTTAACAAAAGAACCGGTCAATCTTTTCCTAGAGATGTTAAAGCGTAGATGTAATCCATCCAATAGCTTTTTAACAGACACCAAACTACCAATCTACGTCCCAAGTGTTTGACGTGTAAAAGTAACCCTCTATATGAGGTGTAGGTACGGCGTGCAAGTGTACCCATGTATACAAAATAAGAAAACAAAGACATAGAAAAAACATGTATCTCTATCTAAATATCCAATGGAAACTGCATCTTCTAGGGAAACTTGGAAACCCTATCGTGGACGGTCCGATTGAAAACAAGCAAACAAAGACATAGAAAAACATGTATCTCTATCTAAATATCCAATGGAAACTACATCTTCTAGGGAAACTTCGAAACCCTATCGTGGACCGTCCGATTGAAAACGTACTAGCAAGATCCCACATAATTCAAGATTCCAATCCCGGAGAACATTTTGTAAGAAGCCCCCTCCGTCATGTATTTTCCAGAGAGAGAAGTTTTCAGGGTTTTGGGCTTAAGTGTTGTGCGGTCTAGCCGGCGGCTTGGGCGCAGACCGTCGGACCGGTCTTATGCGGTCCAACAGGAAAAATAATGGTAGTTAGGTTTTCCAGACTCCAGAGAGGGGTTTCTGAGCTGTGGGGGTGCGGTCAGACTGGTGTATAAAATTGAGGTTTGAGGTATTGGCATGGTATGGGTGCCTTGGGGTCATTTCATATGGGTTGCAACAAGTGGCTTTGCCGGTGCAAGGATTGTGGTGGTCCGGTGGAATCAGAACAGGAGAGACTTGCTGGCATTAGGCAAGCCATTAGCGAACCTACACGTGTCAGACATGGTGATTGCTTACAAGTGAAGGATGTAACCGGATGAAGACAAGGGTATTTTGGAAATTTGCCTAATACCAGGAGGGGAAGGTGCAAGTATCATGGAGAGGTATGCCTCATCCCTCAAGCCCTGAAAGAAGCGGTTCATTATTAGGTGTAAGTGCTCAAACTTGGAGACTTACTTAAATGGTAATGGTGATGAACAATTGGCTTCATTTGTCATGTTGAATCTCATTTTTGCTAAAAAAATAGTTTTGCCGTGTTTGACGGTCCGATCGCCTAGCATGCGTCGACCGGCTAGCATAGTCGGTTGAACCATTTGCACTAAGTTCAATAAATGTGGTCTAGCCTCCATTGTAAGTGTGGTCTAATCTCGTGGTTAGAGTTTTCCAAGATCAATGTAAATCGAGTTTGGAGGCTAAGTGATGAGTGGTTTGACCGGCGCTTGGGCACATAATGGCTTCATGCGGATAACCGACCTAGTTGGTGATACATGTTTTATAGAGACGTCTTTGAGTTGAAGCAACACGATCAAACCAAATACTCTATTAACTCATAATGACGGATTTAGATTCTTCAAGCACGCCATCAATGACCACTCTACACGCTTTCTTGAATAAGAAAAGGAACTTTTGATCGCTTTATGAACATATATACTAAATAAAGCATCTAATCTATCTATTATATTATCTAGTTCTATGTATTGTATCAATTATACCTCAAAGGTATTGGCCCGGGATAAAATATAACACTAGTAGAGCTAACCATCGCAGATAGTCAACCTCGTGCTATAGGGCACGAGGTACAACTCCTACATATCACGATCATAAGATATATTGCGTGAATATAAAATATATATTAATAACACAAAAGGAATTATGCACCTACCTCTGTGTGACATATATCAAGTACAACAGTAGTGTGATCAAGAACACAAAGACAACAATATCGTACCAAACCCAAGCCTGGATACGGTGGGAGTAATGCACCTGGACAAAATTTCAAACCATGGTAAAATTACAGAGTAAGAAAATTTTCAAGCCATGGTAAAATCAGAGAGTAAAGAAAATTTTAAGTTATGGTAAATCCGTTACAAAGCGGTTCTTAATACCAACCGCTCGTGGTGAAGTCATTATCACAGGCGGTTCAGATAAGAACCGCCTCGTGATATGTCGTTATATCACGCAACGCTTGTATCACGAATCATCGTGATACTTCACTGACGGTTCTTAATATGAACCGTCTGTGATAATGACCTATCACAGACGATTTCAAAAGGAACCATCTGTGATGAAGCGTCTACTATGACCTGTTTTGTAGCAATGACTCTACAGAGTTGTACAACTTGACCCACAAGAGATAAGCATCTTATAATGTCAAGCATTTCACGCTTCCGAAGACGTGTGACTAAGAGATTATCACGAGGCTTTTACAAAGCTCTGTTTTGACTCGGTTCTACTCACTAAGGATTCGTCATTCCGAGCCCCCTCTTGCGCCGCTTATCAACCCAAACAGAATCAAAACAAAATATTGCTAATTAATTGGGCAGGTTCACCCGATAAATAGACTTATGGTTGTACGGTATGGCCCAGATCAATGGCGCACAAAGTTAAGTCCTTATTGGCTACTCAAGCGAGGCAACCACATCTCAAAATTCTCCCCCTTTACTGTACAATCATTCGCCTGAGTATGAAATCATTTTCGGTTCAACCCGACCAAGTGGCAACCCTTGCCATGGTACAACAACTTTTAATAGTTGTGGCCGCGCCACGATTCCATAATTCATTAAGTCAAATTCATACATATGAGCATGTGATCATGAATCCCCAACGGATAGCTAAAGTGTGGCTAAGCATATACGATACCCAAGTTGGTTCTACAATATGTCTGATGATGATCTAATAATCCTCATTTTACTATTTATCTGTAATTTAGTATTATAGGTAAATATGACGTCACACAGCTATTGAGTATACCCCTTACAGTAGTAAGGGAGAAGTCAATCAGGTGGTCGTAAGTTTTTCTATGACCACCCCCATAGTTCTAAGTCCTCCTATGACTACCATGTAATCATAAGTCCTCCTACGATTACCTCCGGTCATAAGTCTTTCTAGGATCAGTACCCAGTCGTAAGCTTTTCTACGACTACCCCCTGGTCGTAAGTCCTTCTACGACCAGTCATGCCACGACTTCTCCACAGATAACTGGGTCCACTCGCCAGTAGGCCTTATTAACTGTGAGATCTGAGCAGTCAAGATACGTAGTTATTCTCTAGAATAACTACAGATAACTCACCATTATATATGATTGATAACCGTCAGGCAACGTGGGGAGGTTACTACTCCGGTGATTACTCCCATTATTATAGAATAATGGAGCACCTCCTGACCTAGAACGACAACCTCCCTCTCCGAGTACTATAAATAGACTTCTTTCAGAGAGGACTGGGAGGGGGACTTGAGAGAGGCAATCAGTAGCAGTATTAGCGCAAGTCTTTCCACTGATTGTAACCAGGATACCCAATACAATATACACAGGAGTAGGGTTGTTATTCTCTCAGGAGAAGGTCCGAACCTGTATAAAAATCCTCGTGTCTTTTATGTCTGCGTGATCAATTGTGGAGACCCCCGAATCAAACAATCTTTACGTAAGATCGGTTCTAAAACACCGACAATATCAAACTAAAATAAACCATCCTATGGTGTCCAAGGGTTTATGTCAATCAAGGGTATATGTCGACAGCAATTATTCAAGGAGGCATACAACAATTAGGCATTTAACTATTCTCGAAAGCATTTTTATATAACTAACAATGCATGTTTATATCAAATAATATAATTTTGTAAAGTGGGTACGACATGATCAAAGGTCTACGACTTGCTTTCGTTGAAGTGTTGCGATGCTTCGGTCGTCGGGTCCAAGAATTCGTCCGAAACACCGGAATCTGTACGTGCGAAATGAGCCAAATAAATAAAATAATCCCAAATAAATTCCAAAAAATTACCAAACTAGTACAAACAGAAAGATAAATATATTATATTAATTTAGAAATTTGAATCACTCGAATCGGAGTTCAAACAAAGAAGATATGGCGTCCAGAAGTTTGAAATTACATAAAAAATCAAGAAAAAGGGATTTTTCCTGATTTTCTGAATTATTTTTTCTAAAGGAAATTGGATTTATTGCGTCAGCTGACGTCAGCCTTGGGGTTTTTATTTCTGGTTGAATTATTTTTCAATGGGAAAATCCAAAAAAAGCCACATCGTCACCACGTGGCTGCCACGTAAGCAGGGGGGCTGACGTGGCGCTGATTAGGCGCCACGTGGGGCTGCCACGTAGGCACCCGAGCGGCGGCGCGCTCGGCCCAATGGTCATCGGCGTTTAGTTGGGAGATGGCCGGCGGTGAGAGTACCAGCAGCTAGAGGGGTTCACGGCGATGCTGGTGCGCGTGGTCTCGATGACGCGGCTTCGCAGCAAGGCCGTCGGTGGAGAGTAAGAAACAGCGGCAGCGGCGGGTGAAGATGACGGCGACATTCCAGCGGCAGTTCGGAGGCGAGGAGGTGTGCACGGGGACGGTGGTGAGCTTGCGATGCCGGAGGCGGCGAAGGAGGCTCGGTGGCGGCGCTAGAGGCGGTGGCATCCTTCAGTGGCCAACGACGAGAGCTTGAAATGGGGGCGGAGGAGAGAGAGGGAGAGTAGGGGAGAAGAAGAGGAGAGGGAGGCGCATCCGGGGCTCGCCTTAAATAGGCTCGGGAGGCGCGCACGAGGAGGACAAAGTGCGGCGGACTTCACGCGGCGAAAGCACCGACGCGGCATGGGGGTGTGTATGGGGGTTGCAGGGCATGGGGGTAGGAGTTGGCGGCGGCAGCGGGCGCGACGGTCGACGGGGATGGCGGATCGATAGTAACAGGACAGGAAGGTGACGGGTGGCCAACGCAAAAGCCACGCAGGTGTTGATGGTGCGCGCGCTCGGCTTGGGCGCCCAACGGGCGGGAGGAGGAAGAAGGCCATGAGGGGTCGACAGCGGCCCTCTTGTCACCGGAAGTGGCGAGTGAGGATCTGGAGTGGGCTAGCGTGGTGAAAACGGGCCACAAGGCTGGGTCGTGCAGGCAAAGAAGAGGTGGGTCGAGGGTGAGATTTGGCCCAAAGGCCGGAGGGGAATTAAAATGCCTTTTTTATTTTAGAAATACCATAAAAGTAAAAAGATTTTTAGAAAATAGAAGATAGGGTCCACAAATTCCAAGAAAATGCACATAAATTCTTATAAGTATTTGGAACTTAATAAAAATACTTTTAACTATATTTTAGTTTTTAATTTTGTGATTAAAATAGAATTTAATTTTGGTTTAAAAGGAAAAACCATTTCTAGATTCCAAAAAATGCAATAAAAGCCTTAAAATAATGATTTTGACTTTTAAAACCAAGAAAATTCAAATAAACCAATTTTAATTTAATTGAATTTTGCTTAATTCAAACTAAACGGTTTTTTATTTCTAAATTTCAAGTTAAGCTTTTGCAACTTAATAAAATCAAACGGTTATTTTTAAATTTTGAAAATTTTCAAAAACTCAGAAAATTTGGGATGTTACAAGAAGACAATCAAATTTTGTGGATATTGGCTCTCGGACACTGAGGCAAGTATTATATTATTATCCGTTGTGAGAGGAGAGAGAGAAAGTATGTGAAATGTCAATTTTTCCCTTCTAGCATCCTTCTTTCCTATTATTTCTTCTTTTCCCGTCTTCCCCTCCCGATGACGCCGCCTCCTGCCTCTTCGGGCCGCCCCTGCACCGCCTCCAGCCTTCGGTTGCACCACCGCCATCGCCATCGCTGCCGCCCAGCTTGCCGCGCGTTGTCTAGGCTGCCGCGCGCCATCTTCAAGTTCCACCGCCACGCCATTGGGAGCGAGGGGAGCTCATCGCCCACCGCCTCGAGCGTGTTCATCCTCTATAAAACGTGCACTAGGACCGCATCACCCTCCTCTTCGTTTTGCCCAAACCCCACCTCTGCCTCGCGTCATTTGGCCTGAATGCGTTGCGCCCTTTCTTCTTCCTCCGATCGTCGCGCCACCCTTGCCTTGATCTCCCTCTCCAATGAGCATCTTCCAAATTCTTTTACGCCACGCCGTGTTCCCGATCTCCCTATACCTTTTCCCCATCTTGGTTCGGCCAACCCGCCATGGTAGCACACCCCCGACGCCACAACCCTCTTCCCCAACGCCGGCTAATGCCGCCTCGTCGCCACTGACCACCTCCGGCCCACCCGTATGAACTGGTGGCCTCCCCTCTCCATCGATGTGCCCGTGCTCATGCTAACTCCTAGATGACGCCGCCGGAATAATGTCGCCATCGTCGCCCGTGCATCTACCACCACCCAGCTCGCCGCTAGCACCGCCGCCGGCACCTAGCTCGCGACATCGCCTCCCATCACCTCCTTGAGACCCCTCCAACCCATTTTGGCTGTCGCCACCGACTCCCGTGCCGGCGCTCGCCGCCAGCGCCATCATCTAGAACTAGACTTGTTCATGGGTGAGCCGGGCCCGAGCCCGACACTGTTCGAGCCGGACTTGGGATTGGAATTCCAGCCCGAAAGAAACCCGGCCCTGGCCCAAAATCCCGAATAAACACAATGAAAATGAAAATCTATTTTTTTATCCTAGAAATGAATTAAATAATACTTTTTATTCCAAAAAATGATTAAAATAATATATTTAAATAAAAATGAATTTCAGGCCGCCAGTTCGGCCTGCATGCATTCTGACCGTGCTTTTCGAGCCTACCACCGGGCGCTTGAACACCTCTATCTAGAACTGATCATTGTCTCATCTGTTTTCTCTCTGAAGTTCATTGATACTCAGCTCTATGTCCTTCACGTGGCCCACTCGTCATAGAGGGGAGAGAGAAGGGTGCAAACGTCATTTCATAGTGTTTCTCTCTCTAAAACAATAGATAATAATATAATACTTGCCTCAGTGTCCGAGAGCCAATATCCACAAAATTTGAGTGTCTTCTGGCATAGCCACATTTTTTTTATGTTCGTTTGCAAAGGGCGACAAAGTGCAGTGCCATGTAGCCTATGGAATTGTGGCGGGTAGCCACCGTTGTTAAAATTTATGTGCCATGAAAGGGTTTGTCATTGGTCTTGGTTGAACAAAATAATTTTCGCTCAGGCGAACGATCGTGCAGTAAAGGGGGTGCGATTATCATATTGTTGGGTTGTGATAGACTCGCCTGAGTAATTGTCAAGGAATTAATCTTGTGCGTCATTGAACTGGGCCATATCGTACAATCACATGTCTAGTATGGGATAGATCTGACTAACTAATTAGCAATGTCTTAATTTTGGTTCTGTCTTGGAAGCATGAGTTACGGGATAGACGTATACTCACAATGGCGCAAGAGGGAGGCCCTATCTAGTTGGAAAGACATTCATTATTAAAACCTTAGCGGGCAGAACTGGGTTAAGAATGAGCTTTGTAAAGGCCTTATGATGATTACTTAGTCGCACACCTACGGAAGTGTGGCCAGACACTTTGAGTTGATTTATCTCTTGTGGGTAAAGATGTACAACCTCTACAGAGTTAAAACTATTTAAACAATCGTGTCCCTGCTATGGACAATGCTCGGGATTTTATGCAGAGGTAGAGCTTCTTTGTAAAAATATGTTGAAGGTGAATAGGAGTTCACTTGGTGAATATAATGTTCGCTCGGTGGATGAGATGTTCACTTGGTAGTTTAGTTGGGAAGTGAACGGGAAGTTCACTTGTTATTTCAAAGCAATTATTTATTTATTTATTATTGTTTTCAATTACACATTTCAATCTATTTACCGTGTTTACTGTCAATATTGTTTTTTTTCAAAATAACCATGCAACTATTTCTTTATTCAATCCTTGCATGAATATTAATTACGTACTGTTCCCTACGACTTGTTGAGTACTTTATGTACTCACAGCTTTAAACTTTACTGCTCAGTTGAAGAGTATCAAGCTGCTCAAGAGTTCTACGGAGAGGAGTCATTTGAAGGCTTTGAGAATTAGGATGTGTTCTCTACTCGATTGCCTGTGGGCATGCTAATTGGATTTTCTAAGTTTTTCTTTCCACTACAAGAGTGTGTTTGTTTCTTTAGCACTGCGTGGTAGGTTAAGTAAATGTTGACTATAAGGTCAAGTTATTATTACTATTTGTTATTTTAAGATCTTTTTATTTAAATTGATAAAGGGGTGATATTTCATCGATGTTTCCTGTGTGGGCTAGCTACTGATCTGGGATTAGTTCAGAGTACAGAGAGAGTTTTGGATGAGTAAATCTAGGTCCCAAAAAAATAGACGATGTAAATCACTCCTCAAATCGAACATATGAGTATTGGTCTTTGCTCCTAGTGTTCATTTGAATAGAAAACGGGATGAATAGTATACATGTTAGATCACTCCTCAAATCGAACAGATGAGTATTGGTCTTTGCTCCCAGTGTTCATTTGAATAGAACACGACAATTCCACATACGGACATCACTAAAAGAGTATTTGAAGAAGAGAAGTAGGATATAGATCAGTGAAGGAAACTTGTCTCATTTGTGAGGCATCCTTCGTATGTCAAACATGGCACCAAAATAATTAAACCAATTTAAATGCACGCAAGTATTGCATTCGATGGTTCAAGCATAACAACCACAATCGAGCGTATGTGTTCGTGACGCATGCACAAACACCCAATTCATGGGCCTAGGCAAAATTGGTAAATTGACTAAACAGAAACTACGAAAACTAGTCAACACTATGACAAGAACCAACATGAGCCCATAGATTTATGGGTCCGTCTATACAAAATTTGACTATTTTCTCTGCCTAAAACAGTCAAATTTTAGTTCACTTACAATTTCATTATACATACATTACAGTAATTTATTTATATAATTTTTATTCTTGGTCACTGTAATTATTCTTGAAAGTCTTAATAACTTATATTTCCATCGAATGATTCAAAATCTAACATATGCTTTGAGAGATTCAAAAATAAAGACAAAGACAAAAAAAATCTATACCAACAAAATACGATAATGTGGTGAACCCGTTATGCTGCCAAAAAAATCATAATAAATTCGGACCCAATTCATCATATGAGAATAAGTGCAAATCATAAAGCATATCGGACGGATGAAAATTTGACTATTTTAACAAAAGAAAACAATCGAATGTTGTTGAGCAAAACCGTAGATTTATTGTAGCCATTATAGTCACGAACCCTTGGGCATGGTGTATAGTGTTGTTGCTCGCCAATCATTCAAACCCTCTCCCCTCATGCTAAAATACAGAATTGTTGGGTCAGTGATATTTGAAAAGCAATTCTAGGATTTAAATGTCCATATCTTTCAAATCAACCATCCGATTCATATTACATTTGAACCATCATATTGGTTGTGATGATATCTTTAAATTAAGACCCTCATTGCATATATTTGGCTTCATTTAGTAGCACCTCATTCCAACGATTATATTATTCTTTTTTTAACTTGCAGTTTTAGTTTTCTTAATTGTGCTGCAAAGTCATTTGTTTTGTTCTTTTAGCATCTTTGTACTGTTACATAGAACAAAATAAGATCAAAGGAAATAAGGTTGATATGTGAATTTTTTTTGGTACATGTTTACTTGAAACATCGTCTATAAACTATTGGAACACTACCTCATAGACTAATAATTTATGAAGTTTAAGTGCTGGTTAGGTAACAGTTGCTTATCTATGTTCGGCTTAGTAGGTTGTACTAAACCCTAGCTGTTGAGAAGAGGAACGAATTGCTACCACTAGTTGCAACTATGTTGATCTGCCGCCAGCCTATCTCCCCCTCTTATCCGGCATTATCATTGGTGTTGAGTTGGTTGGGGACCCATTGATTTCTAGAAGTAATATGCTTCTTTACTTTCTTCTGTATTTTATTAGTTCAAGTTGTTCTTCTCTGTTGAGTTCTTAGTCAGATTTTCTTTACCCGTGATGGGTTTTATCAAACAGACTTACCTGGGCGATTGTAGTGATGCCTACGCCAGAACGACACCGAGTAGTTGGGTATAAATAAATCCCATCACATTTTCACTAGCGAACAACACAACTATTGGGGCATAGGACATACACAACAATGGAAATCACCGACAATCTACCTCCCGTTCTCATGATCATCGACATTCATGATGTCATTGCAAGATCTGGAGTACTCTCCAGCAAAAAAAATAACATCACATTCATTGACTCAAGGACTTGATGCTAACGTGTAGTTTATCTAGAATGTTCAATGTAAAAGTTGGGTATTTGTGTACTTTATCTATAAGTTATTAATATACATTAGAGGATCTTTCTAAAAAAAGTGTTGGTTAGGTCTTGACGATGGCTATTGATGACATATGGGCTAAATGGTAGACCCCAAGTGGAAAATGTTGGCAAAGCATGTCATTGCAAGCAAAATTAATCTATCATATTACTATTGTGCACGCTGACTAATAAATTGACTAGCGCCTAGTCTAACCTTTTTGCTTTCATGCGCACCCAAACCACAACGACCTTACGGTACTCTTCAGATAAGCTAGAATTAGCCTTAACCTTTTCAATGTCATGCGATCTAGACCACAACCATCTACGGTGTACTCTTTGTATCAACTAAACCCAAACCAATTTACTAAACAACTATGAATCAAGAATCGAGAACCAACATAGATTGAACCCCGGCGGTGCAAACTCTCTATGCATTGAGAAGACACAAAGGGTTGTTGTCTTTAGGGGGAGATATTTGATCTTCATAAATGATCATCTTTGTGATGATATGTTGTACTCTTCTTTCCTTAATTTAGTTTTGTCTCGATGAGTTTTTCTTAATTGAAGGCTTTTAAAGAGGCAACATGTGCAATGGCATGTTACAGGAACTATGCATTTATGCATTGTGTTGGGAAGTGTTCGAGGCATATCCATCTGACTAATTATTTTGAGTCTCTCATGCTATGCCCCTAAATTTGACAATAATACAGATCAAGGGGAATGAAATGCTCTCAGGCTTTGTGGCCAAGAAGAGGTCAGTTAGTCAGTTGCATGTTCTGCGCTTGTAAAGTCAGGTGGGATATATTAAGAAAACGCCCTAACACCAAACAACACCATGGACAACTGTCAGTCTACCACTGACTTGCCAAGGCCAGTCCACGATGACAAAGATTTGCCAGAGACTTGTTCCTGTGGAGAGAACTTAAGCATGTGTGGTAGGTCAAACATCTCGTTTTAGACATTTTTTAGCTCGATTGTATTAATTGATGTCTTATAGTAGTACAATGGTTCCATACATCCAGTTGTGCATTATTGGATGCATGACTCCACCCAACAGGATTTAAATCCAGGTGCCCACCTTTACATACATGCAAGTGCGCTTCAGTAGGAAATTTGTGAGGTCTCGATTTATCCCTAGCCTCCATCACTCTAGGCGTGTGGTGTGCGTGGGTGGTGGGGGTGTGCATCTTCCTTGTAATGACTTGTTTGGATCTGGAGGAACGTTAATTTGTTTCAAGTTGAGAGCAACCAGGGACCTACAACTAGGGGCGGGAAATGGATACAAATTAGCTGTATTATTTTATTACTGTATTCGATAGGGTATGATACGATATATATATTCCCATCCAATTAACAATTTCTCTCCTATTCATATTCACATAAAAGATATGGCTACGAATATGGTATGGACTTTTCCCATCCGAGATGCTATTTTATCCGAACCTCTTCTATTTGAATTCAAATTTGATGAAGCAATATACATATTTTATTGCAATATATCTGATTATTTGGTGAGATTTTTGCAATTTAACGTGGATTTACGTTAGTTGGATGAGATTTTTGCAATTTAATGTGAATTTATGTTCTTTTAGGTTAAATAAATAAATTAGAATTGATTAGGATTGACTGTGTGAGGATAAAGTATCATTATTATCTTCACATTACATAAGTTATGAGGGTATCCAGATCCGACCAAATTGAGCAGCTATTCAACTTGAATTCATATTCGTTATGACATTCAATTTGTATTTGTATTTGAGAATATACAAATTCATATTCGTTCAAAAAATACAAAAACAAATGTGGTTTGTATTCGATCCATTTCCACCCCTACCTACAGCAAAACTAAAAACACAACTACTTTTTGCGCGATTCATGTAGAGAATGCTTTAAAACATGGGTACAACTAGCGCTCGGACGTCCAACGGGAAACATCCCATCAAACGCTCCCCCACAACAACGCAACAATTGAAAACAATGTGTGCAACATTTCCAGACGCTTGCAAAGAAAGCGTGGAACAAACATTCGAATACATTTAAAATTTCAGCAAAAGTTTGAGTCGTATCACGGACAATGTTCATCATACAACTTTCTATGCTTCAAAATACTACTGAAAATTACCAAAAGCACTGGCCCTTGTTCAAAACACGATGATACAGTAGTGCAACATCTTGAACTTGCAGATGCAACAAATCAAGTAAACATTTGTAACAAAACTAAAAGAAGTACTTAAGGTTTCTGGATGCAACAAATAGGCATCCCCACTGCAACAAAAAATAAACTTTGTGCAACAAAATCAAAATGCCAATCGCAACAAATACACTTTGCAAAAAAAAAAATTAAGAAGGCACTTGCAACCAAATCGTACACTTCATACAACAATTAAGACAAAATGCTAAAACAATCCAAAGAAATGTCTACAACAAGCCACCTGAGAGGAGGAAGGCGTGCAGACAACGGCGATGACTTAGCTCCAAGGAGGCAACAGCGGTGGCCGACAAAAAATAAAGACAAAAGACAAAAAAATAAAATTCTATACCAACAAAATACGACAATGTGGTGAACCCATTATATTCCAAAAAAATCATAATAAATTCGGACCCAATTCATCGTATGAGAATAAATGCAAATCTTAAAGCATATCGGACGGATGAAAATTCGACTATTTTAACAAAAGAAAACAGTCGAATGTTGTTGAGCAAAACCATAGATTTATTGTAGCCATTATAGTCACTGGACCCTTGGGCGTGGTGTATAGTGTTGTTGCTCCGCTCAATCGTTCAACCCTCCCCCCCCCCCTCATGCTAAAATACAGAATTGTTGGCGTCAGCGATATTTCAATAGCAATTCTAGGATTTAAATGTCCATATCTTTCAAATCAACCATCCAATTCATAATACATTTGAACCATCGTGTTGGTTGTGATGATATCTTTAAATCAAGACCCTCATTGCATATATTTGGCTTCATTTAGTAGCACCTCATTCCAACGATTATATTATTCTTGTTTTTTTAACTTGCTGTTTTTAGTTTTCTTAATTGTGTTGCAAAGTCATTTGTTTTGTTCTTTTAGCGTCTTTGTACTATTACATAGAACAAAATAAGATCAAAGAAAATAAGGTCGATATGTGATTTTTTTTTGTTACGTGTTGACTTGAAACATCGTATATAAACTATTGTAACACTACCTCGTAGACTAATAATTTGTGAAGTTTAAGTGCTGGTTAGGTGACAGTTGCTTACCTATGTTTGGCTCAGTAGGTTGTACTAAACCCTAGCTGCTGAGAATAGGAACGAATTGCTACCACTAGTTGCAACTATGTTGATCCGCCGCCAGCATATCTCCCCCTCTTCTCCGGCGTTATCATTGGTGTTGAGTTGGTTCGGGACCCGTTGATTTCTAGAAGTAATATGCTTCTTTACTTTCTTCTGTATTTATTAGTTCAAGTTTTTCTTCTCTGTCGAGTTCTGGACGATGATGGTGATGCCTACACCAGATTGACACCAAGTCGAGTTGGGTATAAATAAATCTCATCTCATTTTCAGTGGCGAACAACACAACTACTGGGGCATAGGTCATACACATCAATGGAGATCACCGACAATCTACTTCCCGCTGTCGTGATCATCGATATTCATGATGTCGTTGCAAGATCCGAGTACTATCCAAAGAAAAAATCACATCACAGTCATCCACTCAAGGACTTGATGCTAACATGTAGTTTATTTAGAATGTTCAATGTAAAAGTTGGGTATTTGTGTACTTTATCCATAAGTTATTAATATAAATCAGAGGATCTTTGTAAAAAAAGTGTTGGTTATATCTCAACGATGGCTATTGATGAATGATGACATATGGGCTAAATGGTAGATCCCAAGTGGAAAATGTTGGCAAAACATGTCATTGAAAGCAAAATTAATCTATCATATTACTATTGTGCACGCTGACTAATAAATTGACTAGCGTCTAGCCTAACCTTTTTTGCTTTCATGCGCATCCAAACCACAACAGTCTACGGGGTACTCTTCGTATAAGCTAGAATTAGCCTTAACCTTTTCGATGTCATGCGCATCTAGACCACAACCATCTACGGTGTACTCTTTGTATCAACTAAACCCAAACCAATCTACTAAACAACTATGAATCAAGAATCGAGAACCAACATAGATTGAACCCCGGCGGTGCAAACTCTCTATGCATTGAGAAGACACAAAGGGTTGTTGTCTTTAGTGGGGATATTTGATCTTCATAAATGATCATCTTTGTGATGATATGTTGTACTCTTCTTTCCTTAATTAAGTTTTGTCTCGATGAGTTTTTCTTAATTGAAGGTTTTTAAAGATGCAACATGTGCAATGGCATGTTACGGGAACTATGCATTTATGCATTGTGTTGGGAAGTGTTTGAGGCATATCCATCTGACTGATTATTTTGGGTCTCTCATGCTATGCCCCTAAATTTGACAATAATGTAGATCAAGGGGAATGAAATGCTCTCAGGCTTTGTGGCCAAGAAGAGGTTAGTTTGTATTTGTATTTGTATTTGTATTTGAGAATATACAAATTCATATTCGTTCAAAAATACAAAAAAAAATGTGGTTCGTATTCGATCCATTTTCAACCCCTACCTATAGCAAAACTCAAAACAAAGCTACTTTTTGCCCGATTCATGTAGAGAATGCTTTAAAACATGGGTACAACTAGCACTCGGACGTCCGACGGGAAACATCCCATCAAACACTCCCCCACAATAGCGCAAAAATTGAAAACAATGTGTGCAACATTTCCCAGGACGTTTGCAGCAAAGCGTGGAACAAACATTCAGAATACATTTAAAATTTCATCAAAAGTTTGAGTCGCATCACGAACCATGTTCATCATACAACTTTCTAATGCTTCAAAAGACTACTGAAAATTACCAAAAGCTCTAGCCCTTGTTCAAAACATGATGATACAGTAGTGCAACATCTTGGATTTGCAGATGCAACAAATCAAATAAACATTTGCAACAAAACTGAAAAGAAGTACTTAAGGTTTCTAGATGCAACAAATAGGCTTCCCCACTGCAACAAAAAATAAACTTTGTGCAACAAAATCAAAATGCCAACCGCAACAAATACCCTTCGCAACAAAAAAAATTAAGAAGGCACTTGCAACAAAATAGTACACTTCATACAACAATTAAAACAAAACGCTGAAACAATCCAAAGAAATGTCTACAACAAGCCACCTGGGAGGAGGAAGGTGTGCAAGCAACCGCGACGACTTAGCTCCAAGGAGGCAACAATGGTGGTCGGCATCTCTCGTGCGCCCAAAGAGTGGGGCGCCTCCTCCCGAGCCCTCCTCCCCCTCCGCCACGGAGAATGCGTGCCGCCAGCACGCAAACAGCGCCGGTGAACTCAAGGAGGAGCGATGCGCGAAGAAGATGGGGTGTGCGCTGTGTGGTGTGGAGAAGTCAAATATTATCTTGATTTGATAGCCTGATCTCCGACGTCTGGGTTGTGGGCCGAACGAGCAACCACTCCTCGTCAAGACGCGGTGTGTGGGCTTGCAATTGGAGCGTCCGATATTCCGAATTTTTTACAATTTAGCCCTTTTTTCGTAAAAATTCACATTTATACCTGCTAGTCTTATTTCCAGCTTTGGACCCGGGGTCGGCGCCGTGAGTCACGGCCGAAGAAGACATCTCGGCGCCATGAGTCATGGCGCCGAGGTACCAACCCCAGCGTGGCGGTGACCTCGGCGCCATGAGTCATGGCGCCGAGTCTGTTACCTCGGCGCAGTGACTCATGGCGCCACTCCTACGCCACTGCATCTCGCGCGAGCTCAATTATATACCGCCTCGAGCCTTGCTCTATTTCTTCCTCTCTCTCTCGGGTTTTCACTCAACCCAACCCGCGAACTTTTCGAATCACCAATTTTCACCGTGGAAACTTGAATTGATCCATACAACTTCGAGCAAGGTATCCTCTTTGTCCTCCTCACTTTTTACGCATTGATTTGGTCTATATCATGTGTATTATGCAAAATTAGGTTAGTCATGACCTAGGGTTTGAAGCAATTAGTCTCACTTGTTTTATTGATTCGTATTGTGTATTATGGAACCTTAGTTACGCCGGTCCCCTCTGCTTCTCCCATCGTTAGGATGCCGAGGCGTGGTAAAGCTAGTAAACCAAGGTAATCTTTGTCCATCGTATTCTAATTTGTCGGTAATATGTAGTTCATATTATGTAAGGTTCATACAATTTGTTGTATTTCGGATTAGGCAACATTGGTGGGCAATGCGTCACCCGCTTGCCACTCGCTCAGTGGCGCCCAAAGGCCCATGTGCTATGCGGTGATGCTTGTAGGGTGGCGAGATCGATGAGAAGGACACGACAGCAGAGGTATTGGATGTGTCACAATTATGCCTTTGACCTACACCTCAACAGATCCGCATTGGATTGTTGGTGAGAAATTAGTGGCTTTTTCTTTGTTCTTGCGATGAATCAATAACATTTCATTACGTGCTTAATGACCCATGTTTTGCGTGAACCTCCACCGCTATGTGACTTTGAGCAAGTGGATCGACACCGAGATCAAGGAGGAGGACAAGCAAGATATGGAGGGATCAAGAAGTGGGATGCGGAGCGCGAGAGTGTTGGAGAAGACACGCAAAGAGGAGGCAGAAGGAGCGCGGGAAGAGGTGAAATGAGGCAGCACTAAGCGTAGGGAGAGAGAGAGGAGGCTTGAGCGCGCTCGCGTGCTAAGGCTGCAATGGAGGAGGATCCGGATGCTTTGAGGAAGGGAAAGTGGCCTCGTTGCACTCGATGAGTGTGCTAGACTTAGTAGTTATGGTTTAATAATGAACAATGTTATCATTTCTTTGGACTTGTTATTTTGTTGTACTCTTGTCATGTACTGCACTTTTTCAGTATGTGCATGTGAGTATATTGTTAAACTTGAACATGTGAGTAGCATGATTTGGTTTTTTTTGTCACTATGCCTATATATTTCAGTAACTTTTGGTCGCCAGCCAACAATAAGCACACGTTCCTTTGGTCCCAGCATATAATCACTACTCCGCATATAATCACGGGAAAAATTCGCCAGAGTTTCCCCTGTTTTCTGACCATCCACATGTAATAATATGACACAAATATATCATACGAGCATATATTCATCAAAATACCACACGAATAGTGGAAACAACAATCCAAAAGTCCAAATAGTCCATAAAAGTCCATACAAGGTACATAAACACGGTCCTCATCGCCTCCTAGCCTTGCCCTTTCCACCAAGAGCGTCGGTGCCTGGAGTGTAAGGGTCACGAGGACGACGGTGCCTACGCGGTGGAGGCTGCGAAGGCTATGTCGAAGGAGCACCCTCGAGCTGAGACGGTCCAATCTCCTCGGCCTCGTCCTCCTCCTCGCCACCAATCTCCTCGGCCCGTCCTCCTCCTCGCCACCAAGTCCTCAAAGTATCCTCGGTCGTCTCGGACGAGCTCGCCTCCGTGGTTGTACCTGCAGTGTGAAGAAGTGCCTGTGCCTACGGTTTGGTGCTCGCGTCTGGAAGATGTCTCTGTGGCACGTGGACGCCCATCGGTGCTCGTGTCTCGCAACCACAACGAGCAGCTGGCTGCGTGGCCGCCTCGCAAGTCTCTCGGTTCATCATCATTTTGTTAGTTCACAAATGTCATATTTGGTTACAAGTTTATATTTTGATTGCCATGTATTGAAAGACTTACTCAAGAAAGTTGTTGAGTGTCGTCTCATCGACTCGCCCCTCGAAACGCCTAGGTCAAGCACGGACGCCTCAACGTGTTGCCCCGCATACATTGTTAACATATGGTTACTCGGTTAGTGTGATGCAAATAACATTGACGCTATGATTGATTGCAAGAAAAAGGTTAGAAGTGACATTACCACTGATCTAAGATTGGCGCAGCCTCCACCAACGCCCTCCCGAGTCGCAAGGTCGAGGAAGTGTCTTCATCGCCAGAAGACTCCATGTCGCCAGAGTCGCTTGGGTCCATTGCACCTTCAACTTTGTCCGTGTCACACCAAGGTACCAAGAAAGGTATGCACGGAAGTTGTAGTTCGTGCGGGTGCTCATTGGCATAGACGTTCCCATGGAGGAGTTCCACACGCCTATGTGGTCACGGTGCAACGCCTCGAAGTCTGCGTCTTTTCTCGCTTCTGACGATCGATCCTGCAATATATACATCATCAGTGCAAATATAGTGAATTAGTAGTTATGTATACAAAGGACAAAAAAATAGCGTACGCCACTTACTTGTGCAACTCCACAGACGTCGAGAACGGCTCCACTCGCCACTCCTGCCGAGGCCAAACTGGCGTGCAACTCTATGTGGCAGGTGGTACTCAACAGCGTAGAAGCAGATCAGCGGACACCTCATCATGTAGAGGTCCTCGTCCACGCTGCACATCGTGCTCAGTCCAAGCTGGACCACCTGGCCGTCTCTGTAAGGTTCCCAAGTGACCTGCGTACAAAAGGTGTTTAGGTATTGTAAGAAAGATTGTATCAAAGATCGAATGAAAATGTGAAATGAAAATGCAATGAACTCACCATCGAAGTCGTAAGTGTGTCAAGCTCGTTGGCGTACTCAACGACGCGGCGCCGCCGCAAACGGAACTCGAACTCGTGCTAAAGGTGGGCAACCGTCGGTCGGTGTCGAGGGTTGGCCATGCAAACCACTTGACGAGGAGGAAGAAGCGCGGCCGACCAACCGTACACGAGACCACATCCAAAGCCGCAGAAGGTACACACACCGCCGATCGACGCGGCCGAGAAGACCGCCGACAAGCCGAGCACAAGTGGCGGTAGAGGAAGGACAAAACTCCGGAAGCCACCGTAGCCACCCGCCATGTCCTGCATCAAGCAAGGAGGTGCATCCATGACGCGTTGTCTCCCGTCGCGTCCGAAAGAGAACACACCCAAACAAGTGTAGGATCCAAGCTCTGCAGTAGTAGGTGATCGTCTCCTCGCTTGCATTGTCCGGCACCGAGCAAACCGCTGTCATCGAGCCAACCGATAAGAACCCCGAGGTGCGGGGAAGGTGTGTCTCCGGAGGAAGCTCTCTCCAAGGAAGGCCTCCACTCGGCTCTCCAACCGCCGGACCTCACCGTCCGTGAATCGGACGGCCCCAACACCGAGACCAAGAAACTTCGCGCCCCGGCGTAATGGATCATCTCACCACAAGGTAGGTGGAAATCGCGAGTTTCGCCTCCACCGCACAAACATAAACGAGTACTAAGGTCGGCTACATAAATGAACACCGAAACGGCGGTAGTGCATGGGTTTGTTAGTCAATGTACCATCAACCAAAGCCGTGGATCGCCGGGGTTGATGACGGGCAACCCACGACGAACCTGAACGACACGACGCCCGTGCCAGCCCTCTGAAGTAGAGGAGTGTACCTGTCGTCGTACCGCATGTCCTCGAACCCGTCATGGGTTCGAGGACGAAGAGGGGGCCGTTCCTGCAAAGATTACAATTATTTAACATGAATCCATCGAAAAAATGAAATATAGAGACATACAAACATGTGTTGGCATTACCACCCCTCGTGGTCGGACGTCCCTGGTGGTGCTCCTCGTAGTACGGATCCAGAGGTGGAAGCTGCGCCATCTCGCAAAACATAAATAGCAGATGTTAGTTCTGAAGAAATGTATAATTGAGTACAAGAGTGGAATAAATCTGGTTAGTAATTAATAAACCCTTGATAATTATTTATTTGCACCTGACTAAGTGGCCAGTGACAAGTACGAGAATTATGGCCAAGTCTGCCGCATTTGCCACATTGGTTATGCTCGGGGTCTGTAAGAAAGGGGGTTGCTCTTCCTCGCCTTGTCCTTCCAGAAACTTGATCCATAACCATCTTGTGTCTAGTCCTCTTTCTACTCCCACGTTTGTTCCAACGACAACCTGGATCGGCTATGTACTTCGGACCCGAGTAAGGAGGCCACTGTCCCTCGTCCAGGTAAGGCTCAAAACGGGGAGACCATGTAAGAACAAGGGTATCAACGCTGAACTCCCTAGGTATCTCCTCCTCGACGCATAGTTGCGATGATTAGTCGCCGCAACATAGTGAGAACATGGAAAGTGGTACTGTCTTGTTCTCCCACACGCAAGAGAAATCAATGAGCACGACAATATGACTCCTTGACGGCCGGACCTCACCATCGGCCATTGTACCACCCCTTTCAATGACCTCATACTTGCCCGTACTATGATCAAAACATGACACCTCATGTGTGCGAGCCCTATTCTTTGCCCTCTCCAGATGCTTTTTGGGTTTAGGTGCCCATGTCTCATTTCTACTCTGTCGTGCCATTGCATCCAAGTGCCTCGTGTTGAACCACACAACAAGCTTGTAGAAGGTGAATGATACGATTGCATTGACGGGCATGGCACGTATACCCTTTAGCAAACTATTAAATGATTCAGCCATGTTGCTAGTATGAAACTCATACCTCCAGCCACCTTGGTCATAGGCCCTAGTCCATTTCTTAGGTTCCTCAAGAAGCCTCTCAACCACCTGTCTACCCTCCGTGTTTGTTCCGCTTTGAGCTGTTCAGCCTTCTCTTGAACAACGACACCTCAAGTCGGGCGTGCAACCTCCTCGAAAAGAGGAAAGTTATCCTTCGTACCATCCTTACGGAGTAAATTTCGGCGAGGTGCGAGTGCACCACCGTGATGGATAGGTGCACTGCCGGAATCTGCCTCAGACAAAGACTAAGTATGCCCGGTGTGCATGCATGATATGACACCAACCTCCTGCCAGGGCCAACAACATGTATCCGAACAAGCCGCAGGAACCATCCCCAACTATCTTTGTTCTCCCTCTCCACCAAAGCAAACGCAAGAGGGACCAATGTGTTGTCTGCGTCAACGAAATGGCTATCAACAATGTGCCCATGTACTTGCCAAGAAGAAAAGTACCATCAATGGAGAAGACGGACGACAATGCCCGAATGCCTCGATGCATCAGTGGAAAACACCGAGAATCGCGGAAGAAAATCGCCTTCCATCCTTCCATTCATTTGGTTTGGGGATGTACTCGTAATGCATGCTCGATTAATCGCTTTCATTGCATTGAACAATGCCGCAACCGCCGCACCCCTCCTCCCAATCCCCATATATCATCTTCCAGGCTCGCTGCTTTGCCCTCCATGCTTTTCCATACCTTATGTCGTATCCGAACATCTTCTGTGTCATCTCCATAATTGTCCTCACCTTCAAATTGGGCTGCCCCTTCAGTATTGAGTATAGTGATCTCGCAATGAGGGTAGATGTCAACTGGCGATGCTTCTGTTTCAAGTTTGATTCTGCACAAGTGTGTGGGCCAACGATTTTTGTGATCTTGAACTTGCCTGTGTCCTTCTGTTTCCTAGCACACACCCTCCAATTACAATCGGCCTTCTCACACACCACTGTGTAACGCCGCTGCACATAGGAATGCCTAACCTTGAAAGGTCTTTTGCGCTTCACAGAATACTCCTGTAACCACCTTCTCAATGTAGGCAAGTCCTTGAAGACCAAACCCTTCTTGATTTCCATGCTATCCCCGGCTTCAGGAGCCTCTAACAACTCGTCGTCTCTGCCTTCTGCATAAGCACCTTGGGAATGACTAAGGCTGCTGAATTCTTCAATAGCTGGATCACGATTAGGGCAGAATTGTATGATGAGCTCAATATCTTGTTGTGTCAATGCTGCAACAGGCCGGTCTTCATCGGAATCAACGGCTCTAGCCGTCCCATAAGGCTCCTCATCATCATCAATCTGAACATCAACGCTGTTAGAGGCCCTACAGAATTGATCCATGTTGCCTGAAGGTGCCACAGGAGGACGACCATCATTTTCAGGAACATCTCCTGCATCACAACCACACATAGGATGGCAATTGAGACAAAGGAATAGATTAATGAATGGCAAACTAAAGTGGTACTACGACACTTACTTGGATGGTTCTGAGTCAAAGGATCTCCGAGGCCGCAGGATGAGAAATTCCAATCTCATTCGGGCCGGATTGAGCATCGGGTACCACAACAGCTCGTTCACATCCGCATCACAATTGGGTAACGGAGGGTCCAAAGGGAGGACTACCCAAATCAGTGAATGCCCATAAAGGGTGAATGCCCATGAGGGGTGAGTGCCCATGAGGATTAGGATCAATGGACAACTTCCGCAAAAACAAATCCAAACATTGATATTGGGTCCTCATCATCGATCTGACATAATTTTGCCACTGATCCTCAGAGTCAATTGAGACCATCCGCCTAAAAATAGAGTCTTTAGAACCAAGGTGAAGTACACCCTCAACTGAGATGCCATCCTCATTACCATGACAACATAGAACCTCACGAGCTCTAGCGACCAATTCACCATAAGACGGACGATCACTAAGCAGCAGGGACACACTTTCCATCCCAACAAATGACACATTTCCATAACCATCTTTCTCAATCGCCTCCATGGTGCAAGGTTACTAGATTGTCCATCTAATCCATACAAAAGGCAGTGGTTGTTAATGTCTAATAGTAAAGTAGTATACTAACTAATTGCATACGTAACTAATTTAAGTTTATAACTACCCAAGTAAATTGCTACCTAGCAAACTAAATAACTATGTCTAACTAACTATATGTAACTAAACAAACTAAAATTTCTAACTATGTCTAACTATATCTAAACCCTAACTACATTATATGTTACTAAATTAGCTATGTCTAACTATATATCTAAACCCTAACTACATCATATCTAACTAAAATTGCTATGACTAACTATATATCTCAACCCTAACTACATTAACTATATCTAAACCCTAACTAACTACAATTTCTAACTAAATTTACTAACTACATTTTCTAACTCTAAAAAAAAATTCTAACTAAATTTCTAACTACAATTTCTAACTTCAATTTCTAACTAAACTTACTAACTACAATTTCTAACCTAATTTACTAACTACAATTTCTAACTAAATTTACTTAATACCTTTACTTATTAAATTACCTTGTTTGGCTTCTTCTTCACTGCAACGCCACGGTGCAGTGGCGCGGTGGTGGTGGAGGTGGCGGCGGGTGGCGAGGAGTGGCGGCGGTGGCGGTGGTGGAGGTGGCGCGGGAGCGGCGGCGGCGCGGCGGAGCGGCTTTCGAGCGGAGGCGGCGACGGCGGCGA
Organism: Ampelocalamus luodianensis; assembly: GCA_036346255.1. Taxonomy (NCBI): domain Eukaryota; kingdom Viridiplantae; phylum Streptophyta; class Magnoliopsida; order Poales; family Poaceae; genus Ampelocalamus; species Ampelocalamus luodianensis. The sequence continues at coordinate 35,303 of JAYEVH010000121.1, forward strand.
GCAAGGGCGCGAGGCGTGGGCGGCTCGAGGGCTCGGATCGGCGGCGGCGGCGGGGACCGCGGCGGCGCGGCGCGGCGTGGAGCGGCGGGCGCGAGGCGGCGGCGCGGGCGGGCAAGCGGCCGAGCGAGCGAGAGAGAGAGAGAGAGAGAGAGAGAGGAGGAAAGGCCCGCGGTTATTTTTGAATGCTCGGCGCCGAGATGCGTGGCGCCGATGTCGGCGCCGTGAGTCATGGCGCCGAGGTACCGACCACGCTGGCTGCCACGCTGGCTAGGGTTCGGGACCTCTGCGCCATGAGTCATGGCGCCGAAGTCAGTTAGCTCGGCGCCGTGAGTCACGGCACAATTTCCGAGTCCAAAACTGAAAATAAGACTAACAGGGGTATAAATGTGCGTTTTTTACGAATAAAGGGCTAAATTGAAAAAAAATCGGTCCGATATTCTAATGGGTATCGGATACACGATCAGTATCAATATCCTTAAAACATTTTTATACTGTGGAGCTCGTGTTAACACCTCTAACATCATAAACATTTGCCATAAGAGCCCCGCCAAGCAAAGGCTAATTAAAGTCTCTATACCCACTCTTCATTTCGAGCAGACAAGCAGCAGCGTGTGCCATACCGCCATCAAGTTGGTTACGGGTTGGCCATCGCTAGGACCAGCAGGAACCCTGGGCACATCTACTAATCACATGGATGTGTGTGACCCTCGTGTCCAAATCACCTACGCCAAAACTGACAAACAAAAACCATGTATGTCACATGCTCTCAGAGATATCAGACACGGATCCCTGCAACCAAAATATCTTAACATGTCACGTCCAGACTCTGGACGACATGAACAAAACCTTCCAGCGGCAGCAGCCAGCAGGTCCAGCATCTAAGGAACCTGTCGCTGTCCGGGTCTCAGCGGTTAACGCGAAATCGGCTCGAGGCATGCCTGCTTAACAGCCATGCAGGGGAACATAGATAGCAACATGCTTGCTCACACCACCAGGCATTGGTGATTGGTGCTCACCTCGGAGTTAGAAGAGAGGCAGTTGCACATGGAGCTCGGTGAGTAGTCAGTGTCCATCTGCTTGGTACTTACCCCAGCAATTTGGTGCTGAGTCACATCTCACATGGTTGTCCAAGAAGCCAGGGCAATCCATGTTGTGTGTCATTAGTCATTAACTCATTACCCAACTCGGAAGGCGCTTTCTTTTGGATACTACCGATTCTGCCTTCATCTCGGTATTTCGCATTGGTGTTCTTTTTTAAAAAGATAATGAAAGAGAAAATATCTCCTCCGGTCTCTACCTCGTGGATGCACATAGCCGAATTTATTAAAGAGTTAAAAGTAACAAAAGAGTCATAGCTGATAAAAATAGCTTGCAGCCTTACAACCAAAAGACGACTGAAAGGTAATCTCAATCATTGTTAATCATGTGACTAAGCCGTCACCCATGAAGATTGAAAATTCGCTTCGCCACAAACTCCAATCTTTGGCTTCCAGCCAACATGAACTCCTCCTGGTCCGATTTCTGCAAATTTGCCCAAACCTCACCAAAGATCCACTCAAAAATAACTGCAAGGGTTAATGACCGTCTTTTGTCAAACACAACATCATTCGACATAACCAAATAGATCAACATAAGGCACTAGCTCCCACCAGGAGTTGTGACTTTAACTTTTTTGGAATACCGGCTAACCAATTCCCAAACATGTTTGCTATGTTCGTAGGGGGATTAAATTAAACGCACAGTGATCAACCCATCATGCAAGACGTGCAAAGGGGCAGCTAATAAAAAGGTGTTGAATTATTTCCTTTTTAATACAGAAACAACACTTTTTACTTCCCCTCTAATTTCTTTTAATCAAGTTATCTTTAGTTAATACTACCTCTCTTTTGAGATACCATAGGAATATTTTCACTTTTAATTGAATTTTAATTTGCCAGAAAAAAATCCCTAATGGAGGCTTGATAATTGCCCATTATTGCCGCATATAAAGACTGAACCGAAAAAATACCAAACTTAGTCAAATTCCACCTGAAAACATCCTTTTGAGAGCTTAAGTGTAAGTTAGAAATTCTCAAAATTAGTGTATTCCAAGCATGTAACTTAGTCCCAAGAATAGGTCTTCGAAAAGTAATGTTTAAAGGAGTCGATCCCAGAATATTTACCACGGTATCATTCTTCCTTCTCACCACATTATAAAGGAGTGGATATTGACCTTTCAGTGGAGAATCTCCTAACCAAATATCTTCCTAAAATCTAGTTTGCAATTCATTTTTAACTTGAAATGAACCATATCGTAAAAGAAAAATCTTTAATTTTCATAACACCCGACAAAAATGAAAAGTCCTATGTTTAATATTCGCATTGGTGTTCCTATTAGCTGCCCTGGAAGAAGAATGAAACATATTAGTCAATAGGGCCGAGAAACAAGTTCAGAAGTGGTACCGATGAACACCGAATGATATCACATGCCTTTGTTGAAGAGGTGAGTGAGTATAGCCCAACAGCTGATCCCTGCCAGCCTGGAAAGAGTTTCTTCCAAAGACAAGTTGAAATATGACATGGTTGAATGCAGAATTTTTTTAATAATATATTTTTTATTCCGAATTACACAAATAATACTATTTTTTACAATAATAATCCCCTGTCGCTGCATAGTTGGGCGACTTGATCCTATCGTCCAACTATTGCACGCCAAGTGTCTAAGTCGCTCAACCGTTGTACGACAGTGTCAAGTCGCACAATGGTTGAGCGACTTAAACACTTGACGCGCAATGGTTGGGCGATACGACCAAGTCGCCCAACAGTTGGGTGACATGAATTACTTATATTGTTATTAATTAATCCGATGGAAATATTTGCGGGAGAATAAATGGTATTTTTTGTAGGTATTACATTTAGCTAATCTTGCTTGTAGGTTTTTTTTTTGAAATAAAAGGGTAGACAAGGTTGGTTCGTTCGTTTGTGATTTTTGTGGATTCTGAATTGTACAAAATCTGTTAGACGTACAATAACATTTTTTTATCCTCGTATGTTGTTGTAGGCTTGTAGTGCGTTAATTTTTTGAAGAATTTTGTGAGGACGTTTGAGGTAACAATGATTCGTAAGTAGGAAGGTAAGTGATATTGCGATGCGCAAGAGAATTCGTACACGATGGAGAACTTTGGATAAACTAATGGGTCAACGGTTGAGCGACATGTCGGCTAGTCGCTCAATCGTTTGATGACTTGGTAGCAATAAGTGGGCCAACGGTTGGTAAGTAGTACGGTAAGTTATATTACACTGCATGAGGGAATGCATTGACAACCATGTCATAGTACCTACGAAGCACAATACATAAACAACTAATACAAGTACACAGAGCACAACGGAGACCCCCTATTGGCCACCAGCTACACCACCCGCAGCACCTCCTCCGTCGTCGCCACGTCCCACCCCTGGTCTGCGCCCACTTGTACGGCCCCGTCTGGGCCTTCAAAGCGTGGGGTGCTGGGGCCAGGGCCGGGACCGAGGCCCCGATAGGGAGAGGCGGTCAGGAGCCCTACTAACCCGCGCTCCCAAGGCCTGCGGGTCGACTCCACTGTGTTCACAGCATCGACCGGGGACCGCTAAACTGCGACCCGGAAAGAACCTCGGTGGGTGCGGACTCAGCTACTCCCCCCAACTCCCCGAGGTCATCCGCGAAGAAGGCGTCCTCGTGCGGGAGAACTCGACTCGACTCGAGCGCGAACTGCGCAGACAAATATTATTTATTCACGCAATATATCGCATGACCATAAACATGAAGAGAGAAAACGATTCTTCCTCGTGGGCCATGGCGTGCGACCAAGGTCATACCCGCCGCACTACCCATACATATCGGGAAGAACGGATACGCTCGCAACGTCTGTAGGGGGACAGAACAACGGAGGTGGCGGTGGCGGTGCGTGAGCCACGCGCCCACCCGCACGCTCCGCGCGGCGTATAGGGTACGTGTTAGTGGGTGCCTGCACGTGAGCGGGGAGGGTCGGCGACATGCACTAGCATGGTGCGTGTCACGAGCGCATCCAACGAGGTACTCGCCGACGCGCTAGGGTCATACGAGGAGCCCTCCTGCACGTAGTCCTCGAGGGCGCCCGCCAGCCAATACGCCCAATAGCGCCAGCACAGTGAGGACAACCCAGCGGGAGCACGGTCCTCCAACTCCGATCGAGTCGGCGGCCCCAATGGACGCCGCCGTGGTGAGGCTGCCGAGCCGCTCGACGAAGAGCTCGTACACACGTGACCGTGACGTGCAAACTATGCTCGCGAGCCGAACAATGGTTATAAAGGATAACCCTTAATACGATCAAGTAAAGATAGCGAGAGAGTACGCGTCGCCGGCTCACCGCTCGCGTCCCCATGGTACATGTCCGCGTGGTACAAATCGAGTCCACCGCATGGACCGTCCGAGGAGAAGCGCCGAACGACCACATCCGCAGCAGGAGGGCAGCTGTGAGGATAGAGGTCGACCTCATCCGCAAGCACGCCGCACATGCCGCGGTGTAGGGAAATGGGTAGGCTACACTAGCGCAAATTAAAAAATTCTACCCAGTAAACCAAAATCACCGCAGCTTATAGATCACGGTCTTACCACTCAGACGCGCGCGCGGAAGTTGATGCGCGCGGTCAGGCAGTAGTCGCACAAGTTGATGCAAGACGTCGGGCGCAGTAGTCGCACTACTTCCTTGTCCTCGTCGTGGCGCCCCACTGCCTCCTTTCTTGCGGTTCGTCCCAACGCCACGCATGCAGCGCCAAAAGTATCCACACGACGGAGGAAGCGACGACGCCGGACTACTAGATCCGCGCGAGCGACTAGGGCGTGGGAGGGTGGCGGCTGGGTTTGGGGATGTCACAAAAACTCAACCTTAAAAGGCGCCGCCTCCTTTTATAGACGCCCTTATAATGGGCTTACGAATAGAGGTCCATTAGGACTCAATGCTCACCAATTCGGATCCAATCCGACTAGGCTTCACTTCTTAAGTGTGTGACTTATAGGTTCACGATGTTTAGACATGACGCAAGTACACATACTTGGTCAATAGTTGGTAGCGACCTCAGCAAGACGTGCCAACTCCTAAACGCACGTAAAGATCATATCGGACGAACCATCACAACGTTATGTACATGCCAATCCTTTGCCTCATGATATTCGATCGAGCTCCAAGTCGACCACTCTTTTCGATCCCGTGATCCTAATCCCTTACTAGGTTAACTCTTAACCTTAAGTAGCATGGTCATGCATTTCGATCCGATCACCGAGGGGCCCGAGATATCTCTCTGTAGAGAGGGCAATCCCATCTCGATCGACCATGCCTCGCAGATGCTTCATGACAAACTCGAAAGCTACCTTTATAACTACCCTGCCACGGAGTAGTGTTTGATAGCCCCTAAGTAGGTCTATTCACATCTCAAGTACATGCGACAATCTGTGTCTAAGGACAAGGCGTATACATTGTGTAGAGAGAACCATAAGTATAAAAGCTATGTCTCATGTTGGGTCGGTCCAACCCCATGTTCTAAACATGTGTCCACATTATTGGTTTGACATCTCCATGTCTATGACTCGTGAAACATGGTCATCAACCGATACATGTGCTAATCCATCATTCACGTGTGTCCTCACATGAACTCCGACTAGGGACAACTTTAGAATAACCATACAAGTAAAGAGTTTCACAAACAAGTCACATACTTGTTAATCAACACAAAGGCAATATTCAAGGAACATTTATTAAATCATGGATACAACGTAAATATCATCATCAAAATGATTGCCTCTAGGCATATCTCCAACAGCCTCCCACTTGCACTAGAGTCAATCTAGAAGATATCTAATACCCATAGCTCTTGTGGGCGCTACATGCTTAGGCGTGGGAGAGGCTTCACAAAGGATCTCAAACATTCAAATCCGTGTATTTTGCATATCTTTAAATCTCTCTCGATTAAGGATCTCTCGAATGAGATGAAACCGTGTGCATATGTGTTTGTTCTTTTGGTGATTCCTCGCCTTGGCTTGCGCAATGGCCCCATCGTTATCACAAAGAAAGATCCAGAGGACTGCACGCACTAGGAACCACACCTAGTTCGGCTTATGAACTTCCTTATCCAAACACCTTCTTTTGCCGCTCGTGAAGCCGCAATGTACTCGCCTCCGCTGTAGAGTCGCAACGCCTCGCTAGAACTCTTCCAACTTACCGCACTACAGCTCAAAAGGAACACAAAACCCGACATGCGATTTGTAATCATCTTTGTCGGTTTGGAAGCTTGCATCGGTGTAACCATTTACAACGAGCTCTTCCTCACCTCCGTAGACTAGGAACACATCCTTAGTTCTTCTCAAATACTTGAGGATGTTTTTAACCATGTCCAGTTGACTCTCACCGATCACCGTATCTCGTCGAACACTTAGAGCATAGGAAACATCTGGGCGAGTACATATCATAGCATACATGATAGATCCAATGGCCGAAGCATATGGAATCTTACTCATGCGATCTCGCCATCGCTTGTCGAAGGACACCGAAGTCTTGCCAAGATTTATGCCATGAGACATGGGCAAGAACCCTTTCTTTGCCTCCTCCATGTTGAACCGTTTAACACTTTGTCAATGTAAGTACTCGCTTAATCCTATTAGCCTTTTTATCTATCTCTATAGATCTTAATACCCAAAATATATACCGCTTCCCTAAGTCCTTCATTGAGAAACTATTTTTAGTGAGGTCTTAACGGACTCGAGCATAGGAATATCATTTCCAATCAGAATATGTCATCTACATATAAGATTAGAAACACGAGTGAGCTCCACTTGTCTTCTTGTAAACACAAGATTCTTCTTCGCTTTTGATGAAGTCAAACCCTTTGACTACTCCATCAAAACGAATGTTCCAACTCCGAGATGCTTGCTTCAATCCATAAATGGATTTTTGAAGTTTGCATACTTTTCTAGCATTGTTTGATCGACAAAACCTCAGTCAGTATCATATACACGCCCTCGGTTAAATTTCCATTAAGGAAAGCCGTTTTGACATCCATCCGCCATATCTCATAGTCGAAATATGCAAGAATAGCTAGAATGATCCGTATTGATTTAAGCCGCGCACAAAGTAGAAAGTCTCATCAGTAGTCAACTCCTTGAACTTGCCGAAACCTTTGCGATAAGTCGAGCTTTATGGATATGAACATTTCCATCCATATCAATCTTCCTTTATAGATCCATTTGCACTCTATGGTTTTAACACCATCAAAGGGTCAACCAAATTCCAAACTTGATTGTCTCCCATGGATGCTATCTCGATCTCATAGCACTATGCCATTTCTCGTAGTCTGGGTCCATCATTGCTTCCGCATAGGTCGAGGCTCATCATTGTCTAACAATAACATATCTCGCGCATTGCGGAGCCTTCCGACCTTCGTGGTGGTGGTGCTTCCTTTGCCATGGGTTCCTCGTTGTTCTCGCCACATGGGCATCATTCGTCGAGTCTTCCCGATTGGTTCATCTTGAACTTCTTCAAGCCGCACTGCTCTTCCACTTGTCTCCTCGTTGAGAAACTCTTTCTCTAGAAAACACCACTGAGCGACAAACACTTTGCCCTCTAGTCGGTTGTAGAAGTAATATCCAAAGGTTCCTTCTGATATCCTACTAAAATGCATTTATCCGACTTGGGTGTGAGCTTGTCCGATCAGAGTCGCTGACAAACGCCTCACATCCCCAAATCTTTAGAAAAGACAAACTCGTGACTCTTCCTACCCATATCTCATATGGTGTCTTAACTACGGATTTAGACGGTACCTATTAAGTGTGAAAGCTCGCGTTTCTAGAGCGTAACCCCAAAAGGATAATGGTAACTGATCGCTCATCATCGATCGAACCATGTCCAACAAGGTCCGACACGCCGCTCGGATACCCCGCTTCTTTGAGGCGCTCGGCGGTGTTAGTGTGGAACAATTCCGCAACTCTTCGATGATTGCTAAATTCATGACTCAAATACTCACCACCACGATCGATCGCAGAGCCTTAATTTTCTTGGCACGCTGATTTTCAACTTCATTCTGGAACTCTTTGAACTTTTCAAAAGTTTCAGACTTATGTTTCATTAAGTAGACATAGCCATATCTACTAAAATCATCAGTGAAAGTTATGAAGTAATGAAATCCACCTCTAGCAGTCGTGCTCATTGGTCCACATACATCAGGATGTATGATTTCCAACAAGTCCGACGCCTCTCAAAAGAACCTTTGAAAGGTGATTTGGTCATCTTACCAAGCAAACAAGCTTCACATGTCTCGTATGATTCAAAATCAAACGAAGTTAGAAGACCATCAGCATGGAGCTTCTTCATGCGCTTTTCACTTATGTGACCCAAACGACAATGCCAAACATAGGTGGGATTCAAATCATTAGGTCGAAGTCTTTAGCATTTATGTTAAAGATAGGCGCATCATCAAGATTTAAAATAAATAACCCATTCACAATGGGCTTAAAGCCATAAACATTCCATTTTTAGAGATCAAACAACCATTGTCTTTACTTGCAAATGAATAACCATCTCTCATCAAACATGAGGGGATAAAATGTTTCGACTCATACTAGGAACATAATAACAATTATTCAATTCCATAATAAATCTTGAAGGAAGTGAAGTTGCATGGTGCCGACGGTCAACGCAGAACCCTTGCTTTATTTCCGACGCGAAAATCAACTTCACCTCTCATGACTCTCTACTTTTATTAGCCCTCGCATCGAGTTGCAAATGTGAGCAATCGATCCAGATCAAATACCCAAGAGTTAATAGGAGAATCATGAGAAAATGTCTAAAACATTTATGATAAGTGTACCATGGGTGGAAGTCTTACTTCCAAATTTCTTCTTGCATTCATCTAATCCATGTACTTCTTGCGTTTCTCTTCCAAAGGGCGCTTTACAATAGAAGCATACTTGTCTCACTCCAGTCCAAAGATTAGGCTTAGGCGTTGGCTTCGAGATCATATCTTTAACCTTGCCCTTATTCTTTGGCCATGGCTTACCCTTTTTCTTGAAGCTAGACTTGTTATGCACACCATCACATGGCTAGGCCCTGCACACTTCTTAATGTCATCATTGCTTTGAGCATCCCACAAAGCTCATTAAGGCCCTTATCCGCCCCATGCATATGGTAGTTCAAATGAAATGCCCATAGCTAGGTGGAAGAGACGCTAAATGAAATCGCTTGCCAACTTGGCCAATTGGAAAACCAAGTTTATCCAAAGTCCGATCAGAACCAACCATTTTGATCACATGTGGGCCTACGGTGCACCTTCTCGTTAACTTGCATTCCGTAAAAGCCTTAGAGACATTGAACCGCTCACCCGGCCCGTGTCTCGAACATGTCCTTAAGCGCTATGATCATATCATACGCTTCTCGATCCTCAAACCGCTTTTGAAGGTCGTTCCATGCATGCAAGCATAAGACAAACTAATCTCAAGAGAGTCATCACATGCTTTCTTGTAGACATTTTTAACAGAAGCAGACGCATTGTTAGCGTGTTCTTTCGGGATTGGGGTGTCCGAACGTTTTCCTTTTAACTACCCGAGAACAATTTCAAAGTTACTGACCAAATCAATAGTTTGTTTCATTTAATTTTCTTCTCAAGAATCGATCGCAGCAAAGGGTGTGCGTGGTTGCTAGATGCCATTGATCTACAATAGGAAATGCAAAATACTAAGACAAATAAAACCATGATAGAGTAAACTGATTAAACAAATTTAATAGAATGTACTCCCACTAAAATCAACATCCTCTATTGATTCTTAGCGATTCAAGATCCGCAATTAACGAGTCTACTAGTGAGCTTTTGCATCACCGCTAGGAGACAAGGTAATTCGTAAGCAACACCTTACTAATCATATATCTATATGACTCTTGTTGTTGGGTGACATCTCTATGCCCCGACGCCCAACCTTTATGCCCCAAGGCCCATAACCTTTATGATAACCTTGTTAAGTTCACCAACTTATGCATGTAAGTATCCGATACAAAACCCATCTAGTCAAGGAAAGTTGATGGTGCCCTAATTTTATAGACCCACCATCAATTTACAAGACATGGGATGGTGCAAAGTTTAATTGGGAGGGCATATGTTTAACTTAACATTTTGTGAGGGATCGCTATACTTCTACCATTCAAACATGCATAGGAGTAAAACAATAGGAATAGCATTCACACAGCTTGTGACTCAAGATGGCCCATTTTCTCATGGTGATCTCCATCGCCATAGAATCGGCTCCACCATGATGATCTCCATCTCCATGGTTCATGTGTGTCATCCTCCAAGTGATGTGTCCTCCGAGTACTACTATAAGCTATTACTCATAACACTAGTAATAAAATACATGGATACTAGGAATCATCACAAGTCGGCACGCAGTCGTTAATACAATACTTTGACAACACAATGGCTCCACCGTGTTGCCGCATCTACTTACACGCAGTCATGCAAATATTACAAACATGCATCACATACACATTAGGCCATACGGTCACATACATCCCGCAAAAACAAGTTTATGCATAGAATCGCAATCACTGGATAGGGGTGAGGGGTTTCTCAGGTTCGGCGCAGCGCTACCGCGTATCATATTTATGCAATCTATGCAATTTTACATAGGATTTTGATCGGCAAATCATATTTACCACAAATCGACTCATCGCTCCGATTCGACCAATTATATTGATCTTCGCATGCCGCAACCGGTTTTACGTGTCACCGTCACCCCGATGGCGAATCCGACCGTAGGGGTATGTTGTTTCACGACCTTAGCAAAGATGATCACGGACATCGATTATTAATCTAGGTTCCGATTCGATCAATCATATTGATCTTCGCATGCCGCAACCGGTTTTACGTGTCACCGTCTCACCCCGATGGCGAATCCGACCGGTAGGGTATGTTGTTTCACGACCTTAGCAAAGATGATCACGGAAATCGCATCAATCCATTACTGTAACTATACAATCGATCACATCGATTTTACCGATTTACATATCGCCATATGCAAATCACCCGAACCTATAACATGACAAAGAACCGCTCGATACCACTCAGAGGGAAACGGGTAGGCTACACTAGCGCAAATTAAAAAAATTCTACCCGTAAACCAAGATCACCGCAGCTATAGATCACGGTCTTACCACTAGACGCAGCAAAGCGGAAGTTGATGCAACAAGTCGGGCAAGGTGTAGTCGTACCAAGTTGATGCGAAGACGTCGGCGCAGTAGTCGACTACTTCCTCGCCCTCGTCGTGGCGCCCCACGATGCCTCCTTTCTTGCGGTTCGTCCCAACGCCACGATGCAATGCGCTTCAAAGGTATCCACACGCACGGAGGAAGCGACGACGCGGACTATTAGATCCGCCGCGAGCGACTTAGCGTGGGAGGGTGGCGCCGTGGTTTGGGGATGTCACGAAAACTCAACCCTTAACCATGCGCCGCTCTCCTTTTATAGACGCCCTTATAATGGGCTTCTACGAATAGAGGCCCATTAGGACTCAATGCCCACTAATCTTGATCCAATCCGACTAGGCTTCACTTCTTAAGTGTGTGACCCTATAGGTTCACGATGTTTAGACATGACGCAAGTACACATACTTGGTCAATAGTTGGTAGCGACCTCTAGCAAGACGTGCCAACTCCTAAACGCACGTAAAGATCATATCGGACGAACCATCACAACGTTATGTACATGTCAATCCCTTTGCCTCACGATATTCGATCGAGCCCAAGTCGACCACTCTTTCTCGATCCGTGATCCGAATCCCTTACTAGGTTAACTCTTAACCTTAAGTAGCATGGCCATGCATTTCGATCCGATCACCGAGGCCAGAGATATCTCTCTCGTAGAGAGGGGCAAATCCCATCTCGACCGACCATGCCTCGCAAAGATGCTTCATGACAAACCCGAAAGCTACCTTTATAACTACTCGCCATTGAGTAGCGCTTGATAGCCCCTAAGTAGGTCTATTCACATCTCAAGTACATGCGACAATCTCGTGTCTAAGAACAAGGCGTATACATTGTGTAGAGAGAACCATAAGTATAAAAGCTATGTCTCATGTTGGGTCGGTCCAACCCCATGTTCTAAACATGTGTCCACATTATTGGTTTGACATCTCCATGTCTATGACTCGTGAAACATGGTCATCAACCGATACATGTGCTAATCCATCATTCACGTGTGTCCTCACATGAACTCCGACTAGGGACAACTTTAGAATAACCATACAAGTAAAGAGTTTCACAAACAAGTCACATACTTGTTAATCAACACAAAGGCAATATTCAAGGAACATTTATTAAATCATGGATACAACGAATATCATCATCAAAATGATTGCCTCTAGGCATATCTCCAACACGCGCAGACGTCATGCAAGTACTGCCGATCCCCTCAATCGACGCTAGCCTCCTCGCCGGCGATGGCCCTCATGTACCCCACGAGGCGGGCGTCGACGGAGTCATCGTGGCTGCTGATAAATAGTACCTAGCCGAAGAGCCAAAGCAAGTATGCCTCAAGGTGCCGCGACACCTGGTAACCGATGGGCTCCAGGGCCATCCGCTCAACCTGTGCACAAACGAATAATTAGTAAGCCTGTCATATGGCAAAGATAGTGCATCGCAAAAATGGAAAATGGATAACATACATACCGAAACAAATAAAGCCACCTCGGCGGCCATACTGCCGTGTCGGTAGCGGTAGTACACTAGCGCAGCCTCTACCGGAAGAACCCCTCAAACCTCGCCCAAAGGTTGTCGTGCAAGCCGTCAAAGGCCCGACGGGAGGAGGCGGCTCCCACGATAAGCGTGCCGAGCAAAGAACATGACGCCCCGCAGAGTGGGGCCATCTCCGAATGGGAGGTGGAAGGTGTGCGCTCGGGCCACCACCGGTCCACCAGAGTCCGCGGCGACCGGCCGAACGGAACCATCGTGACCACCCGGCCGCTCGACTCTCCTTCGCCCTTGATCGGAGCGCCGACTGCCGATGGCCTCCACCATCCGTGCGAGAGGTAGAAAGCCAAGACTACTCAACCCGCAGCACAAGAAGTAAGTACATAGCGACATATCATACAAAGAAATGACACGCTTCGGACAAACATCTCGCCCGCCGTGGGTCTAGTCTCTAAGCTGTTGGGGTATCCGCATTTGACCACCCCAAGTCAATCGCCTCACCCCACGCCCCTAGGATGCAGGGCACGATGGTTGGCACGGTGCCATGCGCGCCCACGCGCTGGTCCACAGAGATCAAACGCCATCAACCACCAAGGTCGTGAGCCATACCGCAAATCAATTTCAAGTTAGTAATTACGACACGATTAGTTGCATTGTTGCATAAGCCGATATTCTCAACATATATAGCTATAGACGATATCTTGCATTTAGCGAACAGACCACCAAATTTTTTGAAATTTAATTTACATACTTTTTTGCTATTGTTTCAAATGAAATTGGATTTGATTGCAATTTTATAATACTTAAGAGAATTAGATACAAATTGTACTCCATGTCATTGGCTTTAGTAGCTACAAATGAGAGAGCAAGTCACTGAATGTAGACACATGCGATGTAAATAGGTCACATCAATGCCGGCTCGTAATATGACATTCGTGCACCACCAACACAAATTTACTAGCCTGATTACATATAAACATTATGTATCACATATCTAGCTCCATCACTAATAATACGGCACTACACATCTACGCATCTAAAGATTTTAGAAGCTAACCTACAACTATTTCATTTGCTAACAATATATCACTACACATGATGGTGATTGCTAACCTACCATGATTTCAAAATTAATCTACAAAATAATGCACGAGACTCACCTGGCCGATGTGAAGACCATCTCCAACCCTCTCTCTCTCTCTCTCTCTCTCCTCTCTCTCTCTTTCTCTCCCATTCTCTCTTCCCTTCCTCTCCTCACGCTTGCTCCTCTCGCTCTCGCTCTGGAAGAAATGGCAAAATGCCGAGCGCCAGCGATATCGCTCAACGGTTGGGCGACTAGGCGATATCGCCCAACGGTTCAGCAACAGTTGTGTGAAAGTCGCTCAACAGTTGAGTGACTAAGAGCCGAATGATCAAGTCACCCACCGGTTGAGCGACTTAGACACTTGACGCCAACTATTGGGCATTGTGGGTAAGTCACCTACCCATGAAGTGACATGTGATTATTACTGTAAAAAAAAAAGTAGTATTATTTGTGTAATTTGGAATAAAAAATAGACTATTCAAAAAAAATCGTTGAATGCAGACCTCATATTATGCTATCTATTCGACTGCTGAACTGAAGAAAATGTGTGTATAAGCAGGTAACCCAACTTCTATCAGTACATACATGGTAACACAAGTGCAGGTGCTGTACATTTGCTTTTGCCAATGGAAATTCTACCAGAAGCTAAAGAAGATGAATTGTAAAGATCGGAACAATGTATAATGATATTGTTAAATAAACTAACTAGGAAAAGCAAGAATCATGAGAATCATCACATCAGCAAGGCCATAAGAATGTAGGGGAAGACACAAGTCACACAAGATACCAGACAAAAGCCAAAGGAAGACAACAGAATGTGCATATCAGCACTTATACCAATCAAATCTTCATAATTCAAAGGTGCATGCAGGGAACCTTTGAATGCATTCTTGGCATGTTAGTCAGCATATGGACCACTTGAAGCCAGTGACTCAACCTTACAGCAGATTAGACAACATAAGCTGACTGACCCACGCCCAACAGTTCACATGATGTTTTAAAGGATGCTGCATGTATCATTATCGTCTTGCTAGGAATCAGGTGTGAAATCTCAAATCAGCATAATGACCTTTGAATGCATTCTGGCATGTTAGTCAGCATATGGACCACTTGAAGCCAGTGACTCAACCTTACAGCAGATTAGACAACATAAGCTGACTGACCCACGCCCAACAGTTCACATGATGTTTTGGGGCAAGGATGCTGCATGTATCATTATCGTCTTGCCAGGAATCAGGTGTGAAATCTCAAATCAGCATAATATCTTCATTTGATTGTAGCAGCCTTGGTATAGCAACTAACCACTAAAATGGAACATTTTTCTTTCCTTTTTTCCCATCAAGTTCTTCATTACTTGGCATAACATCATGCACCAGAATTGATCACATGAGTAGATTCCACAAGAGAATATATGGTAACACGCTATTAACAATGACGAAGCAGATAGCACAATGTTACCTTGACAATCATACAGCAAAGCTCGCTTACAGCCTTACAGGCGTACTTCGCAAAGCTTATTGTTTTCTCTTTTTTCCCCCTCAAACATGACATTGCACATTCAGGGGCAGGATTTGATTGACATAAAAAATATTACTTAGAATGCAGTTTAAATGAATATGCCTCCATATGCTTTTCATGTTCCAACACCTGCTACTATGGGTTTATTATGAAAAGAACTGGGTAGGTCTTCTCCTAGAGATGTTAAACACTTAAACGGTAAACACCAACCATCCAGTAACTTTAGTATCAGAATCAGATATGTGTGTAACATGATTTTAGATGAACAATCAACACAATGTTATCAAGGACGTTATCACCCATTTCATGTCCTTACCCCTATACAGAACCATGGTGAACCTGAGTAATGCATATGGTACTGAAAAGAAAATAGAACCAAATTAATTCAAGAATGAATAGAGAATAATGGAACTTTATATCTGGTGCAAATTATCTGAGGTTCTCAAAAGTAAACCTCTGTATTCCTTCCAAAATGTTAGTTGTTTACTGGGTCCAATTGAAAGGGTACTTAATACATTGGGCATTGGCATTTTGTAAGTTAAATGGATCACAACTATATTGACTGGGTAGTCTGCTAAATTGGGTTTGGCTTAATATAATCCAATAGCATTAATAGTGTTTAAAAGTGGATCTAGCCCATCAGGATAACACATGGGCTAAAGTGCTAGACCAAAGTAAAAGTGTACAGCTCTTATTGAGGCCCCAGTTACTGAAAGAATTAGAGGCAAAGTGATGTGCTGGCTGGGGTTAGTGTGGCTTATAGTGTTATGTGGGTCAGTTTGGGCTGTAGTGTCATGTGGGTCAGATTGCCCTGCTATATTTATGTTCATAGGTAAGGGTTTGATCTGGTTTAAATCAAGGGCATGCCAACCAACATCGCCAAGACACCGGCAAATGTCGTCTTGAAAATTCTGTGGAGCAAGCAAATGTACGGTGACAGTGGAGCATCACATTATGTATCATCAGTTCATAACTACTACTACAGTTGATGAATATGCTATTCAAAATTTAACAGAGTACCCAACTTTTGCAAAGTTTACATGATTGAACACAGCATGTTGTGATTGAAATTTGAAAAGGTATATGCCAGGTTTTCCTTTTGCACCATATCTGAACATACTACTTGAAAGATGAAACAAAAGGATGTATTTTTAAACTGAATTCTGCATATGCCGTTGTTCTATGTGGATTGCCATAACACCGCAAAGTACATGTGTAAAGAATTGTTAGATATTACTTATTAACAACTGTGATAATGATAGTAGAAAAGTTGGTTCAGCAGCACAGATCCAGTCAAATGGATTTCAATGTACTAAATTCCATTTTCTATCACAGGGAAAAAGGTAATACAAGTGTTATACAGACGGAGCCATAATTGAACCGGGAAAATAGTTGTACCGTAGTACCATTCCATTTTGAGGATAAAATAACATAAATTAACAAATATTTTGTTTTGCATAGTAATTAACGAATATTTTCTTGTCTAGACTCTGGGTATGCATACAGATGACAATTGTTGTCAAGACTAAAAGTAATCTATATATCTCCAAATAACTTGGGAAATGATAATATTTTTATTGTTTATTTCAGGTTATTTGTATAAACTTATCCAACTGCAAAAACTTAAGATACTGGCATGCATAATGCATCAGTCTTATCCAAAAGGAAATGGAGTAATAGGTTTGTGTGTAGTACTGTATTATTTTGTTGTCATCAAACTATTAAAAATTCTAGTTTTTCCTTCAAAACTCTATTTTCAACTTAGATATCCATCCCAACAACCTTATCCCACAGCCACCAATATTTATGAAGTATCATTCTATCATATTTGTAGGTTCTCATAAGTAAATCTGGATAACCGTAGATTCTAGTATCTAAACCTGAAACCTACCTATACATGTGTGGTCATGTGGTGTATAAAGTTGTAATCATAAAAGAATCTGTCGAGAATCAACCTAGAACCCGGGGCACCTTAATTGATATGCCAGGGGCATAAAACAATTAATGTCAAAATAGCAAATGACATATATGTAAGTATATGGCTAGACGATAACTGTGATGAACAGTCTTGTCGTAGTGGTGAGACTAGACAAGAGAAAGGGAGGCCTCGCGCGTAAGGACAGGGGTCCTAAAAAGGGGTTCGGATTTCATTTATCCAAGCGTAAAAACCCGCTTACATGGTTCCGGGAGGCTATTTATAGCCTCTGGCAAGGTATCTGAAAGTACAAGCATGCCCCTAGCTAAGTACACTCGCTCGTAGGGGTGGCAGGTGGTCTTTGCACCCTACTTGTAGCCTCCTGCATGGCGTGTTCTCCCGACACGGTGTATCGTGGGGAATAGACCCGCTTATGGCTTGTGCGGGCCTCACGCCTTCGCCGGGCGCTCCACCTTCTTCCCGGAGAGGAGTCCCGATCCTCCGAGGGTCTTCGAGTGTCCTTCTGGGGAGGCGCTGGCCACCCGCGGAGGCCTTCGGCCATCCTCTGAGTGCTCCGGCCCTCCGGGGTCTTCTGCTCCTCCGAGGGTCTTCGCTTCCACCGAGGGTCGATTTCCGAGGGCTTTGGTGACCCGAGGGTCTTTGGTGACCTCCGAGGGTCTTTGATTTCTCCGAGGGGTTTGGTGACCTCCGAGGGTCTTGGTGACCTCCTGAGGGTCTTTGCTTCCTCCGAGGGTCTTGGTGACCTCCGAGGGTCTTCGTGACCTCCGAGGGTCTTCGTGACCGTCTTCGCGCCTTGCCGCCGCCAGTCGTGGGGCGGTGTGGCGCCCACGACAAGCCCCTCGGTCGAGGTCCGCCGCCATGGTCGAAACCGCCGCCTCCCGAAGGTCCAGCGCACCGCCCTCGGCGTGGCGGCCGCCGCCATAGCGGCGCTTTTGTCGATTATTCTAGCGGCGCTGGGCGCCGCTGTCTTGGGTGGTGGTCTCGCCGCTTTTGATGACAACGGCGCTGGGCGCAGGCGCCGCAATGCTTGGGCGCCACGCGCCGTTATTGGCTTTGATGACGGCGCTGTTTCATGCGCTGCCGCCTCGCATTTGGTGCTCGTTGCATTGATGACGGTGGCAACGGTTGGGCTATCTTCGCTCTATAAATAGTCGCCTCGCCCTCCCTTAGGTTTATTCTCTTCTCGGTGTGCATTCTTCTCTCACGTTGTTGTGATGACGGAGAGAGGCGCAGATGCGTGGAGAGGCGCCCCACACGAGCGACGGGAGATTCACGGTGACGAGGCGACGCCCGACTCGTGGACGAGGCGTTAGGAGTTTGCGGGTGGTGCGTCCCCGGCGTAACATGTTATCGCCTCGCCGACGAGGCGTGGTTTTCGCCGCGTTTTGACGCCGGTCGCGATCCTCGTGTTGGCTTGGTGAAGGACGCCCTACGCTTGTATGGGTAGAGCTAGCGCGCAGCCTACGCCCAACTCGTTGTCAAGTTGGGCGCCTTCGAATGGATGCTTCGGCACCGAGCAAGCGAAGGTCGTGTCTTCGCTTTTTGCACGATGCTCGCTGTCACCAAAGAAGAACAAATGGCGGAAACGCTAAATTTGGGAGGTAACCACCGGTCGCTACGCTAAATGTATCTACCCGCCCGGCCGCTTCGGAATCACTGGGAGACGCTTTGACACGGAGGTGGTTCTACCATACCGTCCCCGAGGACTACCGCGATCCCGGGTGGGCGATATACCGTCGCGAGTCCCGACATCGAGCTCACCTCTCGTGAGGAGTCTCTCCTGCGGCTTCTCCTGGACGTGACGAGGCGCTTCTCCTCCCGCGACCTGGTGGAGGAATTTTGTGCTTTCGGAATTTGGCCGCCCGGATCGGCAGATCGAGCGCGTTCCTCCGCCCGAACCTCTTCTTACCGCACGGGGGCGCGAAGGTAAGGTTCCTAGCGCCGTTTTGTTTGTCGGTGACGCGGCATACGTACACTGTGCTTTTTGCGAACCTTGATACGTATACAATGTTTTTTTTATATATATATTTTCCCCTTTTTTATTTCTTATTATTTTTTTTTTCTTAGCTGTGCCCATTGCCGGAGGCAAGCCGCGGCAAGCGAGCTACCTCGCCCATACACGTGAGGAGCACTCAAGCGTGGTTTGGTGGTGCGCGAGGTCGATCAACCGCGCATATCCGCGCCGGTTCGCTTCGCCGAAGGCCCCGACCGAGGTCCGGAGAAGAAGCGGCCCGCCCAGTAGAAGCCGAGGGGCGCTCGATCCTAGTCGCTCACGCGCGAAGTCGCGCCCCATGTCGCCTGTGCCGCCGCACAACACGCGTGTTAACGCCGCCGGCCGGGGGTTCGAGGCGATCCTCTCGCGCGGACTTCTGATGGGGTGGAGGTTTCGGGTCGCCGCAACGCCGATCCTTCGCCTTCGGTGTTAGTAGCGCCGGGGAGCCCCGCCGCAGCTGGCGTAACGGCCTCGCAGTGCGCCAGCGATGGGCTCGCTCGATGTCATTGGCCGACTCGAGGCCTCCTGAGAAAAGCACCGAACGCTTATGCGGGCTGTGGTGTCGGACGAGGTTCCTCCCACTCCGGGTGCCTCGCCGTAAGTCGCGTTCGTGCTAGTCTTATGTTTGTTTTGCTTTGTCTTGCCGACGCCGCCAAAGGCCTTGATTTTGCAATGATTTGAGGCCGGGGAGGATGGCTCGAGGTGGTGGTCGCGCCGCCGCTTTGCCGTGGTTCCAGCCCCATTGCTTCGCCGATGTGCGGTCGAGAGACAGGCCCGCCAGAGCCCCGTGGACGTGGACGTGGGGCCCATGTGCCGCGCCGACTTCCGAAAGTTAGCGAGGGCGCCGCGGTTTATGGGTCAGGCCGACTTCGCCACGCCGCCTCCGGAGCTCTTTCGCGATGCCTTTACCCGAGATGCTTCGAGGTGTTGAGGCTAATGCCGCCAAGGTCGTGAATCGATGTGTTTTTTTTGTGTTTTTTTTGTTGTTGCTCACGATTGGAGTTGGTTATGCAGAGCATAATGTTGGCGGGCCATTAACGACGATGTGGCGTCTCGCTTTGCCGAGATTCAAAGGCGTGTCGAGGATGGACATGCTCGAGCGAGGCGCGCTTTAGGGCGCGCGACGCTCCGCCGCTGGGTTCGGCCTTGAAGCGGTTAGCGGCGAAGCGCGACGCTACCGCCGCCAAGGTGCAGCCCGGAGGATCGTGAAGACTCTTTCACGAGAAGGTCGTGGCTTGAGGAGGAGGTTCGCACCGAGCGCGAGCCGCCATCCTCCGTTGGACAGCCGCTCGCGAGCCATGGAGGTCATCGAGGGGCCGTGTCGCAGCTTAGGCGCCGCGCCCCGCGAGGGTTCACCGTCCGTCTTGAGATGGACATTACCTCGGAGGCTTTGCCGCTGGGAAGTGTGCTCCGCCGCCCGCCAGACGGAGACCATTGCGCAAGGTCGCTCGTCCGCGACTTGCTTGCGCGCGACAAAGCCGGACGCGCGCGATATCGATGGCCTTGCCGCACGGCTCGTCGCGGTGGCTACGCCGAGGAGGTAGCGCCGCCGAACCGAACCAGAAGGCCGGAGGGTCTCACATAAGATTACCGTCTCTCCGGTCATGATGACGCGACGGAATCCTTCAGCTTGCGCAGCGCAGTAGGAGAAGGGAAGGCCCGTGAGGACACGAGAGCCGATGCTGGGTCCACCCCACCGATAAGGTGTGACCCCGCCTTTGGGTTATAGCGTCATAGGGTTTTCTTTCTTTTTTTTTTGGTGCTCGCTTTTGCGCTTGTAAGGGGTGTTTGTAGGAGGGGAAACTCTTTTTGTGTAACACCTCTTGTTTTTAAATGAAAGGTGAAAAGGTTCGCTACCACTGTGCGATTTGTATTTGTGATTATGTCGTATGTACAGAACGGTTTTGGTGAAACGAATCGCCGGGCGGGTCTCGCCTCTGGCCACGAGGCGCCAAAAGAAGCGCTGGTCGCCGAGGCTTGAAAGATGAGCGCGCAGCATCTATCCGCCTTGCGTTGTTCTCAGGGGTGGTGTACCATGGTGCGGGGAGGCGCCGAAATTGGCGAACCCGACCGGCTCGATGAGGATTTTCATCGCGCGCGAAAAGGAAGGCGCGAAGCGCCAGGCGGAGATTCGTGGCATTTTGGAGGCGCCACGAGGCTAAGCTCGCTGGTGCCGGGCGCGACCGCCAAGTCTTGGCCGAGTCGCGCTCGCCCGAAACCGTGTCGAGCGACACGACTGCCGAGTCCTTGGACGCGCGCACGAGGTTACTGCGCGGGAGCCGCCGAGTTTATAGCATGCGACGCGTCGGATGAGGAGTCGCGGCGGGCGACGCTGTGGAGGAATGGGACTTTGTTCCGCAAGCTTGAGTCCGCTGGCACCGCTGCACTATGTTTGTATGAGTTGTCTTTGTTGTGTGCGAGCTCGTAACTGCTGAGCTTGAAGCAATAAAATTGTGAGGCGCTCCTTGAGAGGCTCATGTGTATGCGTGTGTGTGTTTTGTTTCGGAAGGCTCACCAACCTCGTCTCAGATAATTCTTCCGAGGGAGGGGTGAAGCCGCGGCCGCCCCCTACCTTTTTTTGATAGGGCTTCTGAGGAGCCTCAGAATGTAATTTTTCCGATAAGGGGAGCGCGGCGGCCCCCGTGCCGCCCCTACTGTTTTTTTGATAGGGCTTCTGAGGAGCCTCAGAAATGTGATTTTTCCGAAGGGGGAGAGTTCAGAATGTAATGGCCGTGCGCCGCCCCTACCTTTTTTTTGATAGGGCTTGATGAGGAGCCCCAGTAAATGTAATTTTTCCGGGGGAGCGCGGCCGCGCGTAGGCTTTGAGGAGCCCCTACCTTTTTTTTTTGATAGGGCTTCGGAGGAGCCCTAAGATTTTTTTTTTCATATGCACCTGCGGCGGGTTTCCATGTGCACCGGGGCCGAAGGCCATGCGCGGTGTCATTTTTTTATACATGGGCCCGCGGAGGGTTTCCATGTGCACCGGGGCCGAAGGCCATGCGCGGTGTCGTTTTTTTTTTATACATGGACCTGCGGAGGGTTTCCATGTGCACCGGGGCCGAAGGCCATGCGCGGTGTCGTTTTTTTTTATACATGGACCCGCGGAGGGTTTTCATGTGCACCGGGGCCGAAGGCCATGCGCGGTGTCGCTTTTTTATACATGGACATGCGCGGTGTCGTTTTTATACATGGAGGGTTTCCATGTGCACCGGCCGAAGGCCATGCGCGATGTCGTCCGGGCATACAGGGTCTTTCATTTCATTGGCGCAAAATGTCCAAAAAGAAAGGGTGTTACAGGTGGTTTAGTACAAGTCCCCTCGCTTGGGTTAGGATCATGTCCTGGCGCACGGGTTTTGTTTTCGCTTTACAATACAGCTCCTACGGTAGAACTTGCGAAGACTCTTTGCGCTCCATGTATGGTCGAGCCGCCCTTCCGCGTGGCTAGGTGGTAGGAGCTCGCTCCGTGTCGCGGTGATGATGTAGGGCCCTTCCCATTTGGACCGCAGCTTGCCAACCTGCTATGGGTTTGCTACCGCCAGACCATATCTCCGGGCAAGGTAGCGGATCCGACCTTCTTGTTGTACGCCTCGCGACTCCGCCGCGTAGCTTGCCATGTTTGATATGGCTCGCACGCGGTGTTCTTCTAACGCGCCCAGGGGACACTTGCCGTTTGCCGGTTATCGCTTGGCCCACACGGAGGACTCGCAACAGCTCTCTGGTGTCATTGCTTCGCCCCAAGAGGAGTTTGAAGGGAGAAACCCGCTGCTCTAGTTGGCGTGGTCCGATTGCCCACGTGGCCTTCAAGTTCTTCGCCGAGCCCTTTGGTAAGCCCACTAAGCGCCTATTGAGTCCCCGCCATGATGTTGCCGTTTGCCCTTTCGATCGCCCGTTGACTCGGTGGCCCATCGATGCGGCATATAAGCGTGCCTGTGCTCGCGTAATGATCTCAAGGTCGCGAGTTGAACTGAAAGCCATTGTCGGCGATCATCTCCGAGGTACTCCGATTCGCAAATAATATTTTTCCAAAGGAAACGCCGGGCGCGCCGACGTTATCTTTGGGACTGCTCGCTTTCTACCCATCTTGAGAAATACTCGATAGCGACGTAAGGCGAAACGGTTGCCTTTTGCCCGGAAGGGGCCGATGATGTCGAGGCCCCATCTTGCGAAGGCCAAACCGGCAGAGGTCAGAGTGGGATTGGAGGTGCCTTTGGTTGTGATCGCCCATCGCAACCCCCGCATCGCTGACGAGGTGTTGCGCCGCCTCCGCGTGTTGTGGTAATAGAAACCTTGCCAAGGCTTTGCCACGATGCATCGTGGAGCCCGATGCGCCCGCATTCCCTCGTGTATTTCTCAAGGAGAGGTGTCACCTTCGCCGCGAAATGCACCAAGAAAGGGGCACGACACCTCCTTTGTATGTGTCCCTCCGACGCAGGTGGTAGTTCCAGCGCGGTGCCCGAGCCGCTTGCGATTCGATGGGGTCGGGTTCTCCGCTTGTTAAGTAGGCGATGATGGTGTCGCGCCAGCCCGGTCTTCGATGTGCGCCACATGGCGCTCGCGATTGGGCTATCTTGGTGCCTTGGGCGTTGGCGCGGTTTGGCTCGTGGGGCTCGTGGAGCCCCTAGTGCCCCGAATGGAGCCTTTGGCGCCGGCGAGCCCCCGTGGTGCTCGAGCGAGCCCTGGTGCTTCGAGCTAAGCCCCGTGCTTCAAGGGCGACGGAGTTTTTGTCAGGTGGGCGGTTTGGTCAAGATCTCGAGAAAACTTCTGGCGGTGGACTCGCTGGCACCGCCATTTTTGCGAGGCGCTGGCCGCCGTTGGCGCTCGGGATCGCTCGATGGTGATCCCGAGGAACCCTTGGCCACGGCCGCATCGTGGCGAGGCACGAGCCATTTCAGGTCCCTTGTCTCAAAGTTTTGTCGAAATGGCCCGCTATGAGGCGCGAGCGCGCGGACTATGATCCGCTTTACTCCTAGTGCCTTTGCCTTGCGAGGCCTAGGAGGAGTGCTTCGCACTCGGCGGGCGTTGTTTGTGGTGGCGTCGAGCCGCAGCGGCGTGTGAGATGCTTCTCCGTCGGGCCACGAGGATGGCACGCGCGCCGCTCCCGCGCACACCAGAGCCGTCGGCTTGCGGCGCCCATGGTGCTTCGACGGCGCCGCCGGTTGTTCGTCTGGGGTCCATTCGCGACGGTCCGCCAATGATCGAGATTTTATGGCGGTGCGCGGCGAACGTAATGTCAAAGGTGCCACCCGCAGCCCATTTGCCGACTCGCCCCGGCATCTTTGCCGCGAGCATCATAGCTAGTGGGTATGAGGTTGGTATGGTGATTGGATGGGCGAGGAAATAATGGCGGCTTGCGCGAGGCCATCGGAAGGGCGTATGCTAGCTTTTCCACCGCAGATCTTGTCTTGGCCTTGAGTGCCGAGACGTAGTAGACGCCGCTGCCCGCCTTCTTGACGAGGATCGCACGACCATGGAGGCGACGCGCCAGTACAAGAGAAGTCGCGAGTCCCGGCCGGGCCGGCGAGACTTGGTAGCATGGCGAGGTACTTCTGAGCTCTTCGAACGCGTACGACATCCGCCGTCCACCGAATGGCTGGCGCCTCGTAGGGTTTTGAAGAAGGGCGCGCCGCCCGCCGATTTTGACAAAACCGGCCGAGGGCGCGAGGCGCCCGTGAGCTTTGTACTTCCCGCGCCGCGGGTGGTTGCATTTCTTGGATTGCCCCGATCTTTTCGGTTTGCCTCGATTCTCTATTCGAGACTAGGAAGCCTAGGAGTTTTCCACCTTGACACCAAGGCGCACTTCTGGTTGAGCTTTATGCCCTCCGCCTGAGGTGTGCGAAGGTTTCTTGTAGGTCTGCGTGGTGTGAGCCCGCGATCTTGCTTTTCACCACAATGTCGCCCACATATGCTTCGGACGCTCTCGCCACCGCTCGCGAGGACTCCCGAGATGAGGCGTGAAGGTGGCTCCCGCATTTTGAGCCCGAAGGGGCGCGGCGGTAGCGTGATGTGCCAATAGGGTGATGAAGGCGCTTGGCCTCGTCTTCCTTAGCCATGAATATCCGATGATATCCGAGTACGCGCCCAAAAACTCATGAGCTCGATCTCGATGTGGCGTCGACCGCTGGTCGATGCGTGGTAATGGGAAGTCATCCTTTGGGCATGCCTTGTTGAGGTCGGTGAAGTCGACGCATTACGCGCCATTGGCCGAGCTTTTGGACGAGGACCGATTGGCGAGCCATTCGAGTGCTTGATTTCGCGGATCACGCAGGCTTAAGAGCTTCGCGATTTCCTTTTGCCGCTGGCGCTCGGTCGCGCGCGCCTAAGCTTTTGCTTCTCGGGTTGCGCTGCCCGAGTGCTAATCGATGCTCGATTGTGTCCCTAGCTATGCCGGGATATCCTCCGGCCCATGCGAAGACGCCGGCGTTGTCGCGAGCACGTGGAGGATGCCGCCAGGTCGCTCCTCCGTGAGCTCTCGCGCCAAGGGACACCGCTTTTTCTCGCGAGGTGTCCCGAGGGGCGCTGAGCGCCTTCTGCCTTGCCGGGCCCATTTGCCTCGGGGCCCCGCCTTGTGGCTCCGAGCCGGTGTCAATCGCGGTGAACGCGCCGCGTGAGAGCGAGGCTCCATCTCACCGACGAGCGAAGTTGCCGACCGCCGGAGCGTGATGACTCTTCGGGCGGGAGCTTCATGCATAGGTAATTATGATGGGCTATGGCACCGAAGGTGTTGAGTGTGGCCCTTCCGAGGATTGCGTTGTAATCGATATGGCATCTCGACGACGCCAAGGTGATTGTCTCTGCGGGATGCCAGTCGCCGAAAGTGACGGTAGGTTTATCCGCCGAGGCCGTGATGGCCTTCCCGAAGCCTACCGTGGGGATGCTCGGTGGTGATAGACGATCCCCGGGATCATCATCTTGTTGAATGCCTCGGCAAAGAGGAGGTCCGCCGAGCTTCCTCCATCTATGAGGACGCACCGACCGTAGTGGCGATGTTAGCGAAATGACGAGGATCTTGGTGGGGAAAACTTATCCCCCGGGCGTCGCTAGGTCCGAATGTTATGGGCACCTCGGCGTAGCGGGGTGGCTGGGAGGCTGGTTGTGTAGCCACGTGGTGGATTTGCCGGACGTAGGCTCGGCGTTGGCGTTTTGACGCTAAGCCTAGCGAGGATCCTCCTGTGATCATGTTGATGATCCTGGGGGGTGGCCCTCCGTGGCCTCCCTCGATGCGTGGTCGCAGCGGTGGGGCAGGCAAGAGGTTGCCTGCCTCCTTTCGATCCTCCAACTCGCCCGGCCGACGGCTGCGGTGCATGTAGTCCTACATGGTCGCGATGGTGCGCAGATTTCGCCGTTGTGTGCGACCTTCGCCGTGAAGGTCGCTGAATGACGGGCCGCCGCTCTCCTCCCGTGTCGTGGTGCCGCCTGGCGTTCGGCGCACTTCGCCATGCGCTGGTCCGCCACCCTCCCGCCGCGCCGGGAGCATCTTCGCCGACGTGGTACACGCCGCTCTTCGCCGTAGCTTATGCGTGACTTGTTAGCGACCGAGGTGGCGCCGCATCCTCCTTGAGTTGCCTTTCGCCGGGGTGGCGCTGTTCCTCCGGCCGTCCTCCTCCGCCGCGTATTCTTCTATTTTGTCGAAAAGTTCCGCCATCGTGCGGGGTGGTTTGGCGCGCGCTTTTTCCGATAGGGGCCTTTTGTAAGCCGCAAGTTGCGGCGTTTATAATGGTTGTTCGCTGACCCCCTTGACTTGGCACTTTACTGCGAACTTTCTAAAGAAGCTTCGAGGGTTTCGCCCGTGCTCGCTTCATCGCAAATAGGTGTCCTGCGCCCTGGGCTCGGCCAGAACTCCCTTGGAAGTTGTTGCGATCCGTCACGCAACCGCTCCCAGCGTAGATGGAGCGGGGTATAGTGAAGAACCATGTCAAGGCCACGCCCGAGGGCAAGAGTGATGCTTTTGCCTTCGCTGTGTCGCTCCTCCGCCGCCTCGATTGCCGCCTCAGAACGCGCATGAATTCCGAGGGGTCTGCAGACGCCTCAAGGGTGTGACTTCCGGCATTTTGAAGTTTCTTGGCCATCGCGCAGCTTCCAGTCCCGTGCTCAACGGGGAATTGGGGTCTCCCGAGTCGCTGGTTTGCGCTGTTTTACTGGCCTCCCGCCTGTAGCGCTCTTGTCGCGGTTGATTTGCAGTGACGATGCCTCCTGTTGTTTGCCGGAGGCTAAGCATTTCTCGGCGAAGGTCCCCTATCTCGCGCTGGAGTGCTTCATACGCTTCCCGAGTGACACCCGGGGCCTGCGTATTTGGTAGAGACGCTTCGGTGGGGGGGGGCGTCACCTCCCACTATGCCTCCGTGGGTGGAGTTATTCGCTTCTTCCTCGGCTACTCGCGTGGCGGCGGCGGCCGAGGCGGGCCGCCCCCGCTTTGATTTTGGGTGCTCAGGTCGCGCGGCCGCAGCCTTCTGCCATGAGACTTTGGGCGAGCTTCTTCGGGCCATTGTGGTGTGTGTTTGTTGTTTTTTTGTGTGACCTTCTTGCCGAACCCCACGGACGGCACCAACCGTCGAGTGGTGAGACTAGACAAGAGAGGGGAGGCCCTCGCGTGGCGACAGGGGTCCAAAAAGGGGTTCGGATTTCATTTATCCAAGCGTAAAAACCGCCTTTACATGGTTCCGGGAGGCTATTTATAGCCTCTGGCAAGGTATCTCAAAGTACAAGCATGCCCCTAGCTAAGTACACTGCTCGTAGGTGGCGTGGTCTTTGCACCCTACTTGTAGCCTCGGTGCATGGCGTGTTCTCCCGACACTGTATCGTGGGGAATAGACCGGCTTATGGCTTGTGCGGCCTCGCGCCTCTCGCCGGGCGCTCCGCCTTCTTCGGGAGAGGAGTCTCTGATCCTCCGAGGGTCTTGAGTGTCCTTCTGGGAGAGGCGTGGGCCACCCGCGGAGGCCTCGGCCATCCTTCTGAGTGCCCGGGCCCTCCGAAGGGTCTTCGGTTTCCCCGGAGGGTCTTCGCTTCCACCGAGGGTCTCGATTTCCCGAGGGTCTTTGGTGACCTCCGAGGTCTTTGATTTCCTCCGAGGGTCTTCTGACCTCCGGAGGGTCTTCGGTGCCCCGAGGGTCTTTGGTGACCTCCGAGGGTCTTGATTCCCGGAGGGTCTTTGGTGACCTCCTGAGGGTCTTCTGTGACCTCCTGAGGGTCTTCTGGCCGCCTTGCTTGGTCGTGGGGCATGTGGCGCTCTACGACAATAAGTAAAACGATTCTATGAGAAGATAAAATAAAGAAATAGCAGTAAAAATTTACTTACTACTAATTGAGAACCCAAGTTCTCAATTTCTGTCTTTCTCCTTCGCATACGGAGATTTCACTGACAATGAGGTTTTCTCATGAACCTCGACCTGAGAGCCCCCACATCGGCCCAAGGGCCTTATTTTCACTTCTTTTCGCAAAAATGAGAGGTAAAAAGGGGGAAGCGTAAACCAAGACCGTAAGTATCGTAATTACACGCATCGCTTATTTCTTCCCGCAAATCGCTTAGTTGCAGAGTTAGCCTCTGAAGCTTCTTCAGAGGTCGGTGACGTTATCCCTTAGTTTCTTCGACTCGCTTTTTCAAGTCGAGTGAATCACTAAGGTCTTTTCGTCGCTCTTAAACCCGAAAGAGTAAAGAGCGCATATGAACACAATCAATCAAACGGTTGTAAGTTTTTCTATGACCGATGGGTAGTCGTAAGTTATTCTACCACCACCCCTAGTCGTAAGTCTTTCTACGACTAGTACAAGTCGTAAGTTTTCACGACAATCGATTGTGAGTACCGAATAAGTAATCGTAACGATTATGACAATCGCCACTCACCACCTCTCGCTTGCTCGCAGAGTGTTGCCTTTCTTGTCGGCCGGACAAGTTGTCGATTATATTCGCAAATCGTAGCGACTTGCTCCACGGCTCTCAAAAAGAGAAAACGATAAGATAAAGAGATAAAACCCCAAGTAAGTATCGATGAATATTTGCGCTCATGTTTGACCAAGCAAACATGGAGACTATTCGTGATGATCCTTCACCATCCATCTCCTCGACTCGCTTCCACCAAACCCTTCGAGTCGCTCATTGTCAAACACATCTCCGCACTGACAATGCCGGGTGGGGAACTCTGTCGCGGAGCGGTAGGCGTAAGATCCTACGATGGAGTCGGGGCCAAAGAAATCGAGCAAAGTTAAAATACTCCTCTTCCTCGACTCAGAATGGGGACACCACCGAGGACCGGAAGGAGCATCTCGACAACCTCCTCACCAAGACACTGATCGCGACTAACGCTGCCACCTACTTCCAGATCACCTCGAGGCTTCGTCGCCTCCTCTACGCGCCTCACGACACTCCCGTTGTCGTAGCAACTTCAACATCCTTAGCCGCAGCCGATTTCAAAGAACCGCAGCCTTCCTCCGCCACTGTGGATAATAGCTAGATCTTCACTACTATCATTTGCCGCACTTTGTCGGATTGAGGGGAGACAATGAGATTCTCCATGGGAATATCCCTAGGGACCAAGACGCCGCTAAAATCACAAAACGCAGTAAGTAAGTCAAAAACAAAACAAGAAGTAGTTACTACACTTATAACTTTTGTTTTACATACCGCGTGCCGGACCTAACTCAAACTTGGGAGCAACCTTCCGACGGAAGATTTCTTCGACTTCTTCTCGACCACCGCCGGTCGAGATGCACTCTGACACCAGAGTCACCTCTCCCGACTTCCCGGTGGACGAGATCGGCCTCGACCATCCCGAATGTCGCTCTCGGCTTCAGATCCCACCGAGCAAAGTAGCTCTTCACAAAGACATGAATTCCTTCCGCTTCTCCTTTTCTAGTCGCCTTATGAAGCCACGAAGTCAAATCGCAAGGACTTGTCGTCGAATAGAAAGGTACCTTAACCTTGGGGACTTTACGCTAAGGGCAAGGGCCTCTTCTTCGCTCTTTTCTCGCCGTTAGGTTCAAGGCAAACTTAGCGAAAGGAGCAGGAGGAGCCGAGCTCGAACCTTCTTGTCGTCGACTTTCACCACCGACGCTTTGATGGAGGGGACTTCACGACCGCGATGCAGTTTCTCCCAACAACCACCAACTCGACTTCTTCGCCGCCTTGGCGGTTCTCCATGCCAACTTTCCGATTAAGGAAGAGGAAGAGTGGTCGAAGATTTCTTTTTATGATCACTAAACCGATCATCTATACGACTCACTCAAAAGTCGTAAGTTTTTCTACGACATCCCTAATCGTAAGTTTTTCTACGATTACGTTAAGTCGTAAGTATTTCTACGACATTCCCTAATCGTAAGTTTTTCTACGATTACATTAAGTCGTAGGTTTTTCTACGACATTGTCTAGTCGTAGTTTTTCACGACGCTGTCTAATCATGTTATTCTACGACACGCTCGATCGCAAGGTTTTCACGATCAAGATTCGCCGCAAGTTTTCCTCGGCAAACTAGTTAGTCGTATAGCATTCTACGACAACAAATTACCTAAAGGCAGAATCTTTCGATTACCTTTAGGCGCCTTTCTTTCTCCTCTGTGGTCAAAACCACGAGGATTTGAGGAGCCACCGTGTTCGCCGGATGCTTCTCGCAGATGAGCCTAACACGCGCGTCAACCTCCGCCTGCGAAAGATCTGGGTGTATGGACAACACGATTAAGCGGACTAAAATCAGGATTAAACAAGGATAAAAGCCAAGAGAGTAAGTTTTTCTACTCACCGCCCTTGTAGTCCCCGGTTGGGTCGCCCTTTCCCGAGTACCTCCACATGGAAGGGACCCTTGTCTTCAAAGGATCGATCCGCGCGTAATGAAGTCCTTCACCACGCGTTAACCGGTGAGCCCTCCGACTTCAAGTCTTTGACACTTGAATATAAGGGGCTATCCGGCCGAGATTATCGGAGTCGAGTCTCAGAAGAAGACCGCCGGCGGCCTTTTGACGAACGAGGCTATCTTCCTGGTAACCTCCCAAGAGAACCACTTCTTCTTCCAACCCGCCATGATGACCGGATAAACATCTGAATGTACCTCGACTTACCGTCGTGGAGCTTGCATCACGCCACGGCGATCCCGCTGACGAGTCATTCCATAATAATACCGAAAAGCTCTAAGTTCGCCTAATCCCTGTAGGCCTCACACAAGTACACAAACACGCTTAGCATCGTGATGGAATTAGGACCAAGGTTCACTAATTCCACCCCAAGTGCTCAAGCACGAGTGTGAGGAAGGGGTGAGCAGCAATCAAGGCCACACTCACAGAAGCCCGAAAACGGGATTTGGTCCGCTCTCCCGACGGCCAATGTTGCCCGCTCACGCAATCCACTTCACAAGAAGACCTCGGGGATCTTCTCTACGGCGACCAAAGTAGTCATCTTCGTGATCATCCATCTCCGACTCACCCACTCGAGACAATCTCGCCATTTCTTCCTTCTCTGAGTAAGAAGATTTGAGGTTGGGAAAATTCCAAGACAATGTACCTAATCACCGTGGTGAGGAGACGAAAGCAACCGATCGTTGGGTAAAAGGTAAGAACCCTAAGTTATTCCCCGTGGCCCGCTTTATAACCGCACGATTGAGATGAAACGTCGCGAAATCCCAACAGCCGCCACCGCCGGAATTGCTTCAACTGATGCACTTTTAACTCCGCCTGCTGGAAAGTCCCAAAACACCTTTTTCACACCTCAAGTGAAATTACCATCTTGATCCCCGTGTCTAAGGAAAGGCCAATCGGAAAGGTTTTTGCTTCCGATCAGAAGGCCACGATCGCCAAGTCGTAAGAAATTCTACGACATCTTGCAATCGTGGTGGTCTTAATAATTTACCTCGATCTGCCGCTTTCTTGGTCGAGAGAAACGAATGTTGAAGAGTCTTTCCTTCAATGTTCTCCTCACAACCCTTAATGATCGTGAGGGCCATCTACGACCCTTCACCAAGTAAGCTATTTTCACTTGAAGTCGGGGCTAGATGACGAGGATCTAAATAATCCTCATTTATTAATCAGAAATATGACGCCACAAAGCATACCCTTGAATATTATAAGGGAAGGTCGAGTCGTGAAGTCGTGAGGTTATCCTACGACTACCCCCTAGTCGTAAGTTCTCCCACGACTATGGTATAATCGTTACGACTACCCACTAGTCGTAAGTTCTCCTACGACTATGGTATAATCGCTACGACCACGCTTGGTCGTAAGTCTTTCTACGACTAGCTCACATGCATCCATCACGATTCATCGACCCACCCGCCGTAAGATTCAATAAATAGTGAGGATCCAAACATCAAAATACACATAACTATCGATAAATCCCCACTATCTCTCGATCAAAACCGCTTGACAAAGATGGGAGGTTACTACTCGGAATTACTCTCATTATTATGCAATAATGAGCGACTAATTAGCCTCGAACCACGACGCCCACCATCGCTTAGTATAAATAGATGTCTCTTAGAGATAGTGAGGAGGGCTTCCTTTGGAGGACAGAGAGCTTTTCTTGGAAGACAGCTTAGGAAAACCTCCAATCGATTGTAATCCGTGATAGCAAATACAAGATACACAGAGTAGGGTTATTATTCTCACCCGAGAAGGCCGAACTCGTATAAAAATCCCGTGTCTCCTTCGTCTCATGATCAATTGTGGGACCCCGAATCAAACAATCTTTACGTAAGATCGGTTCTAAAACACCGACACATACCAACAAATCCAGGATTTATTATGCATGGTGACAATGAAGTATGATATTCTCGCTGGATCGAGACATGAGGTTTACTCTACGGCAAGTCAAGATGTGAGTTGTTCTTGCACAGCTCGATTTGGATGGAGCTTTATTGGGGGTCGACAAGATGTCCACTGCTTGGTCACTTGAGAAGAAGTAAAAAAAAGATCGTAAAGCCTTATCTCATATTCATCTATCAACTAATATTCGCATGAGGTTTTGAAGAAGACGCATCACGCCGCATTATGGTTGAAACTAGAGCAGATTTGTACGACCAAAGATCTGACCAGTAAGATGCATCCAAGTCGAAGCTAACGACTGATAGAGGTTAAAATAAGTAGTATCGGATCTCGAGTCTATAGAGGTAAAAATAATGAGGAAGACTTGGTCTTATTCTTCTATGCTCCATTCAGATTTTACTCGATATAATTACTATGCATCATTATGAGCTTTGAAAATTGGATGTGAAAACGTGTTCTTACCAGAGAATTCGAGGAAGACATTTATATAGAGCAACAGAAGGTTTTATCTTTTGAGAAAGAAGAATTATGCTTTCAAGTTGAGGAGATATCTTTATGGTCCAAGTAATCGCTAAGACAAGGGTACAAGAGATCTTACTCCTTTATGATCTTTCGATTTCAAAAGATCCGACTATGATAGTTGTGATTATTTTAATACCGTTAATGGCATGTCTATTTATTTGCTCGTATATGTTGATGATATGTCGATTATGCAAAAGACAAAGTAAATTTCAAAGTCGAATGTACATTGAGCAAAGGAATTTCGGATGAAGGATATTGGTGCAACAAAGAATATTATTGATATGAAAATTACAGAGATGGAGGGTTTGAAAAATTATACCTAATTCGTAAATGATATATTGATAAAGTTCTTCACCATTTCAACATGCATAAGGTCAAATCACGAGTACTTTGTTAGCTACACATTCAAACTTTCTTCAAAGATCATATCCACCGCCGATGATGAAGTTGAGTACATGTATAGAGTTATATATGCTAGTGCAATTGGTTCACTTATGTATGACATAGTATGTTCTCGCTTCGATTTTTCTCAATTATTGAGTGTTGTTAGTAGATATATGGCTAATCATGACAAAGAGCATTGGAAAGTAGTTCAATGAATTTTCATATACTTACAATGCACATTTGATGCTTGCTTACATTTTGGAAAGACTAAAGATGGAATCGCTGGTAATGTGGATTCAGATTTTGCTGGAGATTTAGATAAAACAATATCTCTTATTGATTATGTGTTTCCTATTGGAGGATGTGTCGTTAGTTGGAAAGCAAGACTGCAAGCTATTGTTGGCTTGTCCACTACAAAAACAGAGTATATGACTATTTCTAAAGCTTGCAAAGAAGACGTTTGGCTAAGATGTTTGTTTACTACACTTTGTGGAAATACGTCTTACGCTGCAATATTCTGCGACAGCCAAAGCGTTATTTGCCTTATGAAAGTCAGATGTTTATGATAGAACAAAATACACCGACACCGTATATCATTACATTCGAGGTATCATTGCTCAAGATGACATTCAAATCAAGAATATAAGTACTCATGGTAGGGCTTGTTTGAGACGACTTTGGATTTTCGCTAGAAAAGCTAGAAGTCGTCCCAAACAAACGACTTTCTCCAACCGCTTGGAAAAGCCGAAAGTTGTTTTCAACACGGAAGCCTAAGCCACCCCAACCCCGGGACGCTTCCCACGACTTTGGCGGGATGGGGTTCCGCTTGACCCTAGAGTTGGAGAAATTTACCCCTTCTACCACATATATAATCTCAAATCCCACCGCCTCACCGCACCTTCTCGCATTCTAACCCTAGTCTGCGAGCCACCTTCGCCCGCTGTGCCTCCTCTCACCGCCTCCCTCCTCCTCCGACCCCTCGACCTCCTCCTCCTCACCGCCGCCGACTTCCTTCCTCCTCCCGCAGCGACTCCACTCCGCTATTGTCCTCCTCCGTGTCGGTGTCGATTGTTGTTAATTGCGTTATTTGCAATTAATTAATGTTTGTTGTCGCTGATTGTTATTAATCGTTGTTAATTATAGTTAATTGTCGTTAATTATCGCCGCTTGCCTCAAGGCATTCCAAATATTTTTCAACTTAGAAGCTTCAACACCATCTAAAAACCGCATCGCTAAATAGTAACGCCTTCAACTCACCGCTTAGTCCAATCGTAAACCGCTTTAGAAAAGTCTGCACCATGCCCAACATGCACATAATCCAAATGATATGATGACAAAATCGGTTCCTAACCTCATACTTTGTTAGTATCATTCAATAGTCCTATGGACGTCCCACAAGGTGTTCATGCCAACGTATTTCGAGGAGATCATGTTTTGTTTTGGGTACAGGAGGAATTCGTCTCAAGGTTGAGATTGTTGAGTTTGAGTGTGATATAAATTTCGCTTCCTACTCCAACTCATAGTTTGACTCCTACACGGAGTTTTTCGTACCGCTATAAATATATTTTTGTAGTACATGTGGAAGAGGAAAACTTTATTGTAAACATCTTTTAATATAGTGATATCGCCTTCGCATGCCCGTGTTTTTTTTCGAATAAGTTTTTCACGTAAAATTCGTGTTTTCGGCCCCTATTTTTCCGTGCATTATTTACAACAATGTATGCATGCCAAATTGTAGAATTTTCGGCAAGGATTAAGGGATATTGTATGCATGTTTTGTTTCTGGATGCCGATCGACCTGTGTGTTGTGGGGTGCACAAGTGATGTTTCGTTTGATGGTGTAACAGTGATTATAAAAAAAAAAACAAATTGGGTATGCTACTGGAGTCTAGAGAACAAATGACGATAGAGAGAGCACAGTTGCAGCTGCAGAGTTCGAGAGTTTTGATCTCAGTTGGGCCGGAGATGCCGATGTTAAGCCGATCAACGGAATATTTGGGCCTAACCCGCCTGAAGTGGCCCGACAGGCAGCCTGGTGGCTTTGGGCTCGCGCACGAAGCTTGGCCCATTAAGGTCACCCGTCTGGCCCACACGGAGCCCCTACGGCTTGGGCTGACCATAGTATATCTCTGGCCCAAATGTGCAGTCCTGGAAGAATCCTCTCATGCACACCTCAGAAACGCATGCAATCAAAATGAGCCCCATTTCTTGACTTTATTATTTACATAGCATCCATTTTGCATTTCAATACATTTGTATGGAGAAAATATACGGTGGATTCAAGATTTGGATTGAGTAACTGAATAATCACATGCTAATTCTTGGTGATCAGGAGCTTAATCAAATTAAAGCAAATCACATGCACGGACTAAACAGTGAGTAATCCCAGAAAGAAGAGCCAAAGTGGTACAACTACGAGGTTGTGTATACTGCTGTAGCCAGGCTAAAAAATAGTTTCTGATTAGATTCCTTCGGTGCTGGCATAGTTTCAATCTGTGCATCGGTCTGTTAAAAAGAGAGGGGAAGAAGCGAGAAACAAACTACTCATGTGAATATGTGATGGATCGGGATCCTTCGTGTTGAAAGAAAAAAATGCAGAGCAGTTCGATTAATTGCTACAGTTTTGTTATAGTGTTCTGTGCTACAGTAAAAGCAGTCTAGTAAACATACCTGCTATCACAGTATTACTATAGTGTTAGGTATTACTCACCATCCTGAAAAAAACACTATGCTAGGTACACATGCAGATGGTGTTTCAAACAATAGCAAGAGCAATAGCCTTGTGGTGGAAATGGAATCGTTCCAAGAATATCCATCCAGGTGTCCAGATCAAGTCCATTTCGGTCAAGTCAATTTAATTATTTTGGGAAAGTAAGGCAAGAGATAAGCGGTGACTAGTTATTTTACTCCAAGCAATAGAGGGAGGAGGCGTATCAGTCGCTGGAATACGTCCATATCCTTTTCATTTTCCAACATTTCCTCGTCGCCGCGGTCCCATCGTCCGACCTGTTATCGCGTACGGATACCCACCACCACTCACTGATCTTCTGTGGCATCTGCTCAGTATTCGCTTTCTTTGCTTCCGGTCTAAGCAAAGCAGCAACGCTAGGCAATTACACACGGAAATCTAGTAATGCATAGGACTTCATCTAACCACACTTTTACTCTTTTTTTAAAAAAAAGAGGCCTGGGTTTTAATCACATTCGGACTGCATTAAAGAAGAAGAAACACCCACACTCTGAAGACATTTACGGAGAGCTGCTCGAACCGCATACCGATGAGAGCCTAAAGTTCTATGCCATCGTGCTTCCCGCATAGTCCTTCCACAATTGTGCTCTCGCACGCCTCATGAGACAACCGAAGGCCGAGTCCAAGACTCGAGCCCGACGCGTTCGCCGATGACGTCGAGCTTGCACACGCGCCACGCCGCGTCCTCTAAGCCGCAGTTTTACTCATAGTATTGTTTTATACTAAAATTTACAAGATAAAATGTAATAGAAGTAAGGCAAACCCTCTTAACTAGTGGTGGCAACTTCACCCAGTAGCGGAACTAGAACTTTTTCGAAACCTAGGCAAGCCCACGGCTATGGCCACGCCACGAGTCCACGGTCGCTCGCTCGTCTCCCAAGTCCGGCCACGGCGCGGCAAAACCGGGAAGTGCTCGAAGTTGGAGGGGCGCTGGCCCCGCCAGTGACTTCACCGGAATGAGCTATCACCATAAGGTGAGTTCGTCTCAAACAACAATGGTTGACAACGGCTTATTGGGTTAAGTTTGATCTATTGGAACCCAACTTTAGTGTTAGGGGATGACGGTGACAACGGAGTGGCGAGGCAACAGAACGATTCTGAGAGAACGCCGACGAAAAACACAAGCAGTGTAAGGTACCGACGATCATCGAAAGACACATGTGAGATGGGTCGCAAGTTGTGTGGCGAGAGCGAGTTGAGGCGGTTGAATTAAGACCAGGCGAATCTACAAGATTCTTCCGGTGCACAGACACCGGGTTAAAAATTATTTTTCTTTATATATAGGGTTAAAAAAAATATTTTTCTTTATATATATTCATATATTTATAGTATGGACACCCCTAACCCAAGATAAGATGACACCCCGAGCCACAGCCCAACATAACTCAAGATATATATGGAGAGTGGGGACCCCATTCATTTTTGTTCTGGATCCGCCACTAATTAAGACTAACATGTGCATCTAGAAGTAACATAGTGAACACAGTGGAACGAACTTTCTCCTTCGCAACAACACGTGCACGGAAGTTTGTGTACACGGTGGCCGGCACAGGGGATCCCAATCGGCACTGCAGGCTAGAACAATTCCGCGTGTCCCACGAGAGTAGTGGCCTCCTCGATCTTATCTCGAGTGACTCATTTCACCATGTGAAAGGCCGGGACAGTCCAACTTATCAATTATATCTTGGGGATGCTTTTGCATATAACCCCTAATGTTATCGATATTAAGCTTGTGTCATGCAGACACCTCGATTATCTTGAAATTGAAAACAGGTCCTGGTTTATTCTAGGCAGCGCATGCACACATACTCGCATACAGGCGCCGGTTTGCTTTATGCTTTCATTATGTTTCATCTTTCAATGGAACTACATGCGTAGCATTTTCACAAAAATTATGCACCAGAATTTTGTAATTTTCTTATCTAGGAAGCAATTTTAAGATATATGATATTGTACGTAATTCATACAGTTAGATTGTTGTAGTTTGTTATAGTTACGGTAGCAACGGAGCGAGGACTTGCGAGGGTAGATCCACGCCCCGCCCTGAGCGCCACCAACCTTACCACATGTCCGCTTCCATAATGGCCAATGGGAGAGAACGTGCCCCTGTCCCTATCCCTGTTCTCGTGGGGACCCGTCTCCCATAGAATCCCCATGGGAATGAAAAATACTGTAAATATGCACTTTAAAAATGTTAATACGACTATATTCATTAATTTATAAGTATTTAGGTATACTTTTTTTTCTTAAATTATAGCTTCAAAACATAAAATAATATACATTGATACACATTTAGTCCGAATATATGCAAAAGAACACACATTTCATATTCAACACTATAATATATAAATAATATAGTATACTTTTAAATCTTAGCAAGTCCTCACTACCCATGGGAGTTCGCCCATCGCCCTACCCTCGCTAGATAACAAGGCCCTAACCCCATCAACCAAGGGGTGTTTGGACCACAACCTGTGAGGTGTTTGGTCTCCCACCCACATAAGGGTTTGTTTGGATATATTATGATCCGATTTAATCCCTTTGAATTGATTCAAAATTTAAACTAAAATCCCTTCCAATCCGAAAGTATTAGATTTAATCCCTCCCGTTCCAAACAAGCCCTAAGTATAATCGTGGTTGGCCCTGTCCCCACGGGGATAATCCCATGGGGGAATTACCACCCCTAGTTATAGTTTGACATTGCTTACAGTACAAATTTAGGAGTTAAAATATAGTATCTATGTGACTACGCCGTATTCATCTACAATTTTGGGGGAAGGGCAAGGACCATCCTGCAAAAGCAGGAGATTGATAAGTAGCCCTGCAATTTTATCACAGTACAGGGGCTCGCCCTCAATTTCAAAGGTTCTCATCTTAATCTTTCGTCAACTTGTTGGCTTCCTTCTCGGTGGGCAGGGGGACACAGCTTTGTCCGGGTCGGGATCCCTTCTATAAGAAGACTTCTATTAGCCGCGTACAGATAGATATAGCAACGGCGCAACGCACTCCAACCTAGAACAACCAGAAGTCTTTTCACCAATTCTTGCAGAGAGAACGAAAGGGAAGAGGGAGATGAGGAGAAGCCAGGTGTTGTTGGTGACCTTTGCTGTTCTCGCCGTCGTCGAAGCTCTGCCCTTGCCGAATCCAGCGGCAGGCACCACCACCACTCCCATGTCCAGAGCAAAGGTCCGAGTCTTATCCTTCTTCCCCAAATTCTTTTTTTTTTTTTTTTGCGAGTAATAAATCAAGATCTTTCTTTAGGTGACTAATTCGAGCTGAAAATTGAATCCTTTGTGGTTGCAGGGCATGGAGGGGAGGGGAGGAGCTAGCGGCGAAGGGGGAGAGGGAGGCGAGGGCGTGGCCGTGCTGCGACAACTGCGGCGGGTGCACCAAGTCGATCCCGCCGCGATGCCAGTGCCTGGACGCCGTGCGGGGAGGGTGCCACCCGGCGTGCAGGGACTGCGTCAAGTCCAGCCTCAGCGTCGACCCGCCCGTCTACCAGTGCATGGACCGCGTCCCCAACTTCTGCCAGCGCCGATGCACCGCCGCCGCCGCCGCCCACTGACCGGCCGGCCGACCAGCCAACTGACCCACCCACCGCCACCAGCCACATGTTTGGCGGCTTGTCTGATCTGTGACACTGTAACCTGTGGTTTTTCCTTGCGTTTTTCCCCCATGTAAAGCTAAAGAGGTAGTAGCATCTGCTGCTGATTGAGTAGGTTTGTTTGTGCAAATCAATCTCCGATTCTCATCTCCTCACCTTGTTGATTAATTTCAGAGGGGTGGGCAAATTAAGTACCGAGCTATATATGCCTATATTTTTTCAACTCCTTGTACTAGTTTTTAGTCTTTTGACTCCACTTTTCTGTCTCGAATGTGAAGAGAGGGTGAAAATTGCTGTAATAGTTTGATAACGAACTAACGAAGAACATAGTAGCGTATTCATTTGCTCGTGTTTATCTCGGTTGTCGGATAAGAATAGGATAGCCTCCATCGATCGAGTGACTGTTGTTGTAAAATGTGCAGTTTTAGCAAATAATGATATTTAATTTCAGTATAAATAACAATAATTAAAGCATAATTCCAAACATATAATTGACCAAAATAACATATAAACATGTAATTTCAACATGTCAATTACCCATGATAATATGATAGAAAGATTATACATGAAAACATGTAAAAAAACATGCAAAATTAACATATTGCTCAGATTTAAAATGCATTAAGATTGCTCTCAGATATAGAGTTGCACAAGACGTAATCTTAACCTTTCTCAATATTTTTGTCAAGGTTCTTCATTAACTAACAATGATAACAATGAATCAAACTATGAGCTCGAATTCAGTGCTTTTACTGTTATCTCAAGAATTATCTCAAACAACAATTTTACTTTCGGTTCAACAGAGAGATATATGATTAACACTGCATCAGTAATCACTTAGTTAATTCATAAACTATTCATTCAACAGATAGATAATTAATCACTTGACACAATAGAAGATCACTAATTTCACCAATGTGTATCACTCGGCTAACAGGAGTAAGACAAGTAACTAACAAAGGAACAACAAGATCTCAGTATCAAAGAAATATAATTAACTCATTCAGAGCTGAAACAGAAAGCAACAGACAAGCTAATTGAGACAATCTGACAACAGCAAGCAGTATTAGAAGCTCAAGTCTGATATTGACATCAAGTTAATTTCACAATATGACAAATTTCATCACTGAGCAAAAGCCGAAACCACATCATTACAATGTAATATCTCCGGTACTAGTATTAACCAATTTCAGATTGAGACTAGCACAACACACATATGCAAAGTAAAGCGCTTCTGTAAAACAAAACAATTCACAGAGTGATGGCAATCGAAACCACTAAGAAGAACCTGACAAAGCACGCCAAAAGACATCTCAGAAAATCATGCGCCTCGCAGTGCCGTAAAATAGACGAGGTTGACGGAGATATAATGCCGTTCTTTGCACTCGGGACACACCAAAGAACAAAGTTAAGGA
This sequence comes from Ampelocalamus luodianensis, assembly GCA_036346255.1. Classification (NCBI taxonomy): domain Eukaryota; kingdom Viridiplantae; phylum Streptophyta; class Magnoliopsida; order Poales; family Poaceae; genus Ampelocalamus; species Ampelocalamus luodianensis. Next base: position 76,964 of record JAYEVH010000121.1, read on the forward strand.
ACAAGAATCTGTCGCACAAGATCCACAATAATGCACTCGCCGAGTACACCTCACCACCAAGCACCAATAAACCGAATACTTCCTTCCAGATCAGGATCAACGAGAATCAACCGAAGGAAACTTCGCAAGTCCACTTCTTCCACCCAAATGAGATGGGAAACGCAAGAAGGAATCAACTGGATGCACAAGGAGAAGCCCGACTCACCACCAACGGCAATGATTCAACCAGTAGAGCAGCAGCTCCAAAAATGCCAAATCAAAGCGAAACCTAAGAGGAAGAATCAAGATTGGGAAAACTCATTGAAATTTTTCGGTCCAAGAAAAGAGCAAAGTCGGCTTTGAAGAGGAAGACGGCGACCAACGACGCGGTTGTCACGAACAGGCGAGCCCTAGAAGCTCGCCACTCGCTCCTCCAAAGACCGCTCTCCCCACCACCAAATCGCACGCACGAGAGGAAGGAAAAACCGAATCCACTCGGTAGCTCAGCTGAACGGAGACAGACAATGTCTCCAGTCCTTATCTTCTTTGCCTCCCACCGACAAAGTGGACCCTACCACAATCTTTTTTTCCCCATTTCCATTTTTCTTTTTCAAATGATAAATTACCAAAGGTCCCTTTGAGAACGACAATAGTTTCTACATAAATGGCATCGATTGCGCTCTCAAATGGCATGGCAGAGGTCTCCTATTGGCTAGATCCCTGCAGTGTCCTCGCCACCCGATTCCTCTCGCGTGCGGGCGCCCACCGTGTTCCCACCGAGTGACAAGTGATAAGCCGGTGCCGGCGCATCTATAGTGCAATTTTTGCCAATTCGTTCGAGAAATATCTGCTTTTTACTATTTTATCGTGAAAACGGTGCCAATTAAAAAGAAATAAAAACTCGTCCATGGATGAATGAACCTGTACGCAATCCGGCATCCTGCTCCAGGCTGATGACGACGACGTGCTGTAAAACTTTGGAACTTTGGCGTAAAAACACTTGTTGTCAATCGAATCACCAAAACGACAAAAAAAAAAAAAAACCGGTAATCCTGGTTCGACAATAGGGAGCTATTTCAGCGCACGAGCGAAGCCAAGTGAAGGACCAGTGATTCGCATTTCCAGAGGATATGCGTCGCATGATTCGCAGGGCAATGTTTAATATCAGATATGCGAGCCTGGAAAAAGGAGAATTTGCCCTCTAAGGAACCAAGCGTCCAAATCCAACGGTGCAAATTTGCAGTACTTGCTATCTGAACTCTGAAGTGCTCTGCTTGATGCATGGTCCCCGATAAATCACTTTGAACCAGGGAGACCAACACAATAATCTTGTACCATGAACCGTCACTCGTAAATCTTCATCTCAAAAGAGAAAATTGATAATGGCGCTGCCATGAGTTGTACTTGTGGCGCGCGCTCGCGCACACACCAAGTCCCAACACTAGAAAACAGCAAGAGATACCGATCGGATCCTCCGCATTCTGCAGAGGTTTACTGTGTAAACAATGTTTTGTGAGTGTACGAAAGTACTATGCAGTACGGCAGCGATGCAGCGATTTTACTACAGCGAAAAATATTGTATCAAAAATACTGTGGTTGTTGATCCCGACCTTGATTTTTGATCGGATGGTGGAGATCGCTTTCTAACACCTTGATTTTTGATCGGACGGTGGAGATCATTTTCTAACACCGTGCACGGTAGATGATCTTCGTTCAATCTTTTAACACATAGGATCCATTTCCAAGAGATAAGAGGCGGCAGCAAAGTGATATTGGCAACTTTTTTTTTTTTGAGAGGAAACACAGAAAGTGTTGCCTTGCCACAATTCTCCAGGCCCACGTATGTTTCTCGTACTTGGTGGAGGCCCAGGTGGCAGCTTGCATTCATTCAGGCCTGGTCTACAACGTGACATGTTGTCATGTTCCGAGAAAAAAATGGCATCAACGACCGCTTGCTTGCCTCATCCGAGCTCCACACCTGGAACCCGCGGCCCAAGTAGGAAGCCCATCGCACCTCCTAAAGCGCGTTCCCCTCCCGCGTCCGCCTCTCAGTTTAGTACCACCTCGCCTGGCCGAGGAGCACCGAGCGGGAGAGCTGGGTATAAGAGCAGAGGCAGGGCCGCCGTTTCTCCATACTTACCTGGACGGGGTCGACGGGCGATCATGAAGTCTCGTGGCCTAGGCCAGTGGCCCACATTGCACACGGTGGGCGCGTTGGCTTACCATCTCCCCAAGTGGGAGAGTGGACGTCATAATTTGTGGTAGAGGGGGTACGCGTTCGCGCGGCCCCTGCCAATTCTCTAAAATTAATTTTTGTTCCCTCGGGAATGTAGAGGATTTCTTTAGTACATCACCTGCAGGGCTTGTTTGCAATTTTGAATGTTTCATATTCTGTTATATTCGCCTATCTACTACACAATCACATTATCCCGTTACGATAACATTGTTCATTAGAAGGTAGCCCAAGATAAATTTACATTTTACTAGGTGTGCAACCTAGTCCCGAACTTTGTATAAATAAAATATTTCTTTCCTTTATAAAGCGAAGAAGCCCTGAAATATCTTTTACCCTTTACCGGCATCGTCATATTAGTGCAAATCCCAAACATATACCCTTGACCAGCATCATTATATTAGTGGATGGCAATGGGCCCATTCCTCACAGGAATTCATCTATTAGGGGATAGAGTGCTTATCTCTCCACGAGGATAATAATATGTAAATATAATTCTCCATCGGTGAAAGGATGAGTAATTCTCCTATCCCCATCCCTCGCTACTCGCATGGGTCCCCGATAAAACATGTAGGCCACTAGTCTACTATCAGACAACCCGATAAGGCGATAGCGTGATAATCTCTTTTGCATCATTTACTTTCCGGATGCTAATTAATCAAAAATATTATCATTTTAGCATTTCATGTCGATGTTCATACTCATTTTTATAACATTATGGGTCTTATTTTCTCTTCTTTCGAGATCTAACTTTCGAGTATGGATCCCGTCGGCCCCGATAACCTGATGGGGATGGGGACGGGAGAATAGCACCGAGGACGGGGATGGGGATGGAGACGGATTTTTTCTCTGGGATAGGGATGTTCCACCACTCCCGACGAAGAATGACCCCGCCATCCCTAATTAGTGCAATCCCAAATTTTGTATAAATAATATTTTCCCATCCCCGAATACATATATCTACCATTTACCAAAGATCATCATATTAGTGCAAATCCCAAACTTTGTATAAATAATATTTTTCCTTCATAAAGCTAAGAATCTCAACTTTGTATAAATAATATTTCCTTTATAAAGCGAAGAATCCCTAATACATAATCTACCTTTACCAAAGAATAATGCAATATGATATATATATATATATATATATATATATATATATATATATATATATATATATATATATTCTACTCTGAGAGTTACTCCTCATTCAGTATCTCACATATCTTACAACGTAGGGAGTATCTTATGCAACCGAGAGTATGTATGTGTAGTATACTAGTATATAAGACCATATAGATGGTATTTACACATTTTCAGAGGTGGTATGTACAATTTTTAGACATACTCTTTTTATGTGCGAATATGGAGGTATTTACAAAAATATGCTAAAACTATAGTCTCTCTTGCAAATTTTAGTGTGGTTCACATTGAGTATCTTATAATTAGTATATGAGTATACCCAAAGTGATAATAGAGTATGTCAAGTTCTTTTAGGTGGTATATCAAAGGTGGAAGTAACTACTATCTAGAGTAGAAAAATATTTATATATATATATATATATATATATATATATATATATATATATATATATATATATATATATATATATAAGCATCATATTAGTTCTTATAGAACAAAACTTCGTGTAATAATTTTGTAAAAGGGAATTTGATAATATACCATCCTTTTAGATATCAATCTAGTATATACTCATCTTTCGAGGTAATTGATAATATACCTTTTAGATGGAAACCTTAATTAAATACCATGTTTGCATTATTTTTATTTGTTTCCTCCCGCTTTGGCCGCATAATGGGACGATTTTGCCCTTATTCGAGTCCGTCACTCCACCGCCACCCGTCGTCATCTCCTCCTACACCATCCACACCGCCACCACTTCCTTGTGCCTTGCCTCTCTTGCCTCCTCCCCATCTCCTTCTACATCGTCCAAGAAGTAGCGGAAGGATGTAATCATCCGGCCACAAGACGCTCATTATTGCTTTCAACCGCCGCGGTACTCAACCTCGGGCGTTAGCAAGGAACGTGTTGTTCACTCGAGTTGGGCGGTTGTTGAGGAAGATGGGTGCAACATCGCGAGCACGCGTTGGATACGTGTCGCCGCGTGTCGATAGATGGGGCGACAACCAGATGTAGAGGCGACGCGGCACTTGCGCGTGGCGCGAGCCTTAGGGAGGCGAGGCGAGGTATCGTGGCCGGCCATGAGCGGAGGCCGCGAGATGTTGAGGCGGCGGGAGGTAGGGATGATTAAAGCGAGGACAACAAAATGAGAGGAGTGACAACATTAGAGACGGGCAACGGTATACGAGGAGCGACTAGCGTGAAGGCGTGGGCTTGCCGATGCGGCGGTTAGAGACGGATGCGAGGAGCGGATCCATCGCAGATGTGGTGGCGTTAGACGGACGCGAGCGCACGAAACAATGGAGATGCACCAACCCGCGCCTCCTCATGCGGAGGAAGATGACCGGATCTGCTCGGAGGGTTGGACGCCACCGATCCACCCGCCAGAAAGGGTGAAGACGATAAACTGGAGCCGCCGTGCTCATATCCAAGGTCGCTAGCGATCGGAGTGGTGAGACGACAGATCTCGGATCCGCCGCGGCTCAAACCGGAGTCGCCGACGATGGAGAAAGGCAAAGCCTCATCGGTGAAGGAGGTGGCCGCCGCCGACATCAAGAGTTGCCGTCAGTGAAGAAGGGTTGTCTCATTCAGTCGCTCTCCAATCTCCATGGCCAGTCATTGCCCTGCCGTTGCCCCGCCTCTGCCACCCGTTGTCGATGTTTGTGGGTAGAGAGAGGAGAGAAGACGACGGATTTTATACAAAAGATGGAAGAAGCATAAGCGGATGCGAGGAGTAAATAGTGGGCGAGACAATTCGCACCATTCTTTTATTAATTAAGACAAAGATAGCTTGAAGTCAGCCCATGTGCTGGCCCCGCGGCAAGCTAACCCGAAAAGCATGGCCATGGCGACTGGTGGCTTCCTCCCTCGTCGCTCGCTACCAGAGCCATCACATCGCCCACCTCCACCCGCGCCTCCGCCGCCGCCGCCGCCCCACCTTGCCGCCTCCACCCTCTCGGCCGCTCCGCCGCGGCGATGGATGCCTTCCACGTGTCATCGCAGGCCGCCGAGGCGCTCCTCCGCTCCACCGCCGCCGCCTCCCACCCCGCTCACCGGAGGCTCCGCGTACGGCGCCCGACCTGAAACTAGTCCTTCGCGCCTAAATATAGCCATCACCGCCCCTTCTATTCTGGGGCGGATTCTGGTTGTGGTGGTTTTGACGAGATGGAGGTGCATGTGCAGGTGCGGACCTACGCCCAGGGCAGCGAGTTGCCCTCGACCGACGCCGGAGATGGCGCGGCCGCGGAGGCCGACTTCTCGTGGGCGTCCGTCATCCTCCCGTAAGCTATTCCTCGCTCCATCTCTCGGTCAGTGGCATTTGGGGATAATCCAAAGTGTGCTAGGTAGAATGCATTTCTAGTTTGATTTCACCTTCCACATCGTGTGAATCAGTCGTGTCGGGGAATTAAACCAAGTCCGGTGCATTGTGAATACGTTGTTTAGTAGATTTTTCCTGGTCCAGGGCATTGAGGAGGATAACCATGTCAAATTAGGGCAGTTTCTTCGAGAACACAAATTATGGCAGTGGTATAGGGAATTAACATGTTGCAGTGCATTGTAACAAAGATGCGACATAATTTAACATTGTCTTCTCTTATGCTGCATAAACATCAGATCGCAAGGATTTTCCATGTTTTGCACTTAAAAGCTGTCATAAATGCATGGTATAGTTCAGAATAGGTTAGGTTTGCATATCGTTTCGATTACAGACTGAATGCATATGGTGCACTCAGGTTTAATCCAGTGTTTCTTGTCATAGCAAATCCTGTTTGATATACGGATTAAAAAAATAAACAAATAAAGGGCCAATACAAAAGTCTGTCGAGCTTTCAGTACTAATGGGCAAATGCTCGGAACCTAGGTTCTTGTTCCCTGCCTTGGGGGTCTCCTTTTCGTTATGACATTGGCGCAACCTCGGAGCATCTATATCTTTGCAGGTCAGTCCCTGTTTTGGTTGTTTTGCAAATTCCTGTAGTTGACATTCACTCTCACGGGGTTGCTTCCTCTTCATTCTTCAGTCTGCTAGTCTCAGTGGCACCACTTGGTTCAGCCTCTCATCTGTGCAGCTAGGGCTTGTGGTAATCCTTTGGGAGATGATTTCATGCTTCATAAGCTTTCGCTTCACCTTCCCAATGTTATGCTTAATGAGCTTATTGTCATTTTATTTAGGCAAGTGGTTCACTTTATGGTGCTCTTGGTGGCTCCGCTCTTGCATACCGCATTGCAGATTTTCTAGGTGATTTCATACGCTAGTGTGCTTCAATTTTCCTTACTGTATATTATTTGACAAGGCGACTTAACTGCTACGACCATCTTGGTGCAGGAAGAAGAATAGAACTGGTCACAGCAGCTGCATTATATATTTTCGTGCTTTGGTCACTGGATTTGCCCCTAATTTTGTAGTTCTGATCATAGGTCGCCTCCTTTATGGCATTGGTATTGGTTTGGTGAGTACCAAGCACAACTGTTTCTTTTTATGAATATGGGGTGAACTGCATAGTCTGTATAGTGTGAGTGGCTCATTCCTCCACATACAGGAATCGCATTAGTAATCTATGATTTGAAACAATTCCTTATTACCTATGGTATTCACTGTTCTTTGTGTCATGCTGTCTGGTCTGATTTACTATTAATTACCGAAGTGTGATACCGTAAAACAAATCTGATACCAATGTAGCATTTTAGATAATGGAAGAGAAAACCTCTCCCGGCCTCTGCATCAAAGATGCACACAACCTAATTTATTATTACGTCTAAAGCACCATAGTAGCCAAACTGTTTAACAAAACATGAAACCTTACAAGCAAAAGATGACTGAAATTTAAACTCAATCAAAACAAATCCTGTGACTAAACCACCATCCATGAGCACTTAAAATTTGCTTTGCCACAACCTCCACTGACGGCCGCTAGCCAACATGGACTCTCTGGTTCGGTTTCGATATTTGTCCAAGCCCTCACCAATGTCCGATCAAAAAGATAACCTGTAATGGATTAGTAACCATCTTTTTATTAAAAACGACATCATTCCGGTATAACCAGATAGACCAACATAAGGCACTAGCTCCCACCAAGAGCTGTGACTTTAAAATTTTTGGAATTCCGGCTAACCAATGCCCAAACATATTTGCTATACTCACAGGGGGTGAAAGATTAAACGAACAACAAACAACCCACCAAATGAGGATACCAATGTAGCATGATGACTACGTTTTGACTGAATTAAGTATAATATAAGTAGAAAGAAATCATGCATGTGTTTGATCATTCTAGATATGGCAATATTTTGATCCTTGTAGTATAATTTTATCATGCATATATAGACAAATCAACTTAGTTGATGAAATCCATCTTTTGGGCTAGGTCTCTTTTTTCTCTGTTTGAATATCTGAGCTTGTTGGTACTTGGTATTGTGACTGTAATAGCTACACTAGCTTGTTTTGCACCGACTTAGAACACCCACAATTGTTTAAATTGTCGTGCTTTGTTAAAAAGCTTAATAACAACTGAAGAGGAACAGAACTGCAAAGGAGCATATTCATGATCAACTAGGGGTTTGGGAGAGATTACCGACCAATGCTGTTCTCTAACATAATGGTGCTACGCCTCTGAATCATTGTGGTGCTCTGTGCCAGGCAATGCATGGTGCCCTCTTTATATTATGGAGACTTCTCCTTCGCGAATACGTGGAACATTGATATCTTTGAAGGAGCTGTTTATTGTATTAGGATACTGGTAACTGTCTACTCTTTGCAGATGTTATACACTTGTACAGTTATACTTCAATGTACCCATTTGATGCCTGCTGACCAGGATCAAAACCCGCATGCCAATCCCTATCAAATAATCGTAACCGTTATGTTACGAAAACCGAATTTTTGCTGAAATTGGCTTTGAATTTGATTAAAACCATTCAAAATTCAAAAACAGAATTTAAATTTGAAACCTGAGAAAACCGCCGATTTCATTTCCGTGCCACCGGAAACCGTTATGGCGGTAACCGGCCGTTACATGTTTTTGTTTCCATGCTGCTGACTATTAATTACTATAATATTTTGCAGTTTGGATACCTCAGGGAGTCTTGAAATTGACGTTGTAGGAGGATGGCGTTACATGTTTGGTTTTGTGCTCGCTGGCAGCTATAATGGCTATTGGTATGTGGACTTTACCACCTTCACCAAGATGGCTACTCAGGGCAGTGCAGGGAAAGGGCTCTGTGGTAGATAACAAAAAGAAGGCAATTCATGCCCTGAGAAAACTGAAGGGCCGCTCAGCAAGTGACAAGGTTTTGGCAGATGAAATTGATGATACCCTTGTCTCTATTAAGGCTGCCTATGCAGAACAAGAGTCTGAAGGAAACATTTGGAAGATATTTGAGGGAGCTAGCTTGAAGGCCTTCATCATTGGAGGAGGGCTGGTCCTCTTCCAGCAGGTCTTTGTCCTCTTCAACCCACTTATATGCAACTCAATTGAATTTAAAATCTGGCCATGCTTTGATCGTCCTATTAAATTTGAAATTATTTGCCCCTTTAAAGTAAAGTGAAAGGTCCTTGTTTGTAATACATTTCCTGCTCTGAACTAGACTTTTTGGCTTTAGAAGTTATTTTCTCACATTTGAGATTCTTTACTAGAATTTATGGGGACTGTCCCCTAGTAGAAAAATTCAACAAAACTAATTGTCTATTCATTTCATGCTATTTGGACCTTTCTTAATTTTCAAAAGATTGATGAAACTTACTTCTTTTTTAGTGTTTATGGACTTGATGCATTGATGTTATCAAGTAAGCTAAACTCTTATTTGGCAGATAACAGGCCAGCCGAGTGTTCTGTACTATGCAACTTCCATTCTTCAGGTACCTTTGTTTTGCTTGGAATTGTTCAATGGTTCCTTTTAATATAGAACTAATAGAAGTAGGAATATTAGTTTCTCATATTGCTGAATTGCTTTAATGCATACAATTCAATTTCTCCATGTTCTATACTTCTGTAGACTGCTGGTTTGCAACTGCATCTGATGCTGCCAGAGTGTCAATTTTGATTGGGCTGTTCAAGGTAATGCTAAGGAGCTAGATCGTTACCAGAGTATAGACTATAGAGTATGTTATGTTAGCTTTTTTTTTTGGTATCAGGAGTTCAGGACATGTAAGTAGAAATGCTAAGGAGCTTTCACTTTTTTATTCTTCAACGATGTGTGATAGTTCTATTCTTTGCAGTTGCTGATGACAGGTGTTGCGGTATTTAAAGTCGACGATCTTGGAAGGCGTCCATTACTGATAGGAGGTGTTGGTGGAATTGTGAGTAATTTTGCTCTTTCCTATGACTTGTTTAGGACTTTAGGTTCTATGGATTGCATGGGAAGTGCCCTCATATCCATCTATTTACCTATTTGATCACATAGTTCCACTTGATGTAGATACTAAACAATATTTTCTGTATTATTCTTAGTCACTCTAAATTACAACTAGATGCTTAAAAACCTTTCTGACTTTGTTCAAGTTACATAAGACATATAAACTACAGTACAAGGTAGATTCTGAATAAATTGCCCTTCATGCTTTCTATAACCTGGAAATGCAGGCTGTTTCCCTGTTCCTACTAGCAGCTTACTACAAGATTCTGAACAGCTTCCCTTTTGTTGCTGTTGGTGCTTTACTTCTATATGTCGGCTCTTACCAGGTTGGTGCTTTACTTCTGTAGGGGATTGAGATGTCTGACTAGTACAAGAAATTGAGATTTCCTTGTGTTTCAGGTGTCGTTTGGTCCAATAAGTTGGCTAATGGTCTCTGAGATCTTCCCACTCCGAACAAGAGGACGTGGAATCAGCCTTGCAGTACTTACAAATTTTGGCACAAATGCATTGGTGACATTTGCGTTTTCACCCTTGCAGGTATTGCTACTCAAATTGTTACCCCCTAGCAGATATTTTATGATATTCTAATCTCATCAAGTGGACACCCTAAATCTTATGTGAACAACTGAACATATATCCATATATAGTTGCTGAGCTCTAGGAATTTTGCTCCGGTAATAGCACAACCTACAAAAGAAGAGAATAAATTACTATTTAGTATCATTGCCCGTTTTGCAAAAAATCAACCTCTTCCTGTGATGGGTGTGGTTACTGTTCATGCACACACTGTTCATACATACACTGTTCATCCACGGATAGTTTCTTTCCTTGTAAATATCCATTTCCTTAAATAGTTTATTAGTTTCCTTGTATAAGGATTAGGTAATTTGGAAGGTTATTTATTAGTAAGAAAAGTCATCATTTAGATTGATTTTATCCATAATTGTTATAACTTAGAAGAGCCCACTATATAAGGAGGCCTATTGTATCTATTATCGCGAGCAAGCAAAGGTGAATAAACAAGTTCTTAGTCCCTAAAGTCCACTGTGGTCGCTCCTTGACCGGCTATTCTAGATCTATTCCTTCTCAATCGGTGCTCTCCTTCACCTAGCGCCTACCTCAAGTCGCCGCCTCGACCTCCTCCGACGGATGTTTACCACATTATGAACTAAGGTTCATAACATTTAGTATCGAGCTAACACCATGGCTTCGCCGCCGAGCTATCCCTACTAGACAACTTGATGGAGTCGATGAAGACGACATTGAAGATGATGCTCCAACAGATTTCGCCCATCCCATTGGAGGAGTTTGTCGTTCTATGTTACACTCGAGGACGAGCTGTTTCACCGAGAGGTGTAATGTCATGGGTGTGGTTACTGTTTATACACTCACTGCTCATATGTGCACTGTTCATCCGCTGCTCATTGCAAATATCTATTTTCTTAAATAGTTTATTAGTTTTCTTGTATAAGGATTAAGTAATTAGAAATGTTATCTATTACTTAGGAATATTATCTATTAGTAAGGAAAACCATCATTTAGATTGATTTTATCCATAATTGTTAGAAGAGCCCACTATATAAAGAGGCACATTGTATCCATTATCAAGCAAACAAGCAAAGATGAATAAACAAGTTCTTAGTCTCTAAAGTCCAACTGTGGTCGTTTCCTTGACCGGCTATTCTAGATCTATTTCTCCCCAATCGGTACCCTACGCCCTCCTTCACCTAGCGCCGTTTCTACGCCAAGTCGTCGCTGTCGACCTTCCTTCGACAGATGTTTATCCTATTATGAACTAAGGTTCATAACACTTCTCCAGTCCGGACTCTGGATAGTGTATTTGGCTTCCTACTGTAAATACTTCTACCAGTTGCTTGTTCACAAATATACGAACAAACAGAACTTAAGTGCCATTTTTGCTACAGGATTTCCTTTGGGCCAGGCAACATATTTATTCTTTTGGAGCCATATCGTTGCTTTCCTCGTGTTTGTCATCCTCAATGTTCCAGAGACAAAAGGCTTGAGCTTGGAGGAGATTGAATCTAAGATCCTGAAGTAAGGTGCCAATGATGTACTGCAAAGTGCAAACCAGGAAGTTCGTTGGTACTCTCTAGTCTCTACCTCGGCGTTCGCAGGGTCGGAGATTAAGGGTGTGGTACAGTTTGGTCAGATACACTTGATAGATCTCGGTGTAAAGTTGTTCTGCCGATTTTATTTTGTGTAATTAATATAGCTGTACATGCATCTGTAGCTTTATCAATCATAACCACGCTCCAGTTGCGAATTGTCCTCCGTCAGCTCGTTCTCAAGCAGCTGTCATTTTGTGTTAATGCCTGGAATTTTAATGTTACTGTTAAAAAGTGTATATGTATTGTGGCGTAGAATTATGCTTTGCTGAATTTGCTTGCATTTGATCCTGGCAATCAAGAGCCATAGACAGCACTATTAACTATGATACATTTGCCCCTGGACTTCTTTAACATGACTGGGCCAAGTCCCAAGCTTATCACAATCAACGAATTTATAAAGGAAAAATGAGACTGACATACGCCACAATTAATATTGCTGATGTTTATCTTCTCTCTTTTTTTGGGGAAGGCGCTGATGTATAGCATTGAAATAAGGTGAAGATATCCTTTTCTAGTATTCGTGACGAGATGATTTACCTGACGTATCTAGCCCATATCCTGGCCTCGTGGGGTATCTTGGGTGCAATATTTTAGATTTTGTGTTCTAAATAAACCATTTTTAATTGTTTTACAAAATAACCCATGTTTTATTTATTTTAATAAAAATAACCTCCGTTGGCGAACCACCGCTTACTAGGCATAATCACACTGTGGGCCAACGATTTGAGGCTCGCCGATGCTCGGGCCGCGCGATGAGCGGTTGACATTGAGCCACGCCGCATCACACGAGGAAGTGTGACTAGCGTGCGCTGGCACCTTGTCGTGTTTTCTGCGCAATTGGTAGGTGCGTGACGAGGCCAATATCGGTTTGACCGCCCAACTCAGCCGCAATGTTAAGTTAGGGTTAATGTCGTATAGTGTTACAATATAGGATATTTATGTATTTATTATAGTGTAAAAATGTTAAGGTACCTCTATTAGTAGATCGATTATTGGAAGATCTAGGCTAGGGATGGAAACAGATCGAATAGTCTCAATACTAATACAATTCATATTTTAAAACGAATACAAATTGAATGTCGTAACGAATACGAATTCGAATCGAATATTTACTCAATTTGCTCGAATGCAAATATCCTATAACTTTTGCGATAAATCTGTAGAGAACAAATTTATGTTACATGACTACACATCTACAATTTACCGCTACACAAGTCGTAGCAACACCCAACACCATAGATTCAAGACTCAATCAAGATCCCCATCGAAATAGAAATGCTCAGGGAAAACAGATAGTATTCGTGATCTAGGAAAAGCAGATAGTATTCATATTCAGATTCGGGAAAATATGTATAGTATTCAGTATTCGTATCCGTGGAAAACAGATAGTATTTGTATTCATATCCGGGAAAAACGGATAGTATTCGTATTCATTTTTTCCAGATAGTATTTGTTTTTTCGAATACTATTCGGTTTTTTCCGGATATGAATAACACGAATACGGATACTATCCATTTTTCCCGAGTAAGTACTCGTTTCCATTCGAATCATGATTTTATTTACTATATTTGTGTTTTCTGATACGTAATATCGATAAAACGAATTATCCTTTACTATTTCCCATCCCTAATCTAGGTCGCTTAGGTTTAGATCTCGCAAGACCTCGAGATGGAGAGTTGTAGAGATGCGCACTCCATGTGGGACCGCATCCGTCCGAGCGTGGAGGTCACACGCGGGAGGAGGTTGGATCGTTTGTAAGCCATATTTATGAGCGCTTCCGCGCATCGTCGCCTTGACCTCTTGCGGCCAACTACGTGGACCGCCCCATGACCCCTCCTCGCCACAAGACGCCTATCGACACCCACAGCCTCTCCCGCCTGCACTGCATAGTGGTAGCTCATGGCAACGAACGCCCTCGCTCGTACTGGGCTCCACATAGGAGGTAATACAACATAGTGTGTAATATTGCACATATTATGGCAACTAACCAAACTTGTATCTCACACGCAGTCCATTGACGCCTCAGTGGGCACCACACATGTGCATCCCATGACATTCTCATCACAAATCCTCCCATGATGATGCCTAAGCGGATACTTGTCACAAGCCGCTTTTGGTTTTGCTATGATTGAAAACTACCAAACTTGCATCGAGTGTTTAACACTTTACCATCCTGCCGATCGAGTCGATCTTATCTAAATAAAATAGAGAAAATAGCAGTAGAGTTCTTGAAAGGAGAATGTGACTTTCTCTTATTACTATCAATCGGCTATTATAGGGTGTCTCTGATAAGGTTGTGGACTATTCCTAATTTCATTAGATTGCTATACTAATGCTTAAGATGAAATATGATCGCCTATTGATCTTTTGGATCGGGTTGTGGCTAACCGCATTCTCCCTTCTATCTCTTTTGATCTTCCTTTAAATAGCTAATGAAGTGGTGGCGCTGCTCCCTTGAAGAGGCACTGTTGGTTGCCGCACCAGAAGCGCCGTGATCGGCCCGAGAGAGACGACGCTGTTGAAATATCAACCGTTGATTAGTTAATGTCACAGAAAGCATAACCATATGATGGTTAATGTCAATGACTTAGGCTATAAATCATCGTATGGTTTGGAACAAATGAGGCATATGTTCCACTCATCACATGGAAGAAAATACTTGGAATAGATCCGAGTGCCGTTCATAATTGCTACGAGCACTACTTGGTCGGAGATTAAGTAGAACCTCTTACGACCACATGGGTCGTTAGCCTTAGGTTATGACCACGAAGTCGCAGTGCTTTTATTTATGTATTAGAATAATACATAGAGATTTTAATCGCCAACTACTTTTGCAAACTAGGTAGGCATCCGTCATCACCCCCATACACGCATCCCCGCAAAGTGATTTGGAGGAGTACCACGACGCACACCGACATGCTTACAAGTTCACAATTGTATGTTTCCAAAAGAGAAAGACGTGTTTGTATCGTAGTTGTAGTTTAAGTCGAAGGTTCATGTAGCCATTTGTACCAGAGAATAGCTAGATAAATATATGCACCTAACTGCACCCTACACGCCATGTAATTCAAACCTCCATGGTCAAGTGTTATGCCGGACTTGCAATCTTATCTTCATTGCTCCATTCGCCTCGCTTGAACCGAAGTTTACAAAATATTTCGCCAAATTTTTAGTTCTTTGTATAGAAACTTAAAATGGGTTCATCCACATAAAACGATCAACACATATTTTTTACAAATAACTGCAGTCACCAAACTACGCTTTATCACCGACAATTATTCACAAATAACTATTCCAACCATTTAATTTTGTAAAACTAAAGCTATTATTTAAACTATTTCTTTTTTTTAAAAAAATAAACCTTCGCTTGGTGGTTAGAACGCAAAGTAAGTCGCCTCATGACGGCGATCGCCTTAGTCGCATTTGGACAAAGCATCGTGCTCAAGACGGGCCTTAATCGCGCCACCACCAGCGCACAGACACGTGGCGCACTAAGGTCCCATCATGTTCCGCTGCGCGGCTAGGCCCCCACGCAACTAGTTGTTGGTCCACCATGTGATTGGGTCTAGTCGCCAGGTCGGGCGACGAGAGTTATTTTTTTATATAAAAAACATGGGTTATTTTTGTAGAATATTAAACAAGTTATTTATTTAATAAAGAAATTCCAATATTTTATATCGAGGGATAAGCTATATAAATAGGTAATGCTCTGCAATAACAAAATAAAACCACGAAATTACGGGTCCAGGGAGAGGAAGAAGATCAGTTGCTTTCGTTCATCAAGTCTTTCTTCCCTGTGTTAAGAACCTTTTTTTTTTGTCTTAGCATGTTCAACCAATCGTCCCCGAAACGATGTTAACCATAGCGAGCTGAGCTTTCATATATGTTCCTAGAACGTGAGAGAGATCTAGAATAGACAAGCCCACGGACCAGATGGTAGATCTGCAACTCTAGAATTCTTCCAAGTGTAAATGTTGCTTGTTACAGTGCAGTCCAGTCCATTCTATCCTTCCTGCATCTTCCCGGCTCCACGCTCCTGAAGAAGTCCGTAAACTCGCCACAGTATCAAATATAAAATGACTGACCACATTGTACGTGATGGTAAGTTAACCCGACGAAAGTCTTCGCACTCCAACCATGCAGAATTCAGAAACAGGAGACAAGGAGATAACACGATATACATGTTCGTGCCGACTTGAATGCATTCATCGATCAGGCATTGACTCGCCGGGTTTCTGAATTTTCTTCGTTCTTGTTTTTGGAAGACAGGCAAGTCCAATGAACGAGATGGACTGACCGACAGACTGGCTGACTGCCCAACGAACGATCGGACCTCTGTCCCGGCACAGCTGCCTACAACCGCCGTCTGCCGCAGAATAAATTCGTGTCAGCTTCTCTGCTCTGCTCTGCTCTGCTCTGTTCTGCATGTGTTTCTCTGTACACTGTTGCAGCCATGGGCCTCACGTGCTTCGGCCTAGTGCTACTGTGCCAGTGCCTACTTGAGCTGAGCTGAGTTGAGTCCCCCCCTATCGCATCATCTCCCCGTGATCCGATCTGCTTTCGACGCTCCGGATCTCAGGATATGATCCCCACTTGTTCTATACCCAGTGTAGGAGATCTTCCATGTCGGAAACGTAAACTTCTTCGCCTACCGGATGTAAAATCCCGGATTGAAACCCACACGGTGAATTTGGGAACCGAAAGAAAACCGTAACGCCAGAATCCCAAAGAACGGTCAGAAAAAACGGCTACCGTATCCACAATAACCTTATAACCCCTCACACACCATGTACCTAATTCATCGACCCGTGTACAACCGTGATATGCTAAAACGCTCTTGCCACGACTTAGGAGAAAAAGTGCAATCGCATGTCGCGGACTGGTGGCACGATCCATCATTACCGCGCTTCTCCGTGTAAGTATGGTCTAAACAACGGTTCAAATACGTGCTATTCTTCGTCCTTTTTTCTGAACGTGAAATAGCTGTGTCATTTGCATTGACAGAAGCTGTCATACA
>JAYEVH010000328.1:0-51638 GCA_036346255.1 Ampelocalamus luodianensis
AAGGCGCCACACGTGTTCTAATATAATGTACTTTATTAATATGCAGCAGAAAGCGAGCAATACATAAATAAAATACTTCAGATATCATAACATAACTTGCTATTATAAATACAGAAAAATAAGCCTTGCAGGTCTCATAATAAGAGTTTAATGCTTTGCTCTCCTAGAGATTACAACCATTATTCAAAGTTCCATCACAATCACAAACTGCAAAGTGACTGTAAAAAGATCTAAGTGCAATGCGTGCACTAGATCGAATCAACGAAGTATTCAGAAACTTCTGTCTCAATCTGCTCCAGGGCGATCTCCTCCTCTTGGGCAACTATGGTTGCGGCCGCTGCTATATCCAAAGGACGGGTGATCGGGCTACTACTGGGCTGTCCACATCCATGAGTGTAACTAATTGCTGTGGACCCTCTGTGCCTCATATTGTCTTTTTCCCTTCTTTTTAGACTGGAAAGCATCAATAACGTGCGACCCACGATCTTATCCTTCTTGCCCCTCTCCTTCGTGAGAGGCTTCATCACCTTGTAGCTGCTAGCATTGGTTTCATGGCCAATATTGCTACTAGACGGCTGTGAGATGTAGTTCTTCCTTAGAACATCATCTTGAGCTTTCGCAACTTGCATGACGTCAATCAATTCGGTATACTCCTTGTAGCCATCTTGACAATAGTTGCGTGCGGATTGCACCGCATTTGGGTGAAAGGTAAAGAGAGTCTTCTCAATCTTCTGCTCATCCATGATTACCTTATCACAGAGTTGAAGACTGGTACAAATTCTATACAAATTCTGGCAATGCTGGGTCAGTTCTTCTAACTCCTGGTTCGTGATGCGAGTCATCTTCATATTCATGCAAAGAGTTCATAAGATTACTACTGGTAATCTGCATAAAATGCTTGCAAAATTCTTATAATGTTCTTCGAACTCTCGGTTCATGATTTCATATTTTTCTATGCATTTTTCATGATTTATTGCTATTTTTAATTATTAAAAATAATATAAACAATCATAGATAATCAAAACAGTAAATACAATACATAAATTGTATAGAAATAATAATCACAAAGGTAAACATGCTTTCAAAGTATTAAATTATTCAAAAAATTAATTCTTGAGGCCCTGTTCTGCTAGAATATGAATTTTCAGTGAATTATGCAATTTTTAGGGGATAAACCGCGAATTTTTCAGTGGTGAGAAAAATTTTGCGCAATGTTCAGAAACTCCGAGGGGTTTTTCGCAAAATTTCTTTATTCGTTAAAAAATTC
The DNA here is from genome assembly GCA_036346255.1 of Ampelocalamus luodianensis. Classification (NCBI taxonomy): domain Eukaryota; kingdom Viridiplantae; phylum Streptophyta; class Magnoliopsida; order Poales; family Poaceae; genus Ampelocalamus; species Ampelocalamus luodianensis. Next base: position 1,268 of record JAYEVH010000328.1, read on the forward strand.
TCGTAATTTTCAGAATTCTGAGGACCCTTTTGCAAAAGTTCTAAAAATGTTCGTACCGTTTGAACCATTTTTTTTCAAAAAAATTGGACCGTCCGAACCTCTCCCCTTTTTTTCTTTCCAGATTCACTTGGATCAGACCCTTTTCTTTCCCCCAGCCCAGATCTGGGCCACGCCCTTTGGCCCATTCGGCCTTGTTCAAAAGGGGCAGGTAGTGTTTCTCCTACCTTTTCCCGTGAAGGCGATGACTCACGTGCGCTATGGGCGTGTGAGTCAGCGGTGCGAGGCGCGACGCCGCGAGAGGCGGCCGTGGCGGCGATGTTGTGAGGACCATGGCGCGCGATGGCGCGTGGCATGGTGCGCCCATGCGAGCGCAGCACCGCCAAAGCGGCAAGCGTGGTCGAACACTGGCGTCGTGCGGGGCGTGGCGGCGATGTGGCCATGGGCGGCGGGCGTTCGGGCGTTGCGAAGCGGCGGTGCGATGCGGTGGCGGCGGGCGTATCCGTGGCGGCATCACTCATCCTCCTCTCCCTTTTTCTTTCTTTGGTGCGGAGCTAGTGGCTTCAAGCCGGTGGTGGCTGCGCGTGGGGAGGCGGGTGGCCTATGTGGGCCGTCGTGAGCCATCGGCGGCGACCGTGCGGCGGTGCCATGCGAGCGGCCGGGGCTTGGCCCGCGGGTGGTGGCGCGCGGCCGTCGCGGCTCCAGTAGCGCCATTATTCGGCATCTTGGTCGACGCGCGTGGCCCGACGCTATGCGATGCGGCTTTGGGGAGACCGCCATGCGGAATTTTTTCTGTGCACGGTTCATGTCGCGCGATTACTGTTCGCGCATGATTATTGTTCATACGCGAGAGACTGTTCATGCCACGTGATTACTATTCATGCTCACGATTACTTTTTATGCGTTTTTTCTTTACTGTTCATGCAATGCAAATGTAGTGCAATCAACATCTGTTCTTTCATACAACCACCGATCGGCTTGGCTGGTGACTTCAAGTCTGCTCGCGGTAGGTTAGAATAGATTTGCAATTTTCAATCTACGGTACAATCGACATCCACTTTTCTATACAATCCACCGATTGGTATTGTGCTGACGACTTCAAGTCGGCTCGCGGTAGATTAGAGCGTATTTGCACCATAGAAAAATATTCTAGAAAGCTAAATTTGCAGAATTAAAAGCGATCTAGAAAATACGATTCAATCTACGAGCGTCGTGCTACGATGGTTACCTTTCGATCTAAAGAGAGTCGATCGTGCTGATAACGTGTTGAGGAACCGTCGCTAGCGAGTCTAGTCCGAACGATCACCTCGTAGACAAGTGTAGAGTCATTTAGAACAATGCAAGAACACAAATACAGAATAATAGATTGAACACAGAGATATAGGGGGGCTTCTTGCTTCTCTTTATTCCTTCATCGAGCGACCAGCCTTTTACAATGACTAGTACCCCTAATTATTGTCTAGAGACTCTGCTAGAGTTTAGGATAGGACGTCCACCTATGGACTGGTTGCTGGGTCAGCCCATAGTTTCTCAACAATTTTCTCTAAATTTTTGTAAGTCCAACATCATAACTTCATTGATCAAGTACAAGTACAATCATGCTGCACACAAAGCAGCAAGAAGTCCGGCACCTAATTGAGTCAGGGGATTCCAGAATTTGCCCTCATGATATAGATGGATTTCAGATTTTGCCCCCATGTGTCTATGACATGTGGGTCCAGGGCCCACATGTCATAGACACATGGAGGGCAAAATCTGAAATCCATCTATTCACTGGGGCAAATATTGAATTATTCCAATTGAGTCGCAGTGCGCTGGCAGTCTGTCAGAGAGCTCGTTTGGCGCACAAGTGAGCAACCAAATTCGCATCTCGCCTAACAAGAACTAAATGAAAAGAAATAAAACTCCTACCTACTTAGCTTTGGATATCGCGCGAATCGGCGAGGTCTCGCACGATGGGTTCCGCGAGTTTCACGTAGCTTGATCGGTGATTGGGAGTCGGTCTCACGATGATGCTTGCCACATTCCAATGTGAGAGCAAAGAAGTCCGTCTCGACACGCCTAGGCTTCTGCATATGAGCACTTGACATGGATGGGTACCATTTTGTCGCAGCAACGAGGAAAACCTCTTGAAGTCTTGATCATTCATTGCCACAACATCGTCATTGGTGGCGGAGCTACCTTTGATGCATGGGGTACAGTTATACCATAAAAATTTTGAATGCAAATTCACTATACAATATATATACCTAGTATAATATGCAAGTTATACAATAAATTGCACTATGTGTTATTCTCAGCAATCAATAGTCAGTAGGCCACTAATACAATCTATATTTTGTGATGTTGGTTGTACTAGATACAAGTAATTTGTTCCATTTGAACATTTATTGTGTCATTTAAACTTTTATATTGGAATGTGTCATTTAAGTTCTCACCTTTATGCATACGTGAGTGCGTTTTCAGTAGAAATTTTGTAAGGTCGCGGTTTATTTCCGGTCTCTATCTTTCTAGATGTGTGCTAAGGAGACGCACTCACGCGTGTGTGGTTTGTGTGCATGTGCGTTTTCTTTGTGATCGCAAAAAAATTACACCTTCGTCATCGAAACCCTGACTCCGCCACTGATCGTCGGCCCCTTGCATACCCTCTACATAAAATGCGCTATCCACGTTCACTTTAACTGTACCTTACGGTGGAGGTTGCGAGTTAGCTCTGGGCACTCTCATGGATGGTTCACCATCTTTAGACGACTTGTTCATTAGCTCAAAGGTCATGTCATGCACCCAGATAGACCTGTTCAAATGTCGGACCGGGTTGGGCTTGAAAAGCCTGATAAAAAATCTCCAGGCCCGAGCCCGGCCCAAAAAATTGTTTTTCCTGCTAAAATATATTATTTTAATCTTTTTTGGAATAAAAAGTATTATTTAATTCATTTTTAGGATTAAAATAATAGATTTCCATTTTTTTTATTTTTTTCTTCAGAATTTCGAACTAGGTCAGGCTTCTTTCGGGCCGGACTTCTAGTCCCAAGCCTGGTCCGGACATGGTTGGGCTCGGCCCAGGCCGACGGACCGGGCCGCCCATGAAAAAGGTCTACGCCCAGATCATTGATTGCTTAGTGGAAACAGGGGTTTCTCCATGTCTTCGAGTATTTCTTGACAACCATGGAGCCCACATACCACCCAGGATTATACAAGCATCCTTCTGGTCACAGAACTGATCATCCAGCAAGTCTTTCGCACAAGTTGTCAGATGAATAGGGCAACTTAATACCTGTTAGAATTGGGGCAAATTCATTCCTAATTCGAAAGTATGGTATGGTTTAGTCTCGTATTGCTTAGGCAAGTAGAAAGAGAGCAATATAAAAGGTGGAATCATTGCCACCATATAAAATATGTGACACATGGTATGGGGTGGTATGAGAAGAACTATGGCTAAAAACACATGCGCACGTGTATTCGCTGATTTTTTGTGTGAAAATCGCGTAACTTGTTACTTGTGTTGTGGAGTAGCTCCTGGCACCTAAAAATCAACTTTTATTTTGCTGAATCCTGCATTTATCTCTCTTAATTTTGTTTGAATACGATTTCAAGCGCGGATTAATTTGGTTTAATTCGTGTTGATGACGATATTACTAGAGAGTAATTGTCGTGAGTTCATAAAGGATCCGAGGCGTCCGTGTTGAGAACACACTGAATTCCTCCATTCATCCCGACATCGTCTTATTCCTTTAGTTGGATTGTACTGAGTGTTGAGTGGTCAAACCTTGCGGTCTTTCTCCTCAATGTTTAGGGAGAAGGGAGGCGGCTATGTCCAAGTCATTGCAAAGAGTATTTGCACATGGTGGCAATAAGATTTTGAGCAGCGATCTGTGGCAACCACACGCTTTGCTTTATCTACATTCTACATCTGTATCGAGCTGTCATTGCTTTCGTTCTTCATCAAACCCGATTGTAAGTTGTTTGTGTGACTAAACGACTATGTTATAATCATATTCTTGTGTATATTTCAAAGTATAATGTGTTGTCTATTGTTAGTATTGCTTTATCGTCTCTAGTTATCTCGTGATCTTTACCTCATAATAAAATCTAGAATTAAAATAATGCACGTGTTGCCAACAATACCAACCAACTCCTTCAATGCCAGTCCCGAACAACTTAGCAAAAGCGCACAACAAGTATCGAGGCATGGAAAGTGGTTTCTTCTTTTATCCACGATCCTCACTTTGAACCCAATTTTCTCGCATGGCGTCTTCTCAAGATGTCTCTAGAAGGCATAAGATCTTGGATCACTCGCTACCAAAAGACTTGGACCTTTGGAGGAACCGTAGTATGCAATAATATATGCCAAAAGGGCTGCATTATCGAGATGAAGTAGTGGTGCACTCTTCTCAAGTCTTTCTTTGTTCCAAGCTTCGTCGGCTAAGAGGTGATAAGCCGAAGCGAACCGAATAGTTGCAGTGTTTCGTGACACCCATGCCCACACAACTTTTACATTTTTGTCCGACGGTTGTGCAACAAACAACATTTGCATCCTGTGTCTTTGTCGATTTATATTCAACGCCTCCACGCCCCGGCCGAACTATCTCGAGTTCATCAACTCACAAACTCGTGTGCGTCGACTGTAAACTCTTGCACAAAGGTTTATGGGATCCATCGATCATTCCATATGTTAGTGGTAGATCCATCGTCAATGCGTTTTATCATACCCATTTCCGGAACTTCAATTTCTCTACTTGTTTGGTCCCAATAGTCCATTCCTAAATCTTTGTGAAAAAATCCATGAAATTGTACCTTTTTTTTTTGGTTAAACACAGACCCTGATTCTAACCCTATGATCATGGCAAACCATGGGTCCAAACCAAGTTTTACACAAAATTTGGTGTCGATAAGTTTAGCTTGAAAAATAACTTCTTCTAGTATGCTTTTCTTTGGATAGGGGTAGTTCAAAAAGTACGGTGAGATTATTAAAGTGATTTTTCCATGAGTTAGATATAATTTTACATCATTTGGTGATTTTTTTTTAGAGGAACATCATTTGGTGACTTTATGCCAGTAAATAAGCATGGGATCAATAGGTTGGTGTTGCTCGAGCCAAACTCAACGTTGAGTATGGTGACTCATATCCTAATCTACTAGAATTTAGAGAGGTGTGCTATAAAAAATTTAGATAAATCCTAATATAATTAAAACTCATACTTCTCTTTAGAGTAGGATTCCTACTTCACTTTGGAGGATGACTACATATATCCATGAGGGGTGGCCATAGAAACCCAAGCAAGCAAGAAGTAAGCCAAGCAAGATGAACTCATCTAAAGCAGAGAGCACACGAGAGGATTAGATGCTAGGTTATTCTTTGGCACTATATTCTTGTATAGTGCAAGGATTCGCGTACCCTAAAAGGTCCGAGAGAGTTGTGAAAGAGCGACAATCCTTTGTACTATTTTGAGGTTATGCTTAACGAATTTGCGACCAGCTTTACCAAATATTTCTCTCTCGTCGTGGTTGCTTCATCGCCGTTATTCGGTTCTCTATACAAGATTCATCTACTTCGTTGTTGATATCGTGCACACACGTATCGTATCTCACAAACTTGATCCAATTTGGGGGCTGCTACATATAAGGAGGGGTGTCAGAGTGTAACAAGTGGTATCAGAGCCAAGGCCGAATTAAACTGATTTTTGAGAAGGTTGGCAAAGTGTCTGGTGGCACAAAATCAAGATCGATGTCTACGATGTGGAATCAAGTGGAAAAATTTCACATCGGAGAAAATTTCAGCGTGTGACAATATATGGTGAAGAATGTTCTTATCCAGTAAGAGTTAATCGATGCTCTTGAAATGGACAAACCAGAAAAGACGTCCAATGAAGACTGAAAGGTGATGGAGCAAAAGGTTATCAGTATAATATGTCTATGTCTCTTCGATGAGGTAAAGTACTTGGTGATCAAGGAGAATTCATCGAAGAAATTATGTAGTAACTTAGAAGAATTGTATATGGAAAAATCGCAAAGAAACCTGTGGATGTTGAAATGGAAACTATACAAGTTGCACATGGAGGAAGGAACATGGTTCGTTGATCATCTCAATGTCTTCAATAAGCTTATCACACAACTGACTAGTGTGGATAAAAAAGTTGAGCAGAACAACAAGGTCGTCATATTGGTGTTATTTCTACTACCATTATGGGAGCAATTTATGATGAATATACTCGTTGAAAAAAATCACTCTCAACTTCAATCAGACAGCGGCACATCTATTGGAACCGGGGTCCTTGAAGAAGCCATTCCTATCTTCATCCTCGTGTGATCAAGCATTGACTGTTATAGGTGTTGCAAACAAAAGCAAAAGGCAAAAGTCATGGAAAGAAGAAGGGTAAGAGCAAGGGCAAACGCGTATGCTATCTTTGTGACAAGGAAAGTCATATGATAAAGGATTGCCCGCTTTGAATCAAATGAGATGTGCATGCTTAGTGATGGTAGCGAAAGATAATTCAGACGTACTAGTTGTTAGTTAATCAAGTACTACTCATATATGGATATTAGATTCAGATTGTTGCTTCCATATATATTTGGTGAGGGAGGTGTTCGACGAAGAATCTCTACGCCCGGTTGAAAAACATCTAGACCCCTAAAAATTAGTTTTGGTAATTTATGATAATATGTGATAATTGGACCCTAAAAGTGTTTGTTGAGCATTTGCAAGGTTATGTCCAAATGGTAAGTATGATCGTGAAACTGCATGCTAAAGGATATCGTGAAGATCAAATTAGATCAAAGTCAAGGTACAAGTAGATTAGAAATCTTTTTACCTTTTACCGGTCTTAGGAAATATGGTTGGAAGACCGGATTATAGGTTAAATGCCGTACTATTAAGAGGGATCATGACTAGTAGCTTGATAGCATATTCTTGTGCTTTATGGATCAATCTAGGATCATGCATGCATTTGGATTGCTTTTATCTTTGCCAAGTCCGTTTTGTCAGGATAATCGGTAGTACCGGCATTGAACTTGCGGTACTACCGCTCCACAGTATGACCGGGCTTGTAGTGCGATACTACCGCCTTGGTTGTTCGATTGTTACTTGGCGGTATGTTTTTCTGAGAGAGACCCTTTTATGGTTTCGGTGCCAAACCCTCGGCGTAGTAATCTGCAAGTATTCACGCAGTATGACCGGACTACGAGTACCGCATTTGTTAGCGGAAGTACCGCACACCGGTTATTCGATCGTTACTTGGCGGTATGTTTTTTCAAAGACGCACCTTTTGTCTCTCTTTGAAAACGGTAGTACCGACTCGCCTTATGTATGACCGCTCTGATGCAGAGTACCGTTAGCCTTTGTTAGGCGGTAGTACCGCAATGCAAGATAAAACGGCTATGTCGGGTCATTTAATGCCTCTGTTATAGCTATTATACAGAGGTGGTTGGAGAAGTGCGAGTACCGCCTTGGTACATGGCGGTAATACCGCTTGTGGTGAAAAGTGGAGTTTTCTTCTCCAACGGTTATAATTTTTGTTGGGGTATAAATACTCCCCACCGCTCAGGACAGGTGCTAGACCGCATTTAACATCCTTTGAGCCTTGTGCATCCTTTCAACTCCTCAAATTCATTTGTTCACTCTTTGTGAGGTTGTTGAGCTCATTTAAGTGCATTCATCATTCTAGTTGATCCTCTTGCACTTGAGTGTCGTCAAGCGAAGGTCCTTGATTTGTTACTCTTGGAGTTTTGCCAAACTCCTAGACGGCTTGGCGGTGATTGTATGGTGATCTCTTCAAGAAGATTGTGAAGAGGCCTGGTGCCTAAATTGTGAGTGGTTTGGTGTTCATCATCTCTGGAGTGGAGGAAGAACAACCAATAGTGATCGAGGAAAGGCTTAATACGTGGAGCTGGCTTGATTGGTTCAAGCTCCCTCAACGTGGACTAGTGAAGACCGGCAAGTCTTCGATACCACGGGAAAACATCGTTGTCTCATTGTGGTTATTTCTAGTCTTTACTCTTCCGCACTTATATTTCTAGTTTGGTCTTTGTGCATGTATTGTTTAGCTAGAAGTATAACTTGTTTAGACTAAGTTGTTAATTGACGTATCTCGTTAAATTGTTTAAAAGTTTAAAAACCTCCTATTCACTCCCCCTCTAGTCGGTTATCTTTGATCCTTCAAGTGGTATCAGAGCTTGGTCTCTCAATTTATTAGACTTTACCGTCTAAGAGAGAAAGGATGGCTAGTGAGGATGTGCCTATAGGAAAGACTCCTTTATTTGATGGCTTAAATTATTCTTATTGGAAAATTAGAATGTCTATTTTCTTAAAGGCCATGAGTCCGAACATATGGAAAATTGTAAATGAGGGTCATGTTATGTCTCTTGATCCTACAAACCACACGGCTCAAGATGAACGTAATGCTCATTTAGATGCTCAAGCTATGAATGCTCTCTTTGGTGCTTTGAACGCGGATGAGTTCAATAGGGTGAGCACTTTGGAAACCGCTCATGCTATTTGGACTACCCTCTCCGAAATTCATGAGGGCACATCCACGGTCAAAGAAGCCAAATTGCATAGGCTTCGGATTAAATATGAGACATTCATAATGTTGCCTCATGAAAACATCACCGAGATGTATTCAAGACTCAACAACATTGTGAATGAACTCAAAGGTCTTGGTACTAACCTTCTTAATGTTGATGTTGTGCACAAGATGCTTAGGGCGCTCCCGGATAAATACGAGACGTTGGTGACATTATTTCTCAACTCTCCCGAGTTGCCAAGAATGACACCAACCGGACTTTTGGGCAATCTTATCACTAACGAACTATACAAGAAGGACAAGGAAGAGCTCTTGGAGTCATCTTCATCCAAGAAGAAAATTACCGCTTTCAAGGCTAAAGCGGAGTCAAGTGATGATGAGGATGAAGAAGAAGACTCGGATGAGGAGTATGCTCTCCTTGTGAGGAGAATGAAGAAATTCATGAGAAGACGCCCACATCGAAACTTCAACTTCAACAAGTACAAGAAAGGGCAATCCTCAAATGACAACAAGCGATATAGCAACATTCGTTGTTATGGATGTGATGAAAAGGGGCACATAATCTCAAATTTCCCCAACAAGAAGGATGACAAAAAAAATCATCAAAGAAGAAGGAGTTCGATGGAAAGAAGAAGCTTTTCAAAGACTTCACAAAAAGGGCAAAAATGAAGCTCATATTGGAGAGTGGGATTCGAATGGAGAATATTCGGATTCCGACTCCGAATCAAGTGATGAAGAGTCTTCTAAGAAAAGAGAACTTGTCGGCATCGCCATAAAGGAAGCTTCTTCCCTCTTCGCGTCTCCTACATGCCTTATGGCAAAAGGAGATAAGGTAAAATCCATTGATAATAATGCTCCTTCATATGATGAATTAATGGACATGGTTGAAGATTTAAATGAGTATATTGGAAAAGAGAAATCAAAATTTAAAGTCTTAAAGAAAGAGTATATCTCTCTAAAAGACTCTTATGAGGAGCTAAAGCAAGCTCATGATTCTCTCCTTCTAAAATATATAGAAAAATCTCATTCAAATATTGGTATTACTTGTGATTTAATGAATGAGATGCCTAGGGTAGAAAATATGTCAAATGCTAAATCCATGTCTAGTATTTCTACTTCTTGTGATGACTTGCTATCCACACCTTGTTGCTCAACTGATGATTCAATTGTTGGTATGAATAATATTTGTGACCCTTTACTAATTGTTGAAAATCATGAGTTGAAAGAGCAACTCACCAAGCTAAGTAAGAGCTTCAAGGGTAAATCAACCATTGACAAGTTATTGAGTGAGCAAAGGTGCTCATTCAATAAGGAAGGACTTGTGTATGTGCCCAAGAAAGGTAAGAAACCGGTAAACAAACCTCCAAGGTTTATTAAGCAAAGTGGTAAATATTGCAATAAATATGGTAAGGTAGGACACATATCAAATGCTTGCTTAAATATTAATGTTAAATCCTATGACATTTATGATTCTTGCTACATGCTTAAGAAATCTATAGATGGTAAAATAATTACAAGATTTATTGGCACTTCGATTTTAAGCGCTAAAAAGAATGCTATTTGGGTGCCTAAAACCTTGGTCACTAACCTCCAAGAACCCAAACAAATTTGGGTACCTAAAAGAACTTGATTCTTGTTTTGTAGGTGAACTACAAGACCGGTGGAAAACATTGGGTGCTTGATAGTGGATGCACTCAACACATGACCGGTGATAGGAAAATGTTCACCACATTCGAGAACGTAAAAGGAAGTGACAAGATCACATTTGGAGATAATAGTAAAGGAAAGGTAATAGGATTGGGTAAAATCGCTATCTCAAATGACCTTTTCATTTCTAATGTATCTTTAGTTGAATCACTAAATTTTAATTTATTATCCGTTGCTCAAATTTGTGATCTCGGTTTAATTTGTTCATTCTCTAATGAAGGTGTTTCAATTTCAAATGAAAAAGATAGTGCTTTGGTTTTTAAAGGTTTTAGATTTGGAAATCGTTACTTGGTAGATTTCTCCTCAAATGCATCATGCTTACAAACTTGTTTAATTGCAAAAACTTCTTTAGGTTGGCTTTGGCATAGAAGGCTAGCTCATGTTGGCATGATTCAACTTAAAAAACTTTTCAAACATGATCTAGTTGTTGGCTTGAAAGTTGTGAAGTTTGAGGAAAATCGACTTTGTAGTACTTGTCAAGCCGGTAAACAAGTCGCAAGCTCTGACCCTTCCAAGAGTGTCATGTCAACCTCTAGACCATTGGAGCTCTTACATATGGATTTGTTTGGGCCAACAATCTATAAGAGTATCGGGGGAAATAGTTATTGTTTAGTTATCGTGGATGATCACTCTAAATATACATAGGTGTTCTTTTTAGATGACAAGAGCGAAACCTCCGGAATTTTCAAAAGTTTTGCAAAAAGGGCTCAAAATGAATTTGATTTCAAAATAAAGAAAATCCGTAGTGAAAATGGTTCCGAGTTCAAGAATACTAAAGTTGAAGACTTTTGTGATGAACTTGGAATAAAGCACGAGCTTTCCACAACCTACACTCCGGAGCAAAATGGAGTTGTAGAAAGGAAAAATCGTACATTAATTGAAATGGCTAGAACAATGCTTGATGAATATAATACTTCCGATAGCTTTTGGGCGGAAGCAATTAACACCGCTTGTCATGTCATAAATCGTCTTTATTTGCATCGCCTTTTGAAAAAGACTTCTTATGAACTCCTTGTTGGAAGAAAACCGAACATATCTTATTTTCGTGTCTTTGGTTGCAAGTGTTACATTTTGAAAAAAGGTGTTCGTCTTTCAAAATTTGCAAGCCGATGTGATGTTGGTTTCTTGCTTGGTTACTCTTCAAATAGCAAAGCATATCGTGTCTTCAATCAAAACTCCGGTTTAGTTGAAGAAAGACACGATGTTCAATTTGATGAAACTAACAGTTCTCAAGAAGAGCATGAGAATTTGGATGATGTAGGTGATGAATTGTTAAGAAAGGCTATGGAAAATATGCAAATCGGGGACATCAAACCTAAAGATGAACCATCATCCTCTACTCAAGTTGAACCTCCTACTTCTTCCACGACAAGCCAAATTCAAGTGGAAGAAAACAATAATGAAGATAATCAACCATTCAACCTACCACCAAGAATCCACAATGCGATTGCAAAAGATCATCCAATAGATCAAATATTGGGTGATGTAAGTAAGGGTGTTCAAACTCGATCTCGTGTCGCTTCATTTTGTGAACATTACTCTTTTGTCTCTTCTCTTGAGCCGAAGAATATAGATGAAGCACTTGATGATCCGGATTGGATGATTGCAATGCACGAAGAGCTTAATAATTTCACCCGAAACGAAGTTTGGACATTGGTGGGTCGACCCAAAGAACACAATGTCATCGGTACAAAATGGGTGTTTAGAAACAAGCAAGACGAAAATGGTATGGTTATAAGAAACAAAGCAAGATTGGTCGCACAAGGTTTCTCTCAAGTCGAAGGTTTGGATTTCGGTGAAACTTTTGCTCCCGTAGCTAGACTTGAGTCAATTCGTATATTACTTGCTTTTGCATCATGCTTTGATATTAAATTATTTCAAATGGATGTCAAAAGTGCCTTTTTATATGGAGAAATATCTGAACTTATTTTTGTTGAACAACCACCCGGTTTTGAAGATCCTAAGAATCCTAATCATGTCTATAAACTCTCCAAGGCGCTCTATGGTCTTAAACAAGCTCCTAGAGCATAGTATGAACGCCTTCGAGATTTTCTAGTTTCAAAAGGATTCAAAATTGGGAAAATTGACTCAACTTTATTCACTAAAGTATTAGATAATGATTTCTTTGTATGTCAAATTTATGTTGATGATATCATATTTGGTTCTACTAATCAAGACTTTTGCAAAGAATTTGGTGATATGATGTCTAGGGAATTTGAAATGTCCATGATTGGAGAACTTAGGTATTTTCTCGGACTTCAAATCAAGCAACTCAAAGATGGAACTTTTGTGAGTCAAACAAAGTATGCAAAGGATTTGATCAAGAGATTTGGGATGGAAGATGTAAAACCTATCAAGACTCCCATGGCAACTAACGGTCATCTCGACCTCAATGAGGGAGGTAAATCTGTAGATTTAAAGCTTTATAGGTCTATGATTGGTAGCTTGCTTTATCTTACCACATCTAGGCCCGATATCATGTTTAGTGTTTGCATGTGTGCACGTTTTCAAGCATCTCCAAAAGAGTGTCACTTAATGGCCGTAAAAAGAATACTAAGATATTTAAAGCATTCCTCTAGTATTGGCCTATGGTTTCCTAAAGGTGCTAAATTTGATTTAATTGGATATTCAGATTCCGATTATGCGGGTTGTAAAGTGGATAGAAAAAGCACCTCGGGTGGTTGTCAATTCTTAGGGAGATCCTTAATATCATGGTCATCCAAGAAACAAAATTCCGTAGCTTTATCCACCGCCGAAGCCGAATATGTTTCCGCGGGAAGTTGTTGTGCTCAATTACTATGGATGAGGCAAACTTTGATGGATTATGGAATTAAAATTGATAAAATACCTCTTTTGTGTGATAATGATAGTGTGGTGAAAATAGCCAATAATCATGTCCAACACTCAAGAACCAAGTATATAAATATTCGCCACCATTTCTTCAGAGATCATGTGAGCAAAGGAGATATTGAAATTAGCCACATAAGAACCGAAGATCAACTAGCGGATATTTTCACCAAACCATTGGATGAAGGCCGTTTTTGTAAATTGAGGAATGAATTAAATGTCATAGATTATTCAAATGTTGGTTGAAACATTGCCTCATGTATTTTGGTTGATTTGGTGTTATTTGAGAGATTTTATAAAAGTATTTTCTGAAATTTTATTAAAAATATATATCTATGTTCTTAGAAACTATTTTCTCTAATAAGAAATTACTTTATTCTATGCATAATGATCCTCAATGGCTCCTTACTTGTTTGCAAAACCAAGGATCATTTGCAACTTCTCCTATCTAGAGTAAAATTCAGAACTGCTTTTGAAGTTCCAGGATAATCGGAACTACCGGCATCTTACTCGCGGTATGACCGCAGTGCGGTACAACCGGCCTTTTAACAGCGGTACTACTGCTTTGCGGTACTACCGACAGTTGCTTGGCGGTACGACCTCGTCGGTTGTAAGTAGAAAGTAACCCCTGCAGTCACTTTCTCTCCCGAAACTTCCTCTCTTTGCCTCTCTCGTTTCTTTCTCCCTCACCCCAAATCCCTTCGGCCCAAAATCCTCCAAAGTTTTCGGTGATTCTTCAAGCATTGCAATTCCTTGCATCTCTAGGGTTTAACTCTCCAAATACTCAAGGTAAAACATCTCCATTTCTTCGTTTTACCATCAAATCAAACCCTAGGTCTCTCTCTAGAAAAATTTGAAATAATGATGATTTGTGCGATTCTAGTTGGGCAAAACAACGTTATTGATGTCTGATGATGGTATTATATCCATTTCTTGGATTCAATTCAATAAAAACATCAATTTTGCGTTTAGAATCTTGTTGTAACACCCTAGCTCAACATGAGCCTGGAATGCTACTGAACTAGCCTTAAATAACTCTAACTAAGGCAATTTTAATAAATTTCTGAGAACCTCCTCGTAAATCAATTACACTGGGATTCCAAATGCATGTAAATCACAAATAATCAAGCCATCAACTCTAATCCTCAATAGATAATCAAATCATGCTAAGTGACTAACAAAACTAGGGAAGTATAAAGTTCCACTACTCATCATTATTACACTTAACCCATCGCATGAGACAAAACATAATAAATCTTTGAGCAACTCGCCAACAAGAGGAAACACTGCTCAAGTTTATTCATCTTTATTTGGTTCATGATGTGTGTGTGTGTGTGTGTGACTATCAATCTACTTCCCCCCATGCATGTCGTTCTTAGATCGGGTACCTAAAACAACAATAAAAGCAAGAGTGAGCCCACAGACTCAGCAAGTACAATTCATGGCATTAACAGCATACATAATGGTAAATCGTCAATTCTTATCCATCCAGCTACACACCAAAAGTATCACATGCTCATGCTATGCAAATGCTCAAATGCTCCTTATCTTTCTCTTTCTCTTTTGCGCATTACACGATGTCGAGGTATGCAACCGTTCACAGCTACCCATGCTCGTGCTCTCAAGCACAGGGACCAATGCCCAATACCGCAAGTATAGGGGACCTCAAGCCCACACTCCACAAGTGTGGGGACCAAAAGCCCATCGTTTACATGATGGGGACCTCTTCTCAATGCCCACATTCCACGAATGTGGGGACCTCAAACCCGTCATCTACATGACGGGGACTTCAAATATGCATTACGGTCACCACGTGACTGGTATTATGAATGCTCTCATGGTGCATATGAACAATTACCGTTTTGCAATAAGCATGAACAACATCAATACCATACATGATTAATGAAACACTGTATCATAAGCATTCCTCATCTTTAATCAGCATATCATACTATCAATAAAACACGGCTAATATATCAATACTAGCATGTATCATAGACTTCATAACTTTCAAACATCCATGAATAACACATAACTCATATCACTAGAAACCATGAAAAATACCAAACATACCACCATAACAATCATGGATAACACAAATACTCCTAGTATTTATCAAACAATGGCATGCAATGTTTTCTATCATATCCATCACTATACTTGCCTTAACCGCGAGAGTATGAGGGACGTGCAGAAGGGGCTGCCTCCGGGATCAAACCTCCACCTGAACATATTTATAATGCACGCTAAGATAACAGTAATAGGCCAAACAACTATAAGAATAAACACGAACTCGCAATAGTTCCTTTAGCGCGAACCCAACCCCAATTTCTAAGTGTTATTCTGTCCCCTCTGTAGACAGTCTCGTTCTAAAATTCATATATTTTCGTACATAGGTCCAAATTATGTGTTCTTGGACTTCATTGAAAGGTTATCAAATTTCCCAACTAAACCTAGTTGGTGAGCTTCCCTGATTCGGCCATCCACTATCCCTTTTAAGTTGTTTAACAAAGCATCAATTTTCACGTCAGGTTCTCTGGACAGAACACTAAATCTATCATAACTTTCAGCTCGTTTATCCACATTTCGCGTTCTTGTGCTTCCCTGAAACCTACGACAATTATCTACAACTTTCGTTATACCGAGATCCTCTAATTATCTCTTTAACTGATCGCAAAGGTTAGATTACTAAAACCTGTCAAAAAACTGACAGGGTTGCAGAACAGCCGCACCATTAAATTCATAACTTTTGCTACAGAGATCCAAAAATTACGATCTAGCACTTCATTGAAATCTATTGACGTCATCTACAACTTTCTAGGAGATGTCCGAAACTGAATCCGCACTTAACTATATCAAATCGTCCCTCTAATGCGATCGCCTCGAGACGGCGTAATCGCCGGCAAAGAAGAGTTAAGCGCTAAAACATCTAAACGAGGGGAAAACGGAATTACCCTTGACGAACCAATTGTCGGGCACGGAGAGCACCCACCAGCGAACTCTTCCCCCAAAGATGGTCCTGTTCCCCTCACCTTCCTCCTCCTCCAACAGCCGGGCACCTCGAGTGATCTCTTTCTTCTTGGCCAATCGATCTCCTGGGTGATCGCCTTCTTCTTCCAATTGGGGCGGCTACTGTTCATGGTATCAGAGCGGAGTGGGTACTGTAGCACACCATGCTCACAGTGCCACTTCTAGGTTTCCTTCCTCTTTTTATTGGTAGCCACCCTCATGGGCCTAAATCTTGTGGGGAAGCCCATAGCCCAAGTTGTCGAAATTATGCGTAAATCCCCCTCTAATCTCCTGTTAAAACACTTTTCTAATTGGTCCTTGTCTCTAATTTATTTCTCCTCTCTCGAATATATTTAGGGTATTATATTCTACCCCCCTTAAATGGAATTCGACCCCGAATTCTGCTCACACTTAACGCCAAAGAATAACCACAGCTAAGAACATACTGACATTACCACATACCTGGAGTGCATAATTTTGTATTCTGATCACGCATGTGAGACTTCAATTCCCAAGTTGTCTTCCTCTCAGAATTATGGAACCACCGCACCTTGATGCAACTGACGTGTTACGGCTTAATACTCGCCTCATCCTTTCAAGAGTCACTCAACGGATATGACTCGAGGGCACAGTCTTACTCGTGGGTCACCACCGGCTTCAACGAATCTTCACACTCAGAATGGCTCTAGCATTCTCGTAACACCAGTTCACCCAACACGTTATATTCCCTTCTCCATGACTCGAGACGGCCCTAGTGAATGGCTTTCTTCCGAAGTCCCTGTAACTTCTAGAACAACCAAATGTACGTTAGGCTATCTATCTCTTCGGGTCAAAACCACCGAACTTGCATGTAACATATAGAACTCGTGTTCCATCTCTCAGTCGACCTCTTTATCTTAACAAGGAGTACCTCCTTTAACCAGGGACACACAACAGAACTCGACTGAAAATAAAGGGTTCTCATTGCAAACACGCATTACCAACTCCCCACCAAAGAGAGTTAAATCCAAAACCAAAATATTCATCATGAAACTCCTCCACTTTCCAAGTAGACAGTTTGCCAACAAACACCACATAAGCTAGAGGCGAAATCACTCAAATGCTCAAAATAGCCATTTCCTTTCTTTTCTTAACCAAAAAGAATCACGCATACCAAGAAGAATCAACACGGTTTATAATTGGCATATGTCTTGGAGACAAAGCTCAAATAAAACCAAGAGTACTTCTCATTAACCGAGAATACCACCTTTTTCTCAAACTTTCTGTTAAGAATTCAACTTCCTCTTAAATCATGAAGTCTCAAACCATCGCATAACCCAATATTTCATTTCTTTAAATTTGGCAACCTCAAAGTTATGCTCAAACTGAACACAAAATCTACACCTATGTAGCGAGACTCTTTCAATCCACTATAACATACTCTGATCAACTTCCCTACCAAAAGAATTACTTTGACAAATAATTCCCAACACACCTCAATATAGATTTCAGCCACAATCACGTTACCTCAATCTTGTAAGGATAATCAACTTAAAATTCAAAGCATACACACTCATTTACTACATTCAAGGGATTCTATCAAAGATCACCATAACTCTTGGAACCTAATCATGGGAAACCAAGGTGCTAGCATAAAAATGCAAGCCCAAATTTAATCTCTAAGACTCCTACACTGAACTTCTGGAAAACTTGAGACGTAACCCTCAGATCTGATGACTAAAATTTTCACACCGCTCAACCAAAACCTCAGTCGTTAATTTCAACATTTCTCACAAATCAAGTAACCGCCTAAGACGATTCGTTTATCAATCTTAGACCTTCTCTAACCCACACCAATCAAATGCGGCTACTCGACTACAATATACCCATAATGACACAATACCCTCACTGATTGACCAAGATTCAAACATAATCAATTACTACGTCGATTAATGAATATATTCTTGATCAAGCTATCCTTAGAGATAATCTAACTCCCATTGGGTTACTTACTGAGACCGACTCACACTTGACAATAACTCAACAATCTCTACTATCCCATTAATTAACACGACTATTAGATTTCTCTATACTGCTACTCTCATTAACTACACCATCATGCAACTTCTACACAATCTTACCGAGTACCCAAATGCGATACCCTAATAATCTGATCAAAATTTCCATACTTGCTAATTCTCATGTTCTGTCAAAATGAACACAAAATCTTGGACCACATCTCGCTATAGGTCCTACTAGTTGTGACAACGAAATCTGTTAACTCCAAAGACAAATATTCTTTTTAACTCAAATCCTCTCCAAGGATTATTCTAATAAATCGATTTATTACTCAATGCCTCTCAGACAACCTGACACCTAAAGGTTCACCAAACCATCTACTAGACCATCACTATCTAGTTGCCAAAACACAACCGAAGAGACGTTGCAATACAGTTCGGTTAACACTTTCTTAGAAGAAGAGGCAAATAAGAAAAGATTTCAGCACAAAAAAATGTTACAACTCACAGTAGTTACAAGTTCACGAGAAACAATCAGATAATAATGTTCTCGGAAAACAAAAGATAAGATCAAAGTTGAGGGCACACGTCCCACAAGCAGAGAACATCAAACCTCAAACGAGAATAAAACATTGCTTTTGCAAATTCGGGAAAAACTCTTATGGGCAAGAACAAAACTTTAATTCAATCTCAAATACTTCTACTCTACTCGACTTTCATTGGTTACAGCATTACCATGCCAATTCCGACAAAAAGATATTTGAAGACCACAACCCATAAACCACTTAGGAACTAATAAAACTCTCAAAACGTTACTTTGCTCTAAACAAATTCAGCTACCACATCAATATGAGGTCTGAAAGATCCCAAATGTGACCTAGAAACATATTCACTTAATCAACATCAGGCGAGCAATCCAATTCCTTTATACAGAACATTCAATATTATCATCATAATCCCTTACTGACAATCACATTAACAATAAGATAATACACTCTTAGCGAGACTCATCCTAGTCTCTTATCCAATCATAAACCTCTCTAAAAGAAACACAAGCCACAAGGTTAGAACAAACCTCTTTTAACCAGATCATGCTATCACATAATAATTTCGCAAAGCACACTATGAGAGACCACTTATTCATTCATCCACTCAACCACAAGTGTTGCTCAACACCCACTTCAACTATCATTGACAATTGACAATTCTATTTATCACGTATGCAAATGGAGTCCTGCTGCTATTTACAGTCACATGTGTATTTATAAACACAGAGTCAACATTCAACTTTATGCTCAGAGTTTAATTAAAGATTTAATAATATCATCTCCTTTAATCACCGGGTTTCACAAGGTACTACCTCAACATTCATCTAATCCGATATACATGTTTCAATCTAGCAATTATGTATGATCATCAAGTAGCCAGTTTATGAAAAATCTCCGGATTAATATCCTCTAAGGCATCGTTCAACCACATCCTTAACATAATCATCACTAAAGGGTAGACAAATCCCTTGATATACTTTACTCCGAATTATCCGATAAATATATCAAATTCCACAATCTTAATGATCAGACCAAAGCATCAATATACCACACCTCTTAATAAGTCTTGGATTCCTAGTAGGAATGGTCATACCTTTTAAACAAGTTCATCTTGTAACGACTCTATGACAACATCAAGCTTATCAACTTCACTTCCAACGATCTTGGTTAAGACCGATTACGCACCACATTATAAACCCAACTTGATAACTCATACATTATCAATCTATCCTTTATGCTTAAAACCTCTCACAAAATACAACAAAACATCTCAAAAGAGTTTTGATACTTTCCTTCTCAAAGAAGAGGCACTAAACTTCAATATTCCAACTACTCTAAAGAAGTGTGTAAAGTCAAAACGTACTTCAAATAAGTTTGTAAATGATACTTTCCATTATCTAAAATACTAAACAAATAAACGGGTCAAGTTTGCCAACAAAAAGGTAGAACTCCCATGACAAGGAACAATATTGCCAATGACAACGTTTACAAGTAGCAAGAATAGCTCAAGAGTCAGAAAAGACAACATTTGCTCTATAAAACAAATACAAACCAATTGAAATCCATCAACTGCATTGTAACCATTATCCAAAGAAGGTTCATCAACCGCATGCGGCTCAACAGTTGGAAAACAATGTTTGCTATAAGGATCAAATTAAATCAATGGAAGAGAACAACTCTTCTAAAGATACTCACTATTCTCATACTGCGAACGGTGGTGTAGCCTGTAAAGCCAGGGCCACAACCACGCCTCAACCTCTCAACATGGGTTATCCCCACACAATATAATCACAATCAATTAATGAGCAATAAAACTCAATTCATATCAGCAATCATCAATACAACATAACAGGAGCGTAAATGCAATGCTTGACCCACCCCATCCTCATCATGGCACGATGTGTGTCGAGTTTTCGTTATTTAACCATTAGCAAATTTTAACAAGCTAAGTTACCTAAGTCGTTAATCTATTCACCACGGACCTACAGCCCGCTCTGATACCAAATGTAACACCCTAGCTCAACATGAGCCTGGAATGCTACTGAACTAACCTTAAATAATTCTAACTAAAGCAATTTTAATAAATTTCGGCAGAACCTCCCCTGTAAAATCAATTACACAGGGGATTCCAACAGACAGGTAAATCACAAATAATCAAGCCATCAACTCTAATCCTCAATAGATAATCAAATCATGCTAAGTGACTAACAAAACTAGGGAAGTATAAAGTTCCACTACTCATCATTATTACACTTAACCCACTGCATGAGACAAAACATAATAAATCTTTGAGCAACTCGCCCAACAATAGGAAACACGGTCTGAAGTTTATTCATCTTTATTTGGTTCATGATGTGTGTGTGTGTGACTATCAATCTACTTCCCCCCATGCATGTCGTTCTTAGATCGGGTACCTAAAACAACAATAAAAGCAAGAGTGAGCCCACAGACTCAGCAAGTACAATTCATGGCATTAACAGCATACATAATGGTAAATCGTCAATTCTTATCCATTCAGCTACACACCAAAAGTATCACATGCTCATGCTATGCAAATGCTCAAATGCTCCTTATCTTTCTCTTTCTCTTTGCGCATTACACCGAATGCGAGGTATGCAACCGTCCGTCACAGTGCACGCCGTGCGTGCTCGCAAGCACGGGGACCAATTGCCCAATACTCCGCAAGTATAGGGACCTCAAGCCCACACTCCACAAGTGTGGGGACCAAAGCCCATCGTTTACATGATGGGGACCTCTTTCAATGCCCACATTCCACGAATGTAGGATTTCAAACCCGTCATCTACATGACGGGGACTTCAATATGCATTCCCGGTCACCACGTGACCAGGTATTATGAATGCTCTCATGGTGCATATGAACAATTACCGTTTTGCAATAAGCATGAACAACATCAATACCATACATGATTAACAGTCACTCGTATCATAAGCATTCCTCATCTTTAATCAGCATACCATACTATCAATAAAACACGGCTAATATATCAATACTAGCATGTATCATAGACTTCATAACTTTCAAACATCCATGAATAACACATAACTCATATCACTAGAAACCATAAAAAAATACCAAACATACCACCATAACAATCATGGATAACACAAATACTCCTAGTATTTATCAAACAATGGCATGCAATGTTTTCTATCATATCCATCACTATACTTGCCTTAACCGCGAGAGTATGAGGGACGTGCGAAGGGCTGCCTCGGATCAAACCTCCACTGAACATATTTATAATGCACGCTAAGATAACAGTAATAGGCCAAACAACTATAAGAATAAACACGAACTCGCAATAGTTCCTTTAGCGCGAACCCAACCCCAATTTCTAAGTGTTATTCTGTCCCCTCTGTAGACAGTCACATTCTAAAATTCATATATTTTCGTACAGGGGTCCAAATTATGTGTTCTTGGACTTCATTAAAAGGTTATCAAATTTCCCAACTAAACCTAGTTGGTGAGCTTCCCTGATTCGGCCATCCACTATCCCTTTTAAGTTGTTTAACAAAGCATCAATTTTCACGTCAGGTTCTCTGGACAGAACACTAAATCTATCATAACTTTCAGCTCGTTTATCCACATTTCGCTTTCTTGTGCTTCCCTGAAACCTACGACAATTATCTACAACTTTCGTTATACTAAGATCCTCTAATTATCTCTTTAACTGATCGCAAAGGTCAGATTACTAAAACTTGTCCAAAAACTGACAGGGTTGCAGAACAGCGACACCATTAAATTCATAACTTTTGCTACAGAGATCCAAAAATTACGATCTAGCACTTCATTGAAAGCTATTGAGGTCCTCTACAACTTTATAGGAGATGTCCGAAACTGAATCCGCACTTAACTATATCAAATCGTCCCTCTAATGCGATCTGCCCTGAGACGACAGAACTGCCGGCAAAGAATAGTTAAGCGCTAAAACATCTAAACGAGGGGAAAACGGAATTACCCTTGACGAACCAATTGTCGGGCACGGAGAGCACCCACCAGCGAACTCTTCCCCCAAAGATGATCCTGTTCCCCTCACCTTCTTCCTCCTCCAACAGCCGGGCACCTCCAGCCATCTCTTTCTTCTTGGCCAATCGATCTCCTGGGTGATCGCCTTCTTCCTCCAATTGGGGTGGCTACTGTTCATGGTATCAGAAGGGCGGTGGGTACTGTAGCACACCATGCTACAGTACCACTTCTAGGTTTCCTTCCTCTTTTATTGGGTAGCCCTCATGGGCCTAAATCTGTTGGTGGAAGCCCAAAGCCCAAGTTGTCTAAATTATGCGTAAATCCTCCTCTAATCTCCTGTTAAAACACTTTTCTAATTGATCCTTGTCTCTAATTTATTTCTTCTCTTTCGAATACATTTGGGGTATTATACTTGTGCCCTAGGTCGCAATCTGCGAAAGCGGTACTACCGTGTTCTTATGCGCGGAACTACCGTGATACTGTATCTGGCGAAAATGGCGGTACTATCCGCACTCTGCATTTACCTACGGTGAGGACTTGCGGTACTACCGATTTTCTCGATGTAATGACAAATCATTCCATTCAAATTAACTCCAGATTGCTTGATCTTTTGAACTCCTTGTAACTTATCCACTCTTTGTAAAGATGCCAAGGACAAGATTTGGAACTCGCAGAGGGCAATCTTCCACTCAACCTCGTTCTGACCCAATTGAAGATCCCGCAGGCAAGGGTAAGGGTCCTGCAGCAAGTGACTCTGAAAGTGAAAGAAGGTCCTCACAGCATGAGTCAGGATCTGGATCTGAGTCTGACACAGAAGAAGAAGTTCAGGCCCAATGTAGGATCAAGGATAACCGACTAGAGGTGGGCGAATAGGAGGTTTTTAAACTTTTAAACAAATTAACGAGATAAGCTAATTAATAACTTAGTCTAAACAAATTATACTTCTAACTAAGCAATACAAGCACAAAGATCAAGCTAGGAATATAAATGCGGAAGAGTAAAGACTGGAATAACCACAATGAGACATCGATGTTTTCCCGTGGTATCGAAGACTTGCCGGTCTTCACTAGTCCACGTTGAGGGAGCTTGAACCAATCAAGCCGGCTCCACGTATTAAGCCTTTTCTCGATCACTATTGGTTGTTCTTCCTCCACTCCGGAGATGGTGAACACCAAACCACTCACAATATGGGCACCGGGCCTCTTCACAATCTCCTTGAAGAGATCACCCTGCAATCACCGCCAAGCCGTCTAGGAGTTCGGCAAAACTCCAAGAGTAACAAACCAAGACCTTCGCTTGACGACACTCAAGTGCAATAGGATCAACTAGAATGATGAATGCACTTTGAATGAGCTCAACAACCTCTCAAAGAGTGAACAAATGAATTTGAGGAGTTCAATGAATGCACAAGGCTCTAAGATGTTAAATGTGGTCTAGCACACCGTCCTTGAGCTGGTGGGGAAGTATTTATAACCTACAACAACAATTATAACCGTTCGAGAAGAAAATCCATTTTTTCAGCCACATGCGGTACTACCGCCATGCAAGGGGCGGTACTACCGCACTTCTCTAACCACTACAGCAACGGCTAGAACAGACGCATTAAATGACTGACATAGCCGTTTATTCTTGCAGAGCGGTACTACCGCCAATCGACGAGCGGTGCTATCGCGATGCGGTCATCGCAAGGAGATTGCGGTACTACCGCTTTCCAAGAGAGACAAAAGGGTGCTTCTGGAAAAAACATACCGCTTAACATTCGAATAACGGCATGCGGTAGTTCGCTTAACACTGCGGTACTACCGTATTCGGCCATACCGCTTGAACATCGGGCGGTACTACCGCGCTTAGGTTTTGGCACCAAACAAGAAAAGAGACTCTGTAAAAAACATACCGCCAACTAACGCATCGAACAACCGAGTGCGGTAGTACCGCAGCATAACGCTTGCAGAGTACCGATTGTCTGAAAGGCAAATTTGGTTTTAGAAAGAGAATCCATATGCATACATGATCCTAAATTGATCCATAAAGCACAAGACATGCCTTCAAGCTACAGGACATGATCCCTCTTAATAGTACGGCATTTAACCTATAATCCGGTTTTCCATCTATTTCTCCTAAGACCGGTTAAAAGAAAATAATATCAAAACCACTTGTACCTTCTCCTTGAGCTAAACTTGATCTTCATGAAACTTTTAGCATGCATCTTCAAGATCATATTTTCCAATTGGACTAGGCCTTGTAAAAACTCAACAAACCAATAAGTCCCATTTTCACATATTATCATAAATTACTAAAACATATTTTTAGGGGCCTAGATGCTTTTCACCCAATCTGATGAGGAGATGGGAGACCCAGAAGAACCTGAAATTGATCTAAGCCTTATATTAGCTGATGACTATGCCATTTTGAGACATAAGGACCAATATCTTCTGCCCTCAAACTCCATAAATCCCAGATTTCACACCAAGTTCCAGGAGCAGGTCTATGAGCAGGTATATGGTCACCACAGAAAGTTTGCAGATCATAAATGGATAAAGTGGACACATATCAACTCCCTAGAAAAATATGAAGGTGTGTATCGACTTTTTCAGCAAGTTGGTCTTCATGATTTTGTTGCTCTAAAGAATGACTATGATGAGGAGATTATCAGATAATTCTATGCCACTTTATATGTTTCTCCTGATTTCAAGAAGATGAAATGGATGACAGTTACACGCTATGTGGAGTGCACTAAGGCTGATTTTGAGCGTGTATTGAGGGTATATTCTGGAAATTGGGATAAGTTATTTGACAGACCGGCCTTGCTTGTTCCTGCCTGGACAGACTACTATGATCAAAATGTCAGGTATACACCAGGGAAGATTCATGGTTTACTGCCCATTCCTAGCTTGATTAATAGAATTATTAATCATACCTTCCTTCCCAAAAGTGGTAATTTTGATGTTGTACGAGGACATGTGTGGAATATCATTGATAATATTTCACATGGGAGAAAGTTTGATATTGTAGATGTCATTATCAGGGGCATTGTTTCTTCTAAGAATGACAGGGTAAAGAGGATTTATCATGCTCCTTATATTATGGTCCTGATTCTTAGTAATATTGAGTATTAGGGAGGTTTGAGATCACCTCACAAGGCTTACAAGTCTAGAGAAAATCCTCCCATTCGTTTTCAGGAGCAACAAGTACAGCAAGGAGAGAATGCTCCAGCAGAAGCAGCTGAAAATGTTGCTCAGGGTCAAATCACTCTTGCTCAGATTCTAAACAACCAGACCCTGATCCTGAACAATCTTATGCAACTAAAGGTCACTCGGCAAGAGATGAGAACAGAACAGAAAGAATTTCAGACTGAGACACAAAACAGGTCGGCAGTTCTGACAGAGACAGTGGATTCTATGGAACAACTTTTATCGACTTCTCAGCGCTTCACTCGGCGTCGTACTCATCCTGCAGCAGGGACTTCCTCTCACCCTGTTGTAGCCCCTGTTCCTCAGGCTCCAGCTACCTCACCTTCTCAGGCTCCTACTCCTCAGGATTCCTCGACTCTTCCTCCTCAGGATCCAGCTGTTTGATGTTATTTTTGGTATTGTGATGCCAAAGGGGGAGAAGTAGCTAGAAGGGAAGTAAGTTCTAGGGGGAGTCATCAGATAGTCTTTTGCTACCGTGTTAGTTGTTTAAATGATTGTAACAATTCACTATTATTATCTTATTAAACTTTGATAGAACTTGTTGCTCAAACTTGTTGTTTGTTGTCTTAATATGATATTATCTCTACTGTAATTTCAAATTATGACAAATTCCTTATCATTACAAAGTTTTCCTCAGTACCAACAAACTAAAGAAACTCTGCCAAAAATTTGTCAATATTCTCTATATGTGCTCCTAAAATGTTCTATCTACTTCATGCACATGTTTAGGGGGAGTCTTCTTTGGTTCGGCTTAATAAGAATTTAATTCTCTTCAATTCTTTTTATCTCTTCTTGAGCTATGTTGTTAAGCCATCAAAAGGATATACACTTGTTTCACCTTCTTGGGTGTATTCAAAACTTTTCTTCCCACATATTAACAAGGTTGTCATCAATTACCAAAAGGGAGAGATTGAAAAGCATCTAAGCCCCTAAAAATTAGTTTTGGTAATTTATGATAATATGTGATAATTGGACTAATGTGTTTGTTGAGCATTTGCAAGGTTAAGTCCAAATGGTAAGTATGATCGTGAAGCTGCATGCTAAAGGATATCGTGAAGATCAAATTAGATCAAAGTCAAGGTACAAGTAGATTAGAAATCTTTTTACCTTTTACCGGTCTTAGGAAATATGGTTGGAAGACCGGATTATAGGTTAAATGCCATACTATTAAGAGGGACCATGACTAGTAGCTTGATAGCATGTTCTTGTGCTTTATGGATCAATCTAGGATCATGCATGCATTTGGATTGCTTTTATCTTTGCCAAGTCCGTTTTGTCAGGATAATCGGTAGTACCGACATTGAACTTGCGGTACTACCGCTCCACGGTATGATCGGGCTTGTAGTGCGGTACTACCGCAACCCGGTTGTTCCGATTGTTACTTGGCGGTATATTTTTTTACAGAGAGACCCTTTTTATGGTTTCGGTGCCAAACCCTCAGCGCGGTAGTACTGCAAGTATTCACGCGGTATGACCGGACTACGGTAGTACCGCATTTGTTAAGCGGAAGTACCGCACACCGGTTATTCCGATCGTTACTTGGCGGTATGTTTTTCCAAAGACGCACTTTTTGTCTCTCTTGAAAACGGTAGTACCGCACTCGCTTTGCGGTATGACCGCTCATGTAGTACCGTTAGCTTTGCATGTAGTACCGCAATGCAAGATAAAACGGCTATGTCAGTCATTTAATGCCTCTGTTATAGCCGTTCAGAGGTGGTTGGAGAAGTGCGTAGTACCGCCTTGATTTGGCGGTAGTACCGCTTGTGGGTGAAAAGTGAGTTTTCTTCTCCAACGGTTATAATTTTTGTTGGGGGTATAAATACTCCCCCACCTGCTCAAGGACAAGGTGCTAGACCACATTTAACATCCTTTGAGCCTTGTGCATCCTTTCAACTCCTCAAATTCATTTGTTCACTCTTTGGGAGGTTGTTGAGCTCATTTAAGTGCATTCATCATTCTAGTTGATCCTCTTGCACTTGAGTGTCGTCAAGCGAAGGTCCTTGATTTGTTACTCTTGGAGTTTTGCCAAACTCCTAGACGGCTTGGCGGTGATTGCATGGTGATCTCTTCAAGAAGATTGTGAAGAGGCCCGGTGCCTAAATTGTGAGTGATTTGGTGTTCACCATCTCCGGAGTGGAGGAAGAACAACCAATAGTGATCGAGGAAAGGCTTAATACGTGGAGCCGGCTTGATTGGTTCAAGCTCCCTCAACGTGGACTAGTGAAGACCGGCAAGTCTTCGATACCACGGGAAAACATCGTTGTCTCATTGTAGTTATTTCTAGTCTTTACTCTTCCGCATTTATATTTCTAGTTTGGTCTTTGTGCATGTATTGCTTAGCTAGAAGTATAACTTGTTTAGACTAAGTTGTTAATTGACGTATCTCGTTAAATTGTTTAAAAGTTTAAAAACCTCCTATTCACCCCCCTCTAGTCGGTTATCCTTGATCCTTCACCGGTGCTTAAAATTGTTCACTTGGCATATTGCAATGAGTATGCAATTACTGAGGTCGGATTGGCTGCATTGGAGACATATGATGAAGCACATTGCACATTGGCGGGAGTTCGGTATGTTCCTTGCTTAAAGA
The DNA here is from genome assembly GCA_036346255.1 of Ampelocalamus luodianensis. Classification (NCBI taxonomy): domain Eukaryota; kingdom Viridiplantae; phylum Streptophyta; class Magnoliopsida; order Poales; family Poaceae; genus Ampelocalamus; species Ampelocalamus luodianensis. The sequence goes on from JAYEVH010000328.1 coordinate 29,658, forward strand.
AGAACGTAATATCTGTGAGGTCGCTTGAGCTCGAAGGTTGTGAGGTATCACATCGAGGTGGAATTATGTGAGTTACTTGCAAATGGCACGAAATCATGAAAAGTATCTAGATCAATGAAGAATACCGATTGATAGGTAAACCTAAAGGAAGGGCAACATATAGGAAGTCTAATAAAAATTCTAGTCAGGAGAAGGAAACCATGTTGTCAGTGGTAGGTAATCAGATCTCATCAGTAGTTATGTGCGGAACTGCAAAGATAGTTGCAAAATCTAGCAAGCGCAAAAGCGAATGTGTGAGTTGTTGGAAGAAGGAAGACGTGGTGAGACCAACCATGTGATATTGGCGAGAAGTTGGAGCTCGAAAGCAGAACAAGTCTATGGCAAAGAGGGTTGTAGGAACATGATGTGGGTTAACCGAACTACACAACAAAGGTGCTCTCAAGTAGAGGGTCTGGGCAGGCTAACCTAGACATCGATACACATTACGGTGATGTGCATGAGCTCTTGTGGTAGGGGCACTCCCAAAGGTGGAAAGAAAAAAAAACACACAAAAAAGCATAGCTAACTTTGAGCGAGTTTTTGGAGGAGCACGATGACTTCAACAGATAATAGTCAAGGTAGAGATTGTTGAGTATGGTGATTTATATCCTAATCTACTAAGACTTGGAGATGTGTACTACAAGAAGATCTTGATAAATCCTAATAAGATTAGGACTCCTACTTCTATTTAGAGTAGGATTCATACTTCATTTTGGAGGAGAACTAGGTTGACTATATAAATCCACAAGGGGTGGCCATAGGAACCAAAGCAAGAAAGAAGCAAGCCAAGCAAGAGGAACTCATCCAAAACAGAGGATGTACGAGAGGATTAGATAACATGTTATTCTTTCCACTAGATTCTTGTATAGGGTAAGGATCCAAGAGTCCTAAAAGATTTAAGATAGTTGTGAGGGAGCGACAACCTCTTGTACTCTTTTGAGGCCGTGTTTAAGGAATTTATGATTAGCTTCGCCAAATCTTTCTCTCTTGTCGTAGTTGCTTCGTCGCTATTATTTCGGTTCTCTCTACAAGATTCATCTATTTTGTTCTTGATATCGTATACGCATGTGTCGTATCTCACAAACTCCGATCCGATTCGGAGGCTAATGCACATAAAGAGAGGTAACATAAGCTCAACTTTCTACTCCCGGGAGTAGTTACTCCCACCTCTGATATACCACCTAAAACAACTTGACATACTCCATTATCACTTTGGATATACTCATATACTAATTATAAGATACTCCAATGTGAACCACACGAAAAAGTTGCAAGAGAGTCTATAGTTTTTAGCATATTTTGTAAATATCTTCATATTCGCACATAAAAAGGAGTATGTCTAAAAAATTGTACATACCACCACTGAAAAGGAGAGAGTCTATATAGGAAGCCTTTTTCCTACTCCCGGGAGTAGTTACTCCCTATTTCGTATCTCACATATCTCACAACGTAGGGAGTATCTTGCGCAACCGAAAGTATGTATTTGTAGTATACGAGTATATAAGGCCATATAGGTGGTATTTACATATTTTCAGAGGTGGTATGTACAATTTTTAGACATACTCCTTTTTATGTGCGAATATGAAGGTATTTACAAAATATGCTAAAACCTATGGACTCTCTTGCAAATTTTTCGCGTGGTTCACATTGGAGTATCTTATAATTAGTATATGAGTATACCCAAAGTGATAATGGAGTATGTCAAGTTCTTTTAGGTGGTGATGAACCCGAAGGTCTGATTGTTGGCCCGATCTTTCGATGAGAACGATAAGTTCGGTAGGCGTCGCTCAACTCTCACGATCTTGGCTACGAACACGCAAGGCTCGAAACCACGCAATCGCTGAACTGATTGACAAGTCGTTATCAACCGCACGAATACCGGATGACTCGACCACGAAGGTCGATTCTCGCATACACCAAGAAGCACGCAAGAACAAGATAAATAAGCAATCTGAAATTGCAAATATGAATTGAAATATTTGAATTGAGTTGGGATTCTGAATAAGGATCTTAATTGGGTGGTCTAGTCGACACACGCAAAAGATACAAGTTGCAACGAAGGCAAACTAAACATAAACAAAATCCAAGAAAACTAGAGGGGGTGCGGCCTCCTTAAATAGGGGATGAGGAGCCACACAACTAATAGAACTAGCGGGGTGGGATTAAACTCGCGGGTTACTGTTCACGTGAACAGTAACCGCACCCCAAGTGGCGATGGCGATGGGCCGAGTTCAAGATGATTACAAAGCCCGATTGGCCCAAACAATTGATATGACGTCTTCTTTTGATGATTGTGATCAGTCCAGAAGGAATTTGAAGATGAGGCCAGATCCGTTGGAAAGAGGACGAAATAAGCTTTCAATCAAGTACTTGTGGACCTCAAACGGACACCGTATGAGAAAGTTATGCCTGTTTTAAGTTGATGCTGTCGGGCTGATTCTCGAGGCCGAATCGATTCCAAAACAGTCCAGCTCAAACCGCTTGCTTCTCTTGGACCAAAAGTGACATGGTGCTGCACATATATATATTTCATTATTAGGTAGCATCATATAGTTCATATAATATAAAGACACTCCTAAAAACGAGCTCACCTTATAATTTAAGTGAAGCGATTTGAGCTCTTATACTTATAACATTAAACATAGCAAATATGGTTGTATCCATAGAGGTCATGTCCTCATCATCCTCCCTTTCTTGAAAACAAAGCCGTCCTCGGCTTTTGATAAGCTGAAAATAGGGTAACAAAGAAGCCAAAGTGTATGCATGATATATGTATATGTCATCTGTTTAATGATTCTTCGTTGTTGCACCATTAATGTTAGAAGACAACAACAATCATATATGTGAATGATCAAAACAAAAGTTCTCACACAACAATTATTGCAACTAGTTTTGCAAATGTAAGTGAAGCGCTTATGCAATTCAAATCTCGAACTTGTAAACTTGCAGTGGTAGCATATATGGGCAAATCTACAACTTTTGGAATCAAACAAAATTCACCCATATAATCATATGTCAGACGAGCAATAGCAAATTCATCTAGCAATGGTGAAAAGATTTGTAAGTTCTTCCATAATTCAACATCTGCATTCAGATTGTCCTTACTAGATGGTGCCATAAAAGGTGAACACATAAGCATGGGATGAGCACTAAATTTTATTTGACTCTCATATTGAACAAGATTCAGCACACAAGAATTGTTGTTCGAAACAACATGCTTCAATTCATCGATGTGATCACAAGTTATGCATATTCGATATACAAGAAATTGATTGTCTACACCATAATCTTCAATCAAATTAAACTTATATCCAGGGGTGTAGGTGCTAAACAAGAATTTCGAACATGCAATTACATAAACTTTTTCCAAGGCATGTGACAATTTCATAGGTGAATCCAACATAATATAACATAAAGAATCAACAGGAGAAATTTTAGTCAAAACGTCTTTATGTCTAACCAATTCCACATGATCATTGTATGCGATTAAATCATCACATGAATCATTTAAAACGAGAGGCAATTCAATTACTTCAGACATGGTGCACTCAAGTAAATGTGTAAATCAACAAGTTTATCACATGGTGCACTCAACTCACCGCAAATCAATCAAATTATCACATGATTCATGCAAATTCTTAATAATATCGATTCACGTAACTAGGAAATGAATTTCTACCTTCTCAAGACTAGGTTCATCCACCTCATGTGATGCAGTGGTTTCTACTACAATCTGATTTTCCTTTGCTCAATGATACTAGGCATGAAATCATGGTTATTGTTCTTAGATTGAGTGTTCAAATCGTACCTTTGGTATTACCTTGTAGGATCGCCTCGGATGATGTTGATATCGAAGTTGGTGAGTAGTTAAAAGCTTTTCCTTCCTCTTCTTGCTCCGGCTCAATTAACAATGAGCGAGCCAGGGTGCAAGACAACGAGATAGAGTAACTCCCACGGCAGTAGGGCGGCAATCATGGTAGATGCGTGCAGCAGGAGAAGCAACCGAAGATGATCTTGATGCGGAGGTTTGTACCGTGGCGCTTATTTGTTTCATGTACACGTGAAGGTGTAGTGGAAGTAGATGAAAACGCACGAACGGTCTTGGATTGTCGTCCACAGATTTCTTTTTCAACTTGGCAAGCAAGACGAAACAAACGAGTGGCGGTGGGAGGTTTATAAACAAGTTTATTCGAATTTGATGGTTTAATCCTCCTAGAAATCTAGTTATCTTCGCATCTTGATTTCTTCTAAACCACAACGACAAAGCGGTTTGCAAATCTTGATAATAATCCTCTGAATTACTACCTTGTCTTAAGCGTTGTAATTTATTAAGCAATTCACGAGAATAATATGAAGGTACAAATCTATGTCTCATTACTCTCTTCAAATCATTCCATGTTCTAGGTATGTTCGATTAGTATGACATATTCACTCCACCAAATAGATGCAAAATCATAAAACTCATGCGTAATAGCCCTAACTTTTAGATGATCAGGAAATTCATGGCATGCAAATAATTGTTGTACAGCTAATTCCCATGTGATATAAGCATCAGGATCATAATTCCCAGCAAACGAGGGTACCGTGAAGTTAATTTTATGAGACATACTATCACTATCATATACCTCCCGTGGTGAAAAAACTTGTCTCAAGTGTGCATCTTCCTCGTTCACTATCTTGCACTCCCGTCCAACAGTTCGAAGGAGAGGTGGATATATCTTGCAATCTTTCCGTGAACCTGCCATAGTTAGTAGAAAACAAGAAAATAAATCACAAGTATATGTCCCTATCAACTACTAGGTTCTGGAGGCTCAACCAAGTCACTCACACTCAAGCTTATACCCAGTTCTTACAAGTTCTTACCAATGCAGCAAGGAAGTGGTACAACCGGTGGCTGGTTCGTGATACTCTCACTTGCGATCAGCCCAACGATTGCGAGGAACGACACCTGCTGAGTTAGTAGGAAGTGGAGCTTGGAAGGCTTCAATATGGTAGCAAGGATCAGCAATAGTCAAAACAGTTAATGCAAGTTGAAAGATTGTTCAAAGTACTAGCCAATGTTGCTGATCCTAGCCTAATCAAAGCTAGCTAATCAAAGCCCTATGCAAAGAAGTGTATGTACGCACACGCAACGATCAATGTGACTTGATGCAAGCAAGGGAAAGCCTCACAACAAGTGCTAGGAGAGACGCTAGCCAACTACTCAAACTTCTTTCTAAGGGCACAAGATTGTTCGCGTGATGTAGAGCACAAAAACAGCAATATCGATGCACGCAAATAGCCCTATAGATTGAGCAGAAACAATAGCTAGTCTCAAATGATGAAAAAAAACAAAGTTTTATATGGCTTATATATGCTTTTCTGAAAGGTTTCGACGAGATCTACAACTTTTCAGTTCAAGCGAACTCCAAATTCCGAAAGGAAGATCAAAGGAAATGGCAAAAACAGAAACCGAAAACTTGCGACGCGAAATCGGAGCCGAAGATGGCCGATTTTGGGGCACCTGGTGAGAGACTAGTGGCTTAGGTAGAAAAGATGCGCCTCGTCATTAGCTTCAAAACGAGCACAAGAACGTTAAAAACGGACACCGTATGCAAAAGTTATGCCCATTTTACTGAAGGTGTCTCGGATACGGAATTCTACTCGGACTCGAATCCGTCTCGGGTTTAAATTTGAAACTGCTATATCTTTCAAACCCGTGGGCCAAACTTGCTGAAATTTTTTGTGGAAACTTTTGGTTATATGTAGAAGGTCTCCACAAATTTTGTACACACTTTTCTTTTCTCTTTTTTTTCCTTTTTTTTTTTACCGCGGCTTTTGTTTTATGCGGCTGCCTCTTTCTTCTTCTAGTATTTGGCTGGCCCTAGGGTTTGCCGCAAGTCACAAATAATATTAACTCTATCAAAAGATCACAGCAATCCTCTCATTTTTTTGGATTAACAGCAGTACGGATTTTCTATTTTTGGTGCGGATTAGAGGAGTTCTAACCCACGAATTTTCTGTTTTAGATGCAAAACTAAGAACCCTAAACGAACGATCAAGCGACGCAAAGGAAACACGAGATGCAACTAGACAAAGACTAACTAGACAATAACAAGAACTAGAAATCAGCAACTAGACACGACGATGCAACCAATGATTCAACAAGCAAAATACCGAAAAGAAAATTGCAACGGCTCAGATTGGTTCGGTATGGATGATAGATGTGAATTTTTTAGGGCAATTTTCTGGACTCTAGGTATGAAAAATAAATCTACTACTAAGGTACCGATTTCTCACCAAGAAGCAGTAGCTCGATACCACGATGAACCCGAAGGTCCGATTGTTGGCCGATCTTTCGATGAGAACGATAAGTTCGGTGGCGTCGCTCAACTCTCACGATCTTGGCTACGAACACGCAAGGCTCGAAACCACGCAATCGCTGAATCGATTGACAAGTCGTTATCAACCGTGCACGAATACCGGATGACTCGACCACGAAGGTCGATTCACGCATACAGAAGAAGCACGCAAGAACAAGATAAATAAGCAATCGAAATTGCAAATATGAATTGAAATATTTGAATTGAGTTGGGATTCTGAATAAGGATCTTAATTGGGTGGTCTAGTCGACACACGCAAAAGATACAAGTTGCAACGAAGGCAAACTAAACATAAACAAAATCCAAGAAAACTAGAGAGTGCGCCTCCTTAAATAGGGGATGAGGAGCCACACAACTAATAGAACTAGCGGGGTGGGATTAAACTCGCGGGTTACTGTTCACGTGAACAGTAACCGCACTTCAAATGGTCCGATGGCGGATGGGCCGAGTTCAAGATGATTACAAAGCCCAGATTGGCCCAAACAATTGATATGACGTCTTCTTTTGATGATTGTGATCAGTCCAGAAGGAATTTGAAGATGAGGCCAGATCCGTTGGAAAGAGGACGAAATAAGCTTTCAATCAAGTACTTGTGGACCTCAAACGGACACCGTATGAGAAAGTTATGCCTGTTTTAAGTTGATCTTTGTCGGCTGATTCGGAGGCCGAACTGGATTCCAAAACGCGTCCAGCTCAAATCGCTTGCTTCTCTTGGACCAAAAGTGACATGGTGCTGCACATATATATATTTCATTATTAGGTAGCATCATATAGTTCATATAATATAAAGACACTCCTAAAAACGAGCTCACCTTATAATTTAAGTGAAGCGTACGAGCTCTTATACTTATAACATTAAACATAGCAAATATGGTTGTATCCATAGAGGTCATGTCCTCATCAGGTGGTATATCAAAGGTGTGAGTAACTAGTCCCGGGAGTTGAAAGTATTTTTCCTATATATATATATATATATATATACACACACACACACACACACAAGCGTGTATATATATAGCAGCCCTAGGACCCCACACCTAAAGCCTTCTAGTGTTGGCACCTAATCACCAATGTACGGCCCACTAAAGTCCTATAGTCTAATACGTGGGCTTTTACACCAGATTACAAAACTAATTTTGGACACCCCAAAATCGTCACATGTCGTAGCCTCCGGACCGCACCCCCGTAGCTCCAACATGCATCATCTATCTTTGATCTCCACGCGCCCCAACTCGAGCCCGACCGCCTCCTCCAGCATCCTCGACCCTCTGGACCATGACTTTGCACCAAGCCATCTCCCGGTCACCGTCGTAGACCACGATCGCCTCCAAGTTACCCTGCACATGCAAAGACCAAAACAACATACTTTTCCGGTACAAGTTCTTCCCAACTTGACCGATATAAGTCCACACACACCACACGCCTCAAATAACATCAGTACCCAATATTGTCAATTATTCATCACTAAAATATTCTAGACCTAACCACATGGTCTAACAAACTACAATCGTAGTCACTAACAAACTTAAATGCTAGCCACCATTGACGAATCCAGCGTCCCTCTAGCCTGGGCAGTTGCCCGGGCTTTGTCGGTCATTGCCATGGACCAGCCCCTGCGTTCGTTGCTCGAGCAATGTCAGAACTCTAGTCTGTTTACTGAGAAGACTCAGAAGTTCAGAGCTTTCAAAGGAAGAAGAAGAAGGCACAGGAGGTTAAAGGAAATCCAACGGTGGAGATTACAAGATACCCATTCAGACAAGATCAACGGACTCAAGTGTGTTTCATTAATCACTGTTTTCGTAATTAGGCTTTTCTTACAAGCAACAGTGTATCGGTAGTCAATTTACAGTTGTTTAGCTGTAAAACTCATTTATATTTACAGTTTATAACCATATATAAACCTGTGATGGAATGAAAATGGCATCTATCATTTGCCAAATATCTAGTTTTATCTTAGCTTTAGAACTAGCAGTACACTCTCCCCATTTCTGGATTCCATTTGCGTCGTTCTATGTTGTGAGGTTTGGATTTTGACATCTAGATGGTGAACAAGCTCTTGTGGATATTTGCTTGCGGCTTACCCAGGTTTTAGAAAATTTCTGGCTCCACCACTGCTAGCCACAATTGGTCAAACGTGTGTAATGCAATTCAATCGTGGCCCCAAACCATGTTCTTTCAATTGAACGACAAGAGTATTTTACTAACTTGGTGATGTGGCAAGGACTTGAGGACCATTTGCTTTCAATCTTAAAGAAGAGCAAACAAATAAAATATGATTTGGCGCTCATAAACTTAGCAAAACATTTTACGTTCATAAAATCTGGCAACATTTGCCCCCCTATAATGCACTAAAAGCACAACGATTCATAGCAATGGCTCAATGATTTCTACTATTGCGAATTCGGGATTCACTTTCCCTGCCAAGATCTCCCAAGGAAGTCTACGTCGTCGTATTATGCGGATGGATGCGGGATGCCGCCGTCCAAGCAGCAAACGCAGTTGGCACTATTTGCACCAGTTGATGACGATATTTCCTGATCTATCATGTTCCTGTGACGGAAATAAGAAAAAGAGCCTTATGTTTTCGGACAAGGATATGAAAAAGGCAAACATACTATTCTCGTGTTTTAGTGTAGCCAGCCAGCAGTCTGAGCCACTACTGTAGAAAGGTGTCTTGTCAATATGTGTCGTGACTTTGTGGTGTTTCTTCTTTGCTGACGTGGCACTTGCACCATCAATTTGAGTTTTTCGTTCATGTAACATGTTTTTAAAAGCGAAATAGTAAACATAACCCTCCCCGTGAACGAAATGTAAAAAATAACACCTCTACCGTTGACCTGGAGTGCGGTGGGACACATGACGACCTCCCAGCCGACGGCAGGCGGCCTGCCGCTAACACAATCCGCGGTAGGTGCCGTGGCACAGGCGACCTGCCGCGGACTGGGTTAGCGGTAAGTGGTCTGCCGCGGACTAGGTGCGTGTCAGGCCTCCTGCCGCAGCATTTTCGTACAGTAAAGGTGTCAGTTTTGCTATTTTATTTTTAGAGAACTTTTTGCTATTTCGTTAAAAAAAAAGGCTAATGAGCCAAAAAAATAATAATATTCTGTCAGTTTCAACAACGTGAGCTTCTCGTGGTGGCAAGGCATTGCCGGCGCATCTAGCCATCCCATTGCAAAGTGCTCCAAAAGATAATTTTGTGAGAACCGTGCTCACATGAGAAATTGATAACTTGTACATTCGTACCAATGAATGTTCATGATCCTTGACCAAACGATGAGGGATCCTTGCAGGAAAGAAAAAAAAACTCAAAACTGATTTTATGAAAAATGATGAAGTGATTCAGAAAACCTTGGGCACCCAGAGATGATTTTGGAATTGTCAACAAGTAAGGTCGGTTTGGAACGCGTGAGTTTCACAAGAATTTAAAGTAATTTTTACATCAAACTATCAGGAAAATTTTCAACGGAGTCATCATCATTCCTTTGATCCTTTCAAGTTCCAAGCAAACCACAAGGAGGACACATCATCAGTTGCCAAAGTCACCTGCCGACTTCACTTAGTGAACGCGTACGAGACATACACTTGATTGCAGTGGGCGACTGGCGTGAGCATTTCTGACTTGTGAGCCCTCCATTGGCAGCACACCTGGAGCTCAGTCTACTCCCAATCCGGTGGGAAATTGGGAAGGGGAAAACCAGAAGGTTGTAAGTGGCTGCTTCCTGTGCCACATCATAGGCAAATGCAACCATGCAGTAGCTCCTGCAACACACTGACATGAAACACACTTCTGAAACAAAGCTGCAAATGGCTAGAGGACAAGAAAAAACTCCATGCCCATCATGGCGTCATTTCATTCCACTTCATGTCCATGGCTCTCACAGTACATACAGATGATGACAAAGAAGTATAGGAAGAAGAAGGATGGAATCAAGAACACAATCGAACGCCTACAACGAAAATACTCCATTTTTCTTTGTAAAATTGTGTACAATAATGTGCAGTAATGGTGTATTAATGGCACCTACTCAATCAAAATGGGCGGCGGCGGGGAGGACGTCGGCGTGCGGGTTGCAGTCGTCGGAGTAGAAGTCGTTGAGCTCGATGAGGGGCCGGAGCCCGGCGTCCTCCTTGCCGTTGGCGCTCGGGTTTGGCTCCAGCGCGCAGTCCCCGGCCGGGCAGACGCAGCACCACGCCGCCGCAGGAGCCCTCGCGGCAGTTCCTGCGCCATAATCATCCTCACCGTCATCGCCCGGTCTCTCCCTCCGGCTCCTCCCCTCCTCCTCCGACCCCTCGACCACCGAGACGTTGCCCCAGCAAGACGGCGCGGCGGGCAGCCTGTCCCGGATCGCCCTGGCGACCACCTCCCGCCTCTTTCCCTTGCGCCTCCCCTGTTTCTTGCCTCCCCCTTGATTGTCCTGCCCCTCCTCCCCCTCCGCCTCACTTCTACCGCACGAAGCCAACGCAGCCGCGCAGGAGGAGGAGGACGGGGGCGGGGAAGAAGCATCACGGGGCTGCCTCGGCCGCCGGCTAATCTCCTCTACGGCCGCGCTGCCCTCTCCCTCTCCGTCGGCTCCCCATTGGCTCTCCCCTCCCGCATACATGCAACCGCCAAGAAAGACAGGCACACGTGCGGCGGCGTCGGCCACGGAATCTTCGCCAAGACACGACGCGGAGGCGGTTGCGATTAATAGCGCGCGGGGTGGCGGAGCAAGCGAAGCGATGCGATTTTCCGTCGGATTGGATTGGAAAGGGAGGGAGGGGGGAGAAGAAGAGCGACGCGATGCGATGCACCAAATTCGATTCCTTCGATGGCTATTATTGGGCACAGCTTTGCATACGTTGTCGCCTTGGCATTTCTTTCTTTCCCTTTCCTCTCGAGTAGGGCTGTAAAAAAAAAACTTGTTAGGGTTTGAATCAAAATTGATTTGATTACAGCAGTGAATTGATTAAAATTAAAATATGTTGACTTGGAATAAAAAAATGTTAATGAGACTTGGCTCGTTAGCTTGTTTTTAAAATAATCATTTAAATAATAAACAAAATAATTTTAAGTTGGATTATATCAATTTTGAATAAAGCTAGATAATAACGCGTTAAACCCGATAGCCAGCCTGATCACAAGTGTAAGGTGAGAGAGAACTGCCTCGTCAAAAATAAATACGAAAGGAACAGACTTGTAATATAATGGAGGAAGGTATATGGGAAAAGAGAGAGAAGATACCCTAGATTAATTTAGCTAGGCTGGTGATCTAGCAAGGAAGCAATAGGATCAACTATCGGTGGTTCGCCGACACGTTCTTTGGTTTGATCGGAATGGGTTTACTTTGGAATGTGATGGGAAGGTTTTATTATCTTTTTTTTTAAGACTGTCTTCTCTTGTTTTCATGATCTGTTTGTTGGGATTCACACCCCAACGGTCCAAAATCAAGCTAAGAAAACTTATTTTACTAGTGGTGTTGGGTAAACCCAATCCCGATGTTACGACGATTTTAAGAAGCTTAAGGTGTAACAACAAGCAGATTAAAAATGAAGTGACTGCGTAGCAGTTGCGAAAGCCCAATTCTCTGCTGGGACACAGAAATTCAACAACAATTTCGTAGGAAACAACTCAATTATACGGGAATCGATAAATTTGGAACACAAACGTAGAAGGAATTAGGGTGTCACGTCCTCTCAATTCCTACAGGAAAACTTCAAAAGTGTCATTTGTATGTCACATAGGAAAAACACAAGAATGCAAGATAGAAGAGGAGAAATTAGGCATGAGGTCTTACCTCACACCTCATGTTAGTTTTCTTCCAAAATTTATATAACCCAATCCATAGGAATTTCAAATGAATTCTTAGGGGTCATTTCTGTTGATGATCGGAACACGGGGTTCCCTATCGAGTTTATCCGAGAAAATGATATGAGAACACTATCAAAACGAAGACCTTTTATTGTTGTGGACAGCTAAGTGTATATATGAAAATACAATGTGGATGTTACATAATCGATGAACTTGAATCTGAATGATGAATGATTACATGATATGATCTATGCTTATCGCTGTTGATCGTTGTTATTACGGAGTATGTGGGCTATTCCCTTCATCTTAACTAATAAAAGGAGGAGTTTACTGTTAGCCTACCATGCGTTCGCATGTGACGCCTTGGTTCAACTAGGAGATTAATTAGCAGTTGTTGCATGTATTCATATTAGCAGTTGCTGCATGTATTCACATTAGTGTCACCATTGTATATATATCCCTGTACACTAATGAATCAGTTAAGTGTATTATTTCTATGAGCCTTCATGGTATCAGAGTCATTACGATCTTGATATCTTCCTCCCACCTCTTCTTCTCCCGTCATGATGGGTACACCTGACGCTGTTGCCCTGGCCGCGGCAGCCAAGGAGGACGCCGCAGCCAAGACCACGTTGTAGGCGCAAGCGGTCGGCGTTTCCAGCGTCAAGCTCCTCGACTCCTCATCCCCATCACCCTCGACCTCCAGGCCGGCAACTATGCCCAATGGCACGGCCTATTCGAGGTCGCCCTCCAGAAGTACGCCCTCGTCCGCTCTTGGTTGTACGACGCCATCTCCCCCTAGCACCTCCTCCTCCCTCCTGTCTCCCGCGCCTCCTCCCTCTTCCTCTCTCCCGCGCCGCCGCCACCATGCGCCACCACCTTCTCTCCCATGACATTGCACTCCGCATGTCATGCCCACTCACTCACACCAACAACAATGCATCATCTCTAACCCCCTCCCGCCTCCTTTCCTCTTCTTAACCTCCCGACCCCCGTCCCCTCCCACCTCAAATCCTCTTCTTCTCATCCTCCTCCTCCTCCTTCCCCAACACCAAAACCAAGAAACTCCACACCACATATCTTCTCCCGTGCTTCCTCCTCTTCCTTTTCCTTCAAGCCGCTGCCGCCCATGCTGTCCTCCCTCCAACCTCCACCGCTAGCCCCGATGTGCCACTGCCGTCCTCCTCCTCTCCTCGTCTCAATGCCTCACCCCGGTCGTGCTGCCGCCGCCACGACCTCAACTACCCGCACCCCTTCCTCTTCTTCTCCCGCCGCCCGCTCCGGCACTTTGCTGCCTTCTTCCTCCTCTGCTCCTTACTCGGCCTCCTCCACTTCCTCTCCCACCTCCCCCTTCAGTCGCTTTGCGACCTACCTTGTGTCTTTGGGGTTCTCCGCATCCAAGGAAGACCCCTCATTGTTCATCTACCGACATGGCACGGACACTGTCTACCTCATGTTGTATGTCGACGACATTGTCCTCACCGCCTCCTCATCGGCACTACTTCGCCAAGTGATCAACTCGCTTGACAGCGAATTCTCCCTCAAGGACCTCCGCGTCTCCGTACAGCGCACCGGCTCCACATTCTTCATGTACCGACCACCTCGCAGTACGCCGACGTCTTCACCAAGGGCCTTCCCACAGCCATCTTCAAGGAGTTCTACTCCAGTTTGTATGTCTGTCCCGCTCCCGTACCAACGGGGTGTTAGCCTACCATGCGTTCGCATGTGACTCCTTGGTTCAACCAGGAGATTAATTAGCAGTTGCTGCATGTATTTGCATCAGCAGTTGCTACATGTATTCACATTAGCGTCACCATTGTATATATATTCCTGTACATCAATGAATCAATTAAGTGCATCATTTCTATGAGCCTTCATTTACCCCCTACGCGGGATGATCGTCGCACCCCTGGAAAAAACTCGCACCGAGACCCACCGTTCTCCCCCCAAGCACCTGCTCCTTTCGATCCTCCTCGGTCCCTCTCTCGTCGCATCCCTTCCACCCTTCTCCTCGACGTTGCGATGTCCAATTTATCACGGTCGCCGAACTATCTCACCATCGAACAACAATGGTGGCGAGGGAGAGGCTTGATCTGACGATACCCATCTCGATCCAGCGGCGGCACACCATTGTTGCCATACATCCGGCAGCGGCGTTGGATGGTTGTGCCTCCTGCGATGCTCTTCGTGTAACCCTTTGCCTTCTACTCCACCACTACCACTGCGGGGAGACGAGACAAGATGCAAACCACCACTCGCCACTCATACTCATGGGTCAAGGAGTGGTTCGTGCCCCCCAACCCCAACCCCCCTCTCCTCTCGAATTCTAATATGCTTCTCTTGGCTAGGAGCTCTGTTGGTTTTTGGTTCACATGATTTGGATATGATCTCCCTTGTTTGCGCTTCATTGCCTCTCCCAGGGTTTCGTAGGACCTGGTCATTGTTGGCGGCCTGTGCGCACTCTACAAGTGAGTGCGAGGTATGTTCCCTACATGTCGCCGTTCTTCTCCTCTCCTTGTTGCTGTGAAAATATTTAACCTTTCCTACCGCGACGTAATATGATGTAGTATCATCGTGCTTACGGTTGCGACTTGTGATGAAATTTGGGTGTGTTTATGGTTTCCATTGCTTGAATTCTAGCAGAGGTTTATTAGAGGCTTTGTGCTTGTTAGGTGTAGGCACCAGGGGCGAATCTACAGTGTCATAGCAGAGTGCACAGGACACAGAGTCCAAAAATCAATTATCATTGGATATAATCATGTATATATAGTGTGGACACCCCTACCCCAGCATGAGAGGACACCTCAAGCCACAGCCTAGCCGAACGTGGCCAATCTTGCCTCAGGGACCCCTGGTCATTTTTGTTCTAGATCCGCCACTAGCAGGCACGCACTAGCCGATTGTGCTGCGCTACAAGGATAGAATTGCCCCTGGCTTTACCATACGCTGCCTATTTGCTTGGTTGCTACTAACGGTTAGCGATTATGGGGTCGTGAGAATTACACAGCTGGTCTCACCATTTGGTTGGTAATCATGCACATTCCCTTGTAATGGGCGATCCAATAATTATATTGTCATCATATATTCTTATGCACTCTTTCTGATGTAGTCTACTTTTGGAATGAGACAAACTGACAATATGGTTGTCGAGTGTCTGTTTAGTCCTTCTGGATTTCAAAACCTACAAACCCATTTGGCTTAAAGCAATATGCTCAGTTGAAACAAATAGCAGAAAATCGAGTTTTTTTATATTGCATAGACACGTCAAATGATTTCTGCTAAATTTCAAGTGTCTGGTCTAGACATTCTCACATGCCTCCACATCTATTCTTTGTTACAATTTATTGATGAACAATGTAGAGTTCTCATGTAGTACGCCAATTAGGACACAAGTAATTGAATTTCCTTCTTGACGCCTGTTTGTTTCGTGATTTTGCCTTTCATGCAGTTGATAGTGTTTTTTTACCTTATTCCTGTACAGAGGATAGGTTGTCCGCTCTCAAAGCCAAGGACAATGAACTAGGGGCAGAAGCTGCAAAGGCGAACCAACCATTGAGGTTCTTTTCCTGTGTAGCTACGACGGTTACAGGAAAACCTTTGTGGATGCAAGGGTTCTTAGGAAGCATGCTCATGTCCATGGAGAGAGGCGGTACGCCTGTCACTATGAGAACTGCGACAAGGTATCGTGTATTCTTATTTTTATCACCTACATCATACTCATTTCCAAATTGCAATGACATTGTTGCCTCCGAGTTGCTTAGCTAATGTTTGTTGCTAAATCCGATTTTGCAGAATTTTTTAGATAGCTCCAAGTTGAAGAGGCATTTTCTTATTCATACTGGAGAAAAAAACTTTGTCTTCCCTAATGAAGGTTGTGGCAAGGTAATTGGCATGCTCTGTCCATTGTATTTGTCATGCTTTTCTTGACTGTAATTTCTTGTTTTGATCATGTATGAATAATTTTTGTGTTTTGTCATAAATAGCAAGTTATCAAAAATATTTAATCATAGGGAAAGTAATTTGTGCTGAATATAGAAAAGTTGAGTGCTTTGTTTCTATTTGAGTGCAACTGCTTCTCGGCTTAGAGCTTTGTCATTTAGTTATGTTTCTATTGGCTGCATTTAGCTTACGATGTTCTTCGTGTGATTTTTATTCAATAAATTCATTATCCATGCGTCATACCAATTTCACATACACACTAATGAGAAAATTGCTAAAGGGATGTGGTAACTTAGATATATTTTGTGCAATATATTGTTGGACCAAAACGACGACTAGAGGGGGGTGAATAAGAGCTCGGCCTATTTTTCACCTTGATAGGACTCAATTCAATTTTCACTCCAATAGTTATAAAAGCTATGAAGATCAATATTCAAACACAGCAGAAGTCGTGTTTTGAATCCAATCAAAACCCCGAAGTACACAACAAAAAACGCAAAAACGCGACGGTTAACAGTACTATGAATAGTAAAATTAGAACTACCGATGAACACTAGCCGGTACTACTGGATGAACAGTAAAATTAGGACTACCGCTGAGCAAGAGTGAAGCGCTAGATGAGCGAAGAAATCACCATGAATAGAAAAATAGACTAAAACGAAATAAAAATTGGCACAACTTTTGATCCACACTCCAAACTTTACTGAAACTTGAAACATACCTTCTAGAATGTTAAGAACCTATTCCAATCAAAGATCGTGTAGATCCTTGCCAAAGTTATGATCTTTTTCCTTTTGAATGAAGGTTGCTCCAAAACCGAGCCAAAATCAAACTTGGATCCAAAAACTTACTCGTGGGTAAAAGGTGATCAATATGATCCTAGATACACTTCCACATGTCACAGCAAGCAAGATCACCATAAGAAACCAAAGGAAAACCAAGGAATCATCAAAAACCCAAAATCACCAAAGAAAGGGCAAGAACAAAGATATAGCCATCTTGATGAATCTTGATTGGATTGATTGGAGATTGAAGTTAGTTTACAACCACTCCATCATGGAGGACAAAATCTCAACACTTGAGCACACAATCAATCCAACTCTCCTACAACCCTAACCTCTCCATTTTCCTCTCCAAACCCTAAAACACAAACTAGAGTTTCTTGAATACAAGGGTTGGGGGTGCTGACCCAGCACCCTCCTCTATTTATAGTGGATGCTAGCTTCTAGTAGAAAAACCCTAATGGGCACCCGTTAAGCCCACACACAAACAGGTTTCACTCATACAAGCATTTCAAAGCGTCATCTTCATCTTCTCTTGACCTAAACTGTCTCTCCTTTCGTCGTCTTGCGTCGAGGTTTCGCCAAAAGCCATCAAGACGGTATTTTGGTGAAATTACCAAAATACCCCTTCTCTATCCGTCTCCAAAGACCGAGTCCAATCTTCATGAAGCAATTGTAAGCTTCGCCATGTGTATGTTGATCAACGGTTCTCATCATGTCGGCAAGTCTCAACCTTCTGGCTCCCACCGAAACCACCATAGCACTTGCACTGACCCCCCGTGTCGCTTGATACAACCCGTCGCACCGAACCTCCCGTTCGGTCATCCTTGTCCATTTTGCATCATGCTTGAGTCCACTGACTCCACCCGGTATCCTTGATCGTCCTGAATCTCAGCTCTCCAAGCCTAGTCCCGATCATCCTCGTCGTTGACCGTCGTTGACCTCCAAGCCTCCTACACAACAATAGACAAAGAAATCGATTCCGGGAATAAGTTCTTTGCAACTTGATCCACGTTAGTCAAAATATGCATCATGCAACACATATACACTAAAACCCATGAACTTGACCTAACTCATAACCAAATCGCCAAGTTGGCCGAACTTGAACCGAAATCGGTACTACCACCATGTAATTAGTGGTACTACCACACTGTGGTCGTACCGCTCCAATAACTGCGGTCTTACCGATTCCCAAGGAAGACCAAAACTCCCCAAAACACACCTTCTCTGGAATTTATGTACTGCCATATGCATTTCTACGAGGTTAACAATTTCGCTTTTGTAAAAATTTCGTTGGTCGAATAGTAAATCATCGAAATTTGGTGGATTTTCAAACTGGTTTGAATCAAATTTGAATTTAAAATTTAAAATAATCGCCAAAATTAGTGTGCTTGGCGGATTCGATCCAGTCTTCGGGGAAGATGCACGTAAGCCTTGCCACCGTGCTACGTTCGGCTTGGTGATTACATGCTAGTGTTTACTCCTTTTAACCCTCCAAATTCCCTCCAAATTCAAACCAACAGAAAAGATTTGAACAATTGAAATTCTTTCGGGACCCAGTAAACGAACTAAATTTCGGCCATTTCACAAATTTCACGAAATTGATAACCTGTTGGTACTCTTGACTGTGGTAGTACCGCTAAACTTCTTGGAACTACCGATTCCCAAGGAAGACCAAAACTCCCCAAAACACACCTTCTCTGGAATTTACGTACCGCCATATACAATTCGGTATAATCGCACTGCGGTAATACCGCAAACAAACTTGCAGTCGTACCAATTTTTGAATGTTCGGATCACGGTTTAAACAGTCCGATCGAACCACCCGTTCGGACACTTGACTTGTGGTAGTACTGCTCCACACTTGCGGTCATACCGCGATGTGGTAGTACCACTTCCTCACTTGCAGCAGTACCGTTCCTGAACTTTGCTGAAAACGAGTGTTTCAACAAATATTCAATGCTATTGCCAATTGTATCATCATCCTAAGATCGCGAGCATATCCCCATGATATCCATATATAGAGAGCGGCGTGGCGCTTGGAGCGGCAGCGCAATGCGGGTGCCGCAGGGAATCGGCGGTGTGAGTGCCCAAGAGAAGGGGCGTGGAGTGCGAGCAAGGCAAGGGCGGCGCCTGGAGAGAAAGAGAGGGTGCGTTAAGTGGCAGCGGCAGCATGGGTACTTGGAGCGGCAGCAACTCCTTCTTTACACACTCATATTCTATGATGGTTTAAGTGTTATGACTCAAAATATCAGTTATTCAGTTTTTCCTTCACAATTATCATTACGTATTCGTCCTAATTTTTGTTTTGTTTTTGTTTGCTATTTTTATGGATTCTTTGGTTCAATTGGCTTATTTAAGTTGCATTTGGATGGTTGACCCTTCCGTGATGCTCTCTGCTGGTAGCCACTAGAGGAGTAGCTTGCCCTTGCCTCCTTCCTTCTTTAGCATCCATGTGGTCATCATGTTGACAATTCCTCTTGCTCTCATTCTTTGCAGCTATGTGGGTGAGGGTACTGTCCTCCTCCAAATTATTTGTAGTGAGTTAGATTCAGTAAAAATAAATTAATTCATTACACACTCATGAAGTTACTAATTGATTCCCTATTTTTTTCAGGCTCTTTGAACGTGTCCTCAAAGTTAAAATAGTACTGCATTAACAATGGGATGACTAAAATGCAAGGTGATAAATCTTGTGTTTGTTTTACTAAGTGATCTTTGTATAAAATTTCCGTGATTGCTCTAGGTTAATTGCTCCTACTTTATCCCTTTGGTAATGAAAAACTGAATAACTGGTTACATTTTGTACACCACCTTTCAGGTTTTTAAGCTGCATATGGATGCATCTATTTTCTACCAGGCTGCATCACTTAGGTAAGAAATACTTGATATTTACTACAAGGTGTGCTAGACACAATATTTCGTATTTGTAGTGTTGTAGCCTATCTAAATCACCTGTTAGTTTGATACAGTATTTAGTTTGATACAATAGGTTTCATTTGTTGGGTACAATGGCATTCCACATTTGCCTCTCTCTCTTGTAATGCTTTTAGGCATTGAAGTCCCCAATAGCATAGCGGTGTTTTCTCTAAAGAGGAAAACAAAGGTACAACAACCAAGCATGGCTTACTTAAGTTTAGTTTTATAGCTACTTTGTCGGATGCCTAATTGTCCTTCTTCACCGCATTTAATAACAAGACATCTCTTTTAAGCTGTAACAAAAGAAAGCTAATTACTTAGTGTATTCCCTTCAATTTTTATACAGACTTAGTTAACAAGCTATTGTTGTCTTTCTAATTGCTTCCAAATTGTGGTGTTCTCAATGCAAGGAGACAACCAAATATTGTTTCATTATTATTAGAGCTCGATGTGGTATATTTTCCCTAGGTTCTGAGAGATAGCTAGGACTATGGAAGGACAATTTACCATATTTCCTCTGATACAATTTAAGTTCTAATTAATCTTAAGTCAATGACACCTGATGAATGTGCTCCCAATTTGAGGATGATTCATGGAAAAGTAGGGTTTTTGGTCATACTAGTATGAAAGAGTTCTAGCTATCTTAAGTATCTAAATTATTATTATTTTTGGTTAAATTAGTGTTTGTTTCTTGCTTTCTTTCTTTATGTTCTTCATATCCTCTTATCAATTCCCAAGATGATTTGTTTTCATTAGATTACGAAAGAAGCGGACTCTGCTCCAAATTGCATTTTGATGGGTTGTGTAGTCACTATAGTTGAAAGTGATGTGGGGGGCAATATGTATATAAATGCTGGGGCTCAATGAATGCAAGTGCTAACAAGGTATAATTAGGTAACGGTGTTGATTTTGAGTCAATTCCCCATCCTTTGGTATAGACAATTTGATCAATTTTTGCTTTGCTCAATTGTAGCCGGTTGAAACCTTGTGAATTCCCTCTTCTATCAATGAGATCCAGTCTTGCATTTTATCAAAGAAATGGCTTGTGTCACTGGTATTAGTCTTTGATTTCATTAAGTGATCTTTATATAGATTTGAGCAAAATTATCATCGAAGATCTTTCTGTAAACTGATAAATTTATGGATATTAACTATCTATGGTGCAAGTAATGAAAAGAAAAGATTGAGTAGTAAAAGTGGAAATATTTTTTTTCTCATTTTAGTAGGGCTAGAGCGAAGAGCGGT
The DNA here is from genome assembly GCA_036346255.1 of Ampelocalamus luodianensis. Taxonomy (NCBI): domain Eukaryota; kingdom Viridiplantae; phylum Streptophyta; class Magnoliopsida; order Poales; family Poaceae; genus Ampelocalamus; species Ampelocalamus luodianensis. Next base: position 50,732 of record JAYEVH010000328.1, read on the forward strand.
AAAGGGTAAAGGTAGGTTGGGAAACAAAGATTGGGAGCAGTCTTGCACGTTTTCAAATTCCAATGGTATATCATTCGGTCTTAACATAACTGGGTTAAACATTGACATAATTTAGCACTTGTGGTATTATTTATTTAAGATCTGTTGTAACGCACGGGCACCCTACTAGTAGCTATTGAAGGAGTGGCAGTTAATACCGCTAAAGGCGTCTATAATTTTCACGCACGTTCTTCTGTTGAGTATTGAACTACCAGGACTTTTAGCCAATTGTCGTAAGTTTCTAGATGCGCCAATAATTGTTTTCCCGTTAGTCATGTGGCAAACTGTCATGTCTCCCGACCAGTTTGCTGGCCAGGGATTGCCCAAAACCGTATAGCTCGTTGGATGGTATCCATAGTTGGTCGTCTCATGACTCAAACTAATCGTTAACTAGTTTGGCCGCAGTAAAGGATATTAGACTTTCTTTAGGTACTGGTTGTAGGTTCATAACCGTTATAGCGTTAGCCTCTGACATGTGGGCCTACGTTGACAATTCCTTTGTTCCAAAGGGCTTCATAGAATATTTTCATGTAGGATTCAAATCCTCCACTTTTCGTTTGTTCCAAACATGGCCTTATATTTTGGTAATGTTCTAGCCTTTGATATATCTTGTTTTTTTTGTAACCGTAGAGGTATAACTCCGACTATCACTAGTTTTATGAGTTACAAAAGTATATAAGATTATAAAATACTTTTTATATATGGCAAATCCAATTATGTTATTGTTATGCAATCAATATGAATGTTCGAGAGTTATTACTAATCAAATATATAAAAATTTATTGCACAATTATCTCGGTATAAAATAATTTGTGATAAAATGGAGAAAAAATGTATAATGGTTTAGAAAAATATATATGTTGCAATC
>JAYEVH010000133.1:0-148858 GCA_036346255.1 Ampelocalamus luodianensis
TTCCTCCTTCCTTAGTATCTTTCTGCGAATCATCTCATAGAGTAGTTAGTAACTCGTAGGATGATATCTTTAGAAAAATTAGACTAAGAAATGAAGTCATGTTTATAACTTTATCCTAGTTTCTACTACTTACTTAGTTTATTTTCAATAAACTAGGTAAGTAGTAAAGAAAGGGTTCTGAAAAACAGAGAGGTTTGTTCGTCTTAGAGTTGTCAAATATCGACTTGTTTGCACTAGTCGAAAGAGTAGAAACAGATCGACGCTAGGAAGTTCCCTCTAGTGGGCAGGACCACGTGCAGAGAAAAAAGGCTTCGACTAGGTGATGTTACCATCTCCGACTAGATTAATTAACTCGATAACGACGACTAGAGCGAAACAAGCTTCTCGAGTACCTTAAGGATTCATTCGGCTACATTCATCTTTCCGGACTTAGTTGTTCGGCAAAGAAAAGTAGGAAACCGAACGACATTAGGAAGTTCCGTCTAGTGGCGTAACCACGCGCGCATGTGAGAGGCTTCACTAAGTGTGTTTCTTCCTTCGACCAGTAAAACTAATCAAGTTATTTGAAAAGGTAGCCGAATGCATCTCAAAAAAAAGGTTACTCTTCTCAGTTTATTTTTTGAAATAAGCTAAGGTGATATGAATTCGCTTAACAACTTTCGACCATTTTTCTGATCTCAATAAGCTTTGTACTGATTGTTTAAGAACGAAGCGATATTAGGAAGCTCCTTCCAGTGGGCAGGACCATATGCAGAGAGGAGAGACTTCGACTAAAATGTATCGTCCTTTTGCTAACCATTGTACAGGAAGGATGAGAAGAAAAAAAATGGTCGAAAGAATAAAAGCGAAATTCAAAATAGACAAAAAAGATAGGGAGAACCTGTTGCTTTATTGTCGTTGAAGTTTGTTACACATAAAATTTGCGTAACTGGTCAATGTTCCAAGAATTTGAGAGAACACGGCCGTCTTCCATTGCAAGTCGCATCGATCCCGGCGTATTTCGACCATTAGTGTAAGGACCTTCCCACTTGGGGAAAGTTTGTTCCGATTAGATAGGATTGATAAGTCTCAATACCAAATCACCGCAATGCAGGTGCGAGGTTGGACCTACGATCATAGTATCCGCGTAGGGCTTGTTGGTAGACCGCGAACGGAATAAAGCTTTGTTCCTCTGTTCTTCGAGCGAGTTGATGTCGTCGCTCGAAGATGTTCTTGAGACGAGTCGTGAAACTTATCGACTCTTTCTCGACCGATCTTAATTTACGGAGGAAGCATGGCTTCAGACCAAAACTAGAAAGAAAGTGTTTCTCCGTAGCTCACCTAGTTGTCGCATTTAATTGCCCATATCTGAAGGTAATTCCTGCACCCAAGCCCCGAGCGCTTTACCGGTGATCAAGACTCGGGTCTTGATTCCCTTCATTATCCGCCGTTCGCTCTCGATCGCTTCCGTTGCTTTGGGGTGTGCGACGAGGCGTAACACAAACGAAGTTCCCAACTCGCCGCAAAATTCCTGAAATTTTGCGCTTGTAAATTGTTTACCGTTATCCGTGATAATTCGACTTGGTACTCGAATCGAGTGATCACGCATCTCATCATGAACCATTTTGTCGCTTGGTTGTTATCCCGACCACGGAGTTCGGCTTCTATCCATTTTGTGAACGTATCAATAGCCACAAACAGGAACTCGAAACCTCCTGGAGCTCTGGGTAACGGTCCTAGGATATCGAGACCCCAAGTTGCAAAAGGCCATGACAGAGGAATTGTTTGCAACGCTCGAGCTGGTTGGTGTATTTGCTCGCTATGAAACCGACATCGCATACATCTTTTAACCATCTCCTTGGCATCGTAGAGGGTCATGGCCAATAAAACCTTGTCGAAAAGCTTTACCAACCGATGTTCTAGGAAGCATGAGTTCCACAGATCCTCCGTGTATGTCGTGAAGGAGTTTTAATCCTTCGCTATGGAATACATCGCATGAGCACCCCTTGGGTTCCTCTTTATAAAGAACAAATTTGACCAAAGTATACATTTTGGCTTTCGGGATAATCGATCGATTCTAGATCGTCATCAGATGAGAACCCTCTTGAAGATACTCATAAATGGCGCCATCCATGTATCTTCGCACTCTAGAGAGGTCATTTCTATAGAAGGTGTCTCGGTTAAATGTCGACTATGGATTCGGTTTCGGTCGCTCCAGAACACCCCTTTCGGTACTACGGATCGGGAGGAAGCTAGACGAGCCAGTTGGTCTGCGAGGAAATTATCCTTTCGGGGGATAAATTGTACCTCAAAGCCCAAAAAGTGTTTTTCTAACTTTTGTACTTCCGATAGGTACCGGGACATGGTCGAATTGGAGCACTGGTACTCCTTTCCGACTTGATTCACGACTAGCTGAGAGTCTCCTCTTACGAGCAATCGTCGAATCGAGAGTGCCGCAACTCGTATGCCGCCTAGCAAACCTTCGCATCCGCCACGCTATTAGTGGCCGAAAGTTTAATTGTATGGCATACTTTAAGGTTTCTCCTAGAGGAGATTCCGGGACCACCCCACCCCGAGCCACTTATCGTAGTGACCGTCAAAGTACATCATCCATCGATCGTGGGAATCGTATTAGGATCCGAACAGTTCGGATTTGTCCATTCGACGACAAAGTCGCCAAGATCGGGATTTAACGGCCGTTCGGGACACGAAATGGATGTCGAACGCCCCAAGTTCGATGACCATTTTGCCATGCGTCCCATTGTTTCTCTATTCGGAGGATCGCTCCCAGGGAAACTCGGGCGACGCGGCTAGTTTGTGCGTATGAAAATAATGCCGATTTTCTCGAAGACATGAGGAGGGCATAAAGAAGTTTTTGAACTCGAGGGTAACGCTCCTTGGAGGTCGTGCAAAACCTCACTCACGTAGTATCTTGGTCGTTGTATGTTCTCACGTTCTACGACCAAGATCTGCGCTTTATCGCTCGTGGCGTGGCGGCTAGGTAAATTAAGAGCGTCTCTCCTAGCTTCGGAAACTAGAACAGAGCACTCGTAAGATACCTCTTGACTTCCTCGAAGACTAAGTTAGCCTCTTCCACCATTCGAAACCTTCATGTTTCCTTAGAAGTTTGAAGAAAGCGTTCGCTTTTCTCCCAGTCGTGCTATGAAACGACTTAACGCGCCATGCACCACGTGAGTTTTGGACTTCTTTTCGTGGTCTGGGCGCATCGAGTGATGGCTTTGATCTTTTGGGATTTGCTTCGATTCCCGCTCGTAAAACCAGAATCCAAGCAATTTTCTGAAGACCCACACACACTTCGGATTTAGTTTCAATTGGTGTTTTACGAGGTTGTCGAAAGTCTCCTGCAAGTCCGTGATATGTTCGAAGTCGTTTGGTGCTTTTTACGACCAGGTCATCAACATAGGCTTCCAAATTTCGCCTAGTTGAGGAGCGAAAGTCGTTTGCATCAAACGTTGAAAAGAAGCCCAGCATTTTTAGGCCGAATGGCATTTTGACATAGCAAAATACTCCAAACGGTGTAATAAATGCAGTCTTTTCTTCATCTTCTCGGTGCATACTGATCTGATGATAACCAGAGTATGCATCTAGAAAACTCAATATTTCACATCCTGCAGTAGAGTCAACCAGGTGATCGATGCGAGGTAAAGGGAAATCATCTTTTGGACAAGCTTTATTAAGATCAGTAAAGTCTACGCACATACGCCATTTGCCGTTAGACTTTCTAACCATTACAGGGTTGGACAACCACTCTGGGTGGTTGACTTCTCTTATAAAGCCTGCTTTAAGCAACTTGTCCAATTCTGACCTAATAGCATCTCGTCGATCAGGGGCAAATCTCCGTAACTTTTGTTTTACGTAGTTTATCGTGCCGTAAGGCTAGCACGTGCTCGATCACATTCCTTGGGACTCCGGGCATGTCGGATGCTTGCCACGCAAAGACATCAACGTTTGCCTGGAGGAAGGTGATGAGGGCGTCTTCCTATTTAGGGTCGGAAGAATCCCCAATGCGAACAGTCTTCGAGGGCTCTCGCATCCGGAGGAACCTCTTTGACCTGGTCGTTCGGCTTAGGTGCAGACTTTTTAGCTTCGACTTGCTAATCAAGGTCGACTTTCGCCTCGAGTTGGTAGTTGTCCAACCATCTCAAGGGAACGACGCCGCAGAATGCGCCATCTTCTTGTCACAATATATTGTGATCACTCCTTTGGGACCTGGCATCTTAAGACATTGGTACCCATAGTGAGTAGCTATCAAAAATTTTGCCAGAGTAGGTCGTCCGAGTATGGCGTTATATGCCGTATCGAAATCGACTACATCAAAGGAGACTTTCTCTGTCCTGAAATTGCTTGGTGATCCAAACGTTAAAGGAAGAGAAACTTGGCCAATGGGTTTGGCCGAAGACCCCGGTACGATTCCATGAAATGAATATCGTACCGGTCTTACCTTTGTCCTGGGTACTTGCATCTCGTCCAGGGTACTCGTAAAAAGATATATTTAACGAGCTTCCACCATCAACTAAAACTCGATTGACTCGATAATTGTTGATGGTGGGTTCGATTACTATCGGAAATCGACCTGGTCTAGTCGAAGGTATCGGACAATCACCTTTCTCAAAGCAAGGGTGATTTCGGACCACTTGGTAATTTATTGACAAGAGGAGAGTCGATTGTGTTTACCTCACGCTCGATTGCCACCGTCTTCGTGATTCGTATGACGTGAGACCCCATAGATGTGATCAATGGTGTCTGTGCGGGTCCCGAGCGGCATCTCCTCATCGTCCGACTCCTTTTGTCCACGGTTTGGCCCAATTGTTCAAGAATAGGAAGTGGCCCTTTGCGAATAATAGTCCTCGAGTTTCGTAAGAAAACTCGGCGATTCTAAGGTCATGCCCTTCTTTTTATGAAAAGGACACCACTGGTTTGTTGTTTCTCCGATCTTGGTGTTTACCTTTACTTGATCGGGATTTTGCTTGGGGTTGTGTGGCTCCTTATCGCTACGGCTAGGACCTCCTTAGGCGCATCCGAGATTTTTGACTTTTCGCTTTGTTCTTAGATTTCCTAGCCTTTTATCATTTTCTTACCACTTTAAATGCGCTTCCGAGGGATGCCGTCTTTGAGATCGATGGCATCGTTCCATTCGACCGCCAAAGAGCGATCGCATATCTATCGGCCATCTCAAAGAGCTCAATGACGGCAAGGTGGATGTAAGGCGATGTCCTCTGTTATTCTTCTGCTACGGACTCCCTGTTTGAAAGCCCTGATCACAGATGAGTCAGAAACTTCCGGAATAGAGTTTCGAACTGGTCAGGCGCTGATGAATTGTCGAGTGTTTCATGGTTGTTCTGTCTTATCCGGCGAGTCATCCTCCTTTCTGGCGATTGTAAGTTCCTCGGAAATTAGCGGTGACAGATCACAGAGGTGTTGCCACGAGTAGATCGACTCAAATGGTTGGTTTAGAAGCCATGATCGCGCCGATCCTTCGAGCACAGTCGGAAGGTAATTCGCCATGACATGCTCTCCTCCTCCTGCATTTCGGATAGTTCAGAGTGTAGATTTGGAGGAACTCGATGGGGTTTTGAGTTCCATCGAATTTCTCCATATTCGTTGGTCGAAATCGGGGCGGCCAACGAACCGCTCGAAGGTCAGGCGAGAACGCCCGACATCCCGAGATAACCTCTTGTCTTCTTTTGCAGAAACGAAGGGTTAATGTCGCGGCGATCGAACTCGTCGATACCACCATGGGGACTAGGCCTATAATAGGCCTCGACCTTACGGAAATACTCTCGCATTCCCGCTTGCCGCCGTGCGGTCGTGAAGTGGTGAAAGATCACCCTCCCGTTGGCTTGTGGCATTTTTCTCATGTCGAGAAACGACATGAGGGAGAGTCGCCGCCTTCCATGCGACGAGTTTCGAGCGGTGGCGCGAAGAAGTAGCGTACTATTACGACCGTGGTTGTGGTCGACCGCCGCCGAGTTTGGCCATCATGTCACGAAGCCTTTGCGCGATCTCTCGGCAAAAGATCATAACTCGTGCTCGAAAGCGAGTTCTTGGGTCGGGTTCTCCGATAAATCATTGATGTCTTCGGAGTTCTTGAGCTTCCTTCATTTGAAATAAGCGCGCTCGGGGAGGTTCTTCTAAGCCACTATTTTCTTCCGTCGAATTGCCTCGTAATGGTCTATTTGGACCCTTGAACTTGTTTTAATGGAGCGAGAATGTTGAGGATGTCCCGCACGTTCATCAAAGTGTTCGCTTTGTCGCCGGTGTGGTGTCCTTGCCATTACGACGGTGGTGTAGAGTATGCTCGCGGAAGCATGTCCAATCCTTCTTCGGAAGAACGATCCCGGTCGAGGAAGGGCGAAGACCTCCCGTGGATGACTTCCACTTGCGCCGAGATCTCCTCACCGGAGGAGTGGTCGAGCGACACCATCTCGCGACTTGGAGTAAACCCTCGGTAGGGGAACTCGGGTTATAACCGTCTCGGTGCCGCAGTGGCTCTGCGTCGGGCGGTTGAATTTGATGAAACGACATGTTCGATCCTCTTCCTCGTGAAATGCTCGGAGAGAGGACCATCGATGTCAATGGAGCTCCGGATAATGGCTTCCAGAACTTGTCTTGCCAACTCGAACTGTCTTGGGGGGACTCGAACACTTAGAGGAAAAACTCTCATCGTGTTGCGAGTTTGCCCTGAGACAGGGCTGTTGCTGGTCGAGTTGACCCTTGCCTCCCGAGGAAATTGATCCTGGTCGGGCGCATCGTCGTGGGGATAAGGATCCCTCCTCGACTCTGGTGGTAATGCAGTCTTCGAGATCTGATAGAAGATCTCCAGAGGCGGCAATACCGTCAGAAGATTCGATACTCGGTTCGTATTCGAGACCGGCATCCATGTCGATGTCTGCGTAATCGGCCAAGTCGAACCAATTCTCCTCATTCCATTCTCCTGGCATGGTAGCATAAAAGAGAAAAGGAAGAACTGTTGACAAGGAATTGCAGAGGATCCCCACGGTCGGCGCCAAGCGCCGGTGTTTTAGAACCGATCTTACGTAAAGATTGTTTGATTCGGGGTCTCCACAATTGATCACATGCATTTAAGAAGACACGATGATTTTTATACTGTTCGGGCCTTCTCCGGTGAGAATAACAACCCTACTCCTGTGTATCTTGTATTTGCTCTTTGGATTACAATCGAATAAGTATTTTCCTAACTGTTCTCCAAATAAGGCTCTGTTTCTTCTTTCCCTCTCCAGCCTCCCCCTCTATCTCTAACAGATACCTATTTATACTAAGCAATAGTGGACGTTGTCCTTCCAGGCTAATTAGTCGCTCATTATTATGTAATAATGAGAGTAATTACCGGAGTAGTAACCTCCCCATGCTGTCAATCAGTTACCAGTCAGAGATAGTGGGAATTATCTACAGTTATGTTAGAGATAACTGCGTATTTTGACTGCTTAGATTCTCACTGTTTAATGGGGTCAAGCGGGTGGGTCCATGAAGTTGTGAGGAACCCAGTGTGAGCCTCGATCGTAGAAAACTTACGACCGCACATACCGTAACGATCATACCATAGTCGTAGAAGAGCTTACGACTAGGTAGTAGTCGTAACGATTATACCATGGTCATAGAAGAGCTTACGACTGGGGGGGTAGTCGTGAGGGATTATACCGTGGTCGTAGAAGAGCTTACGACGTGGGGTAGTCGTAGGGTAGCCTACGACTTCCTGACTAGTTCTTCCCTTTTGATATTTGAGGGGTATGTCTTATGACGTCATATTTCTTGATTATGGAGTAAATAAATGAGGATTATTTAGATCCTCGTCATCCTTAATTACCAAAACACAACAAATGTGGCCTAGATTCTTGACGTTGCTCAAATGCACGAAGGAAGAAGTCGAAGCGATCCCATCTGCAGACGCGCTGTTGAGCTAATATTGAGAGGCGGTGGAATTTTGTGAGCCTGTAGTTGACATCTCGTGGGAGATTGACGGGCTCTGATACCATGTAAAATTGGTACGCAGAGTTTGGAAGAAAAGAAATGATCCGATGTAAAACAGAGCACAGTAGTTGCGATCTTGTATTTATACTATTGTTGGATGATGTACAATGTACACTGAAAAATAACAGAACAACAGAGTGGAGCGATTCTACAGGAAGTGCATCACACATGTTGCAGCATGGTGAACATGCTCTGGACTAATTCAGCAATAACTACAACTAACTTAGCCCTGAAGACTAGGATCCTCTCAGTATAGATAACTCATTTTAACAAGGCTATCTTGGCAGTAGAAGCTGCTGGATAGTGGCTGGGCTTGCAAGTTGCAACGCCTGTTATCTTGTCTTCAATTGTCATCACTGGTTTGTGCATGTCCTAAATCCTCATCTAGTACAAGCGGTTGTTCTTGAGATATATTAGCTAGAACAATATATGTGAGATCCTAAGTTTTTGGCTAAAATAGCATCGTTGTCGTGCGCAATAGCAAAACTAGCTCACCCTCCGCGCATCAAAGGCAAAAATAGCACCTTGTCCGTGCCTAACAGGACCAGATTTGCCGTGCGGCTGACACATGTCCTTGTCCAGCCCTAGGGGCATGGCAATGTATTTCCGGCCCCCAAGGGCGCAGATTCTCTATCTTCTAGAAAAGGAAAGTAGTAGGCATTTCTAAATATAGCAAATAAGCTTCAAAAATTATGAAATTTTTTGTGAAGGCTCCTGGCCCTACTTGTTTGTTTAATTTTTCTAGAATTTTATATGTTCTGTATTTTTCTTGAAAATTCTTTTAAAGCTACTGTTTGTAGCAATAAAATAAACGATTTGAGGAAAAAAAAAAAACATGAGCTCCAAAAATTATGACATTTTTTTGTTAAGGCTCTTGACACAGTGTACCTGCTCGTGTAATTTTTCTAGAATTTATATATTATGCATTTTGCTCAAAAAGTCCTTTAAGGATAATGTTTGTATGCAAAGGAAATAATCGATTTGAGGAAAATTTCAAAAAACATGCTCAAACCACATTTATTCTCAGTATAATTATCCTAAGTTCACATTTCTTTTGAATTTTTCTAACCCATGGGGTCTGGATTTGCCTCATCCTAACCCCTGGGCGTAAGGTGTGGTAGCCCCTACCCTTTATTATTATTTTTTTAAAAAAACTAAAATCTTGGTTTCGGCATCCTCGGATTTTTGCTAAAATCTAAAAAATATTTTTTGATATGATTTTATCACTTGTGATAATACCCCCCACCACAACAAAAATCTGTGTCGTATCGGATCAGAATGTTTGATCGATCGCGAGGGTGGGCAATTGGTCGACCACGTGAAAAAATTTGTGGACTGAAATTTATGGTATATGTGATAATATTTACTTCTTTTTTTACCTCCATAAAGAAGATAAAAACCGTATCGGAATGTTGTCATGAAGTCCGAGTATGATTTTCTCTATGTCCCAGTCGACTTCGGGTACCAATAATATTTTTCTTTGTACTTCGAGTAGTATTAATCGACTAATCGTACTACTACTTTTTACTATCTACGATTTTTGGTTTTTTCTAATCCGATCACTCGATTTGTAACATCTAAAAATTGTAAACTCGGGATAATTATACCAAGAATAAATGTGGAAATTATTTTGAGCATGTTTTTGAAAATTTTTCTCAAATCGATTATTTCATTTGCATACAAATAGTAGCTTAAAAGAATTTTTGAGAAAAATGTATAATATATAAAATTCTAGCAAAATTTCACAAGCAAGAACACTATGTCAGGAGCCTTCACAAAAAATTTCATAATTTTTGGAGCTCATATTTTTGAATTTTTCCTCAAATCAATTATTTTATTTACATACATGCACTAGGCTTAAAAGAATTTTTGAGAAAAATGCAGAATATATAAAATTTTGGACAAATTACACAAGTAAATACATTGTGTTAGGAGCCTTTACCAAAGATTTTATAATTTTTGGAACTCATTTTCTATATTTAGAAATTACTATAAATCCACTCCTCTAGGCACAAACAGGATGCCATTTTTTCTTTTCTAGAAGAGAGAATCCGTGCCCCTAGGGACCGGAAATACATCGTCGTGCCCTAGGGGCCAGAAACACCTATTTCCACACCCTTGGGGGCCGGATGAGGACATGTATCGGTCGCACGTCAAATTTGGTCCCCTACGGTATGAACAAGGTGCTATTTTTGCCTTTGATATGCAGGGAGGCTAGTTTTGCTCTTGTGCACAACAACAACACTATTTTAGCCAAAAACTTCATAATTGTGTGTCACTCATGTAGGGACTTATTTCATCTTTATCATCACCACAAGAATCTTTAGTTCCTTGTTGCATTGTTGGTCACTGTTAGAGGTAGCCAGATGGCCTGTGCCTATCGGAGCGGCCCATGGCACAGCACGACCCAACCCAGAGTGTCATGCTTGGTTGGTTTGGCCTGGTTCGACCTGACACAATTAGTCCATTTAGCACCGTTAGGCTCGTATAGGCGCGATAAGGTACGACCCGACATGTCTTGTTGGAACGATTAGGCCCATTTAGGTATAGTAATGATCGTAATTTTTATTTTTTAGCCATTTTCATATGCTGGAGAGCTTTAAAATATGAAATAAAAAAAAATCTCTAAATTTTTTCTATAAATATGCGGCATAACCTCCTCATCCAGCCACTGTCCAATGTTCAATCTCTCTAAATTATGTTATGCAAATTTAGATCCCTTTTGTAATAATATGTGCTATAGGTTGTACTAATCTTCTTTTGCCAAGTTTTTTTTACGTTGAGTTTTTATTTGGCAAAGTTTTTAACTAAGCAACCATGTAAACATTAATAAAACTCATTATTATATTTTTAATATAATTATCTCTTTTATGGGTATAGAACCCATTTTTTATAATTATAAATTTGTATTATATATATATATATATTTTTGGATTTTTTGTAATTTTTTTAAAATTTTGGGCCGAGATGGGCTAGACGTGCCAACTTGGGGCCGTCGGGATTATCGTGCTCGGACCGACACGGCACAACCCGTGAGTTCGATGTGTCGTGCCTAGGTTGACGGTCGAGCCCACGAGTCAACATAGCACAACCCGTTTAGTTAGCCAGACCATGCCGGCACGGGCTGTGCCGTGCAAGGCCATGCAGCCTATTTGGCCACCACTAATCACCGTTGTGTTTCTTTGATTATTATTATGGATAGTTTTGTCTTATTGATTTTATAAGTACTTTTTACATACAAATATATTTATTTAAATTTAATTTGAAAACATGCGGTTTCACCGCCGGGTCAGTGACCCGAGATCTTGGGCCGGGCCTGATAACACTAGCGACAAAGGGGTGAAAATGGGTCGGATACTGCTCTTTCCGTATCTTAACTCATATTTTTACCTAAATTACGAGTCAAATACAAATCTGAATATGTATTTTGGGGATACGGGCATGGGCGATGCAAATCGGATTCGAATCGGTCACGAGATAACTTGGCGGATAATGTACACGTAAAGAAAGATATTACTTCACCGTGAATGTGTTAAATTATATTACCTATTAGAGAATTATTTGAGCTACTTAACAACATAAACATAATTAAATATAAATTCATATTGTGTATTAGTCGATGACTAGAAAATCATAGAGAATATTAAAAGATATTGATGTTTATCGGATATCCATTTTGTTGATTTATCGGATATCCTATAAAATACAGATACAGATCGGATATTGATCTTATCATATTTTAATCTATATTCTTTGAGATTTTTGGGGTATAGATATGAATAATATCGGATATGAGTCGGAACTAAAAATGATAACATCAATCAGATTTTTTTCGGAATACTTCGGAATACGGTATGGAATCGATCGGGTGGAATTATCTGCGCCGTTTTCAGCAGACAAGTCGCGAGAAAATGCCCCACGAGCTCCCATCCGGCCCTTGCTCACCCAAATCCCCCGCCGTCGCCTCTTCCTACCCCGCCGTCCAAAACCCTCCCCCGCCTCGCCGCCGGTCGCCGTGGCTTCATCGCCGGGGTCGTCGGCACCTCCTCCTCCTCTATCAGGTAATACCCTCTCCTCTTTGCCCCTCCCCGTACCATGTTCTCGCAGATGTTCTCGCGCGGGCAGGCCGAGGGTTTGCCAATTCCGAGTTCCGCGCTTCAGGATTTGGGTCTTAGTTGTTATTTTAGCGAAGGGTTTGACCGTTTGGGTGTTGCGGCCTGAGCGCGGTGGGGTTTAGGATTTAGGCGTTTAGGGTTCGATGTATGGCGACGTGTGTACCGTGCGCTGATTTTTTTGTTTTTGTTTTTGTGGTGGGGGTGTGATTTAGGTTTTTATCATCGGCTCATGGCGAGGTACAGGTAAAGGGTAAGTGGTTTGGGGGAATTTTGGGTTGTCTAGCTAGGTTTGACATAGAAGTCTAGAACTGACTTGTTGTTGCTTGGTAGAACTGACTTGTTGTTGCTTGGTAGTATTTTTGTTGTTATTGTGTGTGTTCTAAATCAAGGCTGTTACAGGCATATGCACCGGCTAAAGCGTTTAATTGTCCATCGTTGCTCTGCATATCAAGGGTCAAGGCTGGTAGTCTGCGTAAGTGCTTAAAGGTAGGGTGGCCGCTCGCTAACCATTATTTAGAACATAGGCTCATCTGTCATACGCATGGAACTATTCTTTATTATCAAAAGGAAGATGTAAGGTTGTGCACGGTGCACTATGCCTGTGAAACAACGCCTGTTTCCTGGGTTTATGAATTTTTATGTGTTTGCTTAAAGTTAGATGACCTGTGGCTTCTGACCAAAACCTTATTTTTGTGTGACTAGAATATATGGATGGACCAATAGAGAATTTTGCTGGACATGACATGGGTGAAATGCCTCAAAATCTTTACCATGAAGAACAACTGAACCATTACAGCGATGTGGCGGAGCAGTACAATGAAGAACCGGGCAACCCACACAACGAAGAACCTGGGAACCAATATGATGAAGGATCTGGTAATCCATACAATGAGGAGCAAGCGAACTTGTACAGTGAACCTGAGAATCAGTACAATGAGGAGCCGGCAAACCTTTACCAGGAAGACCGGAGAATGCATACAATGGGAAGTGAAGCAACAGGATAACTCGCAGGCAGAGGCAGATGATAACAGATGGCCTGGTTGGCCGGGAGAGAGTGTCTTCCGTATACTAGTCCCAGCCCAGAAGGTAGGCGCTATCATTGGCCGCAAAGGAGAGTTTATAAAAAGGATGTGCGAGGAGTCTAAAGCACGCATAAAAATATTTGATGGCCCACCTGGTGTACGGAAAGAGCAGTAAGTATCTATGCAGAATCAACAACTGATAAGTTTGTATTCTCGTCAATTCAACTGCCACCACCATAATTCATAATGTCATTACTCATTATTAGGTGTAGCGGGTTCATACGTGAAGTTAACTTTGATTTCTTGTGATGCTACATTTTCAAGTGTTTTTCTATTGATGGTTTCATTTAGAACTAATCAGCTAGAAACTTTGTATGTATGTCTAGATACTCTGCTAGTCAGTATCCAAGCCACTCTTAGATACATTTGGGATGATTTACTGACTTAGCAATTCATGCACCTCATGGCAGTTGTTTGATGTGCTCAATGCCTGAAAGCTAGAGTTGGGCTATGGTGTTGTTTGTTGTTGCTTGTTGCAACCTTAAAGCAGCAGGGGAAAATAGAAAGAGAAACTGTTAGTTGAACACCTAAACTGCCTTATTGAAACTTAAAATACATTTGTTGATTGACCTACTTATCAGCAAGAGCTTGATTTGCTAATTAGTTGCGATTTTCTTAAATGCTTAATAATATTTTGGGTTGTTATAGTTGAGGGCTTACAACGCTTCCAGCCTTCCAGTAACTATTAACATTTTTATTAATCAGTGTGAGATTTGTATGTTATATAATCATCTAAGATATTTTGGGGAAGTTTTGTAATAATTAAAGTAATGGAGCTATCAGCGTTTGTGTGTAAGGAGTGATCCTGTTTCTTCTGTAGCTCTGCAAGGGAAAGATATGTTTGATGCAACACAGTGGTGTTTAGCCCTTGTCCTAGCTCATTTTTTGAGAAATGAATCAGGTTGTTTTTGTTGGATGCAATGGATTTCCATGTCGATCGCATAGTTTTCACATGTAAATAAAAGCATCTGAATAACTATGAGATAGGAATACCATTTTTTTATTTTAATTTAAGATTCACCTTATGAATCTACATGATCTGTAGGATATTAGGTATCCAGTTTTGCCATGCACTTAGCGTGGCCATACTTCGTAAAATTACATTACATATAGTTGCAATCCACACATATCAAATGTGCAAATACTTCAAAACTGATTTAGTTCAGCAATGCAAATGAGAATTATTGCTATGTTACTGATAGGCATCTCAGCTGAATTCAGATTTGTTAAATGAGTAAATTTCGTAAAACTACAGGTTTGTTGTACAAACTATCAAAAAACTTCAGGTTTTATTTGTTGTACAAACTATAAAAAAAACTTCAGGTTTTATCGTCTATTTCACAAAACTACAGATTTTAGGAGCTGTTGTATCAGAAAGTTATAGGTTTAAGCATGTACTGTAACCTGTAATAGGTCTCACTTTGCGGCCGAACATGGCAGCCTCATGCCTAGCAGGGGCGGATTTGGGCCTCGGGCTGGGTAGGCTATAGCCCGAGGCCTAGAGCCAAAAGTCCATGGAAGCTCCCTTAAGAAATTGCCAAAAATTCAAAGGAATAGAAGGCTTAGACTAGGGAGAGTCGGCCCAGCCCGTGGCATGACCCATCGTTGGCTCTGCCTCTGACGCCTAGGATGTTCTCCGCAACCGTTTCTTACTCCTGCACGTCATATACCACATCTTCCCTATCCAGCCAACATTTGAGAGGAAGCAGCCTGAACCCTTTAGGCTTTGCCCCAAGCCACGTAATGCTTCTGACATGGCTGGTCAGCGAACAGGTGGCGCATGACATGCACACAGACCAACAGTCCAGTCCGAGGCATGAGGCTGCCATGTGGGGCCGCAGAGTAAGACCTGTTACAAGTTACGATACATGCTTAAATCTGTAGCTTTGTGACACAACAATTCCTAAAATCTGTAGTTTTACAAAATAGATGCTAAAACCTGTAGTTTTTTTTATAGTTTTTACAGCAAACCTGTAGTTTTGTGAAATTTACTCTTGTTAAATTGCTAGTGTTGGATCTAGCTTCAATATATGAAACGCAAATATTATCCTAGCATTGGCTAAGTTCTCACTTGTGGATACATCAGTACAAAAAGGAGAAAATATAGGTTACAGACAGTGAGTAAAATAATAAGTACTATGTTTTTCTTTCCCTTTCACAACTTCTCCAAGATTTCCATATAATATTAGTGCAACTCATGAAATGTATATAACTAGAAAAGGGTAATCATACAATGATACAGTCAAGCAAATGTATCCTCCATGATGACATGTAAATGCATTTTCTTGGTGACACATCACTTCTCTGAAAACAAACTTCTGAAAAAAAGCAGCCATGTCCTAGTTTGCACCTGGTGTATTCGAGTGACATCATTAGCATGGGTTAGTTTTTCTGGTACACGACAATATCACATAGTTTATCAAACTACAGAGTTATATCTGCTAGATCATCAATTCATTGTCCAGTCTGCTTTATAATTTCTGACACCTAGTTGGGAGTAGCCAGCTACCTAGTTGGGAGTAACTTCGCTTCCTAAATGTTAACTCAATAGCTAGGTTAAAAGTCAATATAATAAGCATATTTAATATCCGAACAACACTCAGAAAGTACAAGATGGTGAAGTTCTTCACATGCATAAAGAGAGTGGCTCTAAAACTATTAAGAATCAAAATATGACCATCCATCAAAGTCCAAAATTGAACACCTTTGATAATAACAACACAATATAATGTTTGCAGGTTGTGACTGCAGTATAAGGCCCTAAATCAAACCACCTTTCCAAAATGGACGAACAGACATGGTTCTGAAAGTTCTGTTTTGTGCTCCTGTGCTGCAAATATGATCTAGTTCCTCTGAGTAATGGACGAAGATTCCTTTCAAGATGCTCCACATGTTATCTGGTAATTCCACGACCTGTTTGATTTCTGAACTGAAAGGGAATCACTTGGAAGAAAAAGGATAAAAAAATGTACAAGAGTTACATACTTCTTAATGAATATGATACATACTACATAATTTAAAATTGGACTGCATGGTGAATTTGGTACTAATTTATCTGTCTGACCAAAGTATAAAAATGCATATATTTGTAAAAAGTGCTACATGGAACAACTTTTTGCAGTCTTTTTGGAATTATCTAAAGTTTTTTAATAGTCATGTTATTTAAATTATCAACAAGTGAGCAAATTATGTTTGAAGTCCTTGAAAAGTGAGCAAAATGTACTTATTCTTCATTGGGCTTTAAGATCTATTGCATAGGTTGAACAAAATAGAAAAAAAAAACTATACCCATGTCAAATAATAAGGTAAACAATAGCCATGGTGAAGGATTTTTTTTGGAGATGTAAATGATGTTGAATTCGGTAAAGAAGAATGCGGATTAATCAACAAGAAACGGTGATTCTTTTGGCCATCTATGCTCCCTGAACACCATGCATCATTGTTAATTAAATGTGTAGGAGGATAGATTGTCTGTTGAAATTTTGGGGAGCCCTTATTCGGGAAGTATTATTTCCTGCAGTGGAAGGGGTAAAATGCACATTTCTTGGCATCCTTAGTTGGCCTCCTTATTTAGCATAGGAAAAAAATAATGATTATTTAGTTTATATGTGGATATATTACCTAAATTTGCTTGTGGGGTCTATATCTAATGTCATAATCGCTTGTGTAGCAGTGATAAACACATAAGAAAAGATTTGTTGATTAGAAACTGTGATCTTGACCTAACAGCACCTAGTTATGATACTGACCAGTGACCACATTTCATTATACTTGC
Source organism: Ampelocalamus luodianensis (assembly GCA_036346255.1). NCBI lineage: Eukaryota > Viridiplantae > Streptophyta > Magnoliopsida > Poales > Poaceae > Ampelocalamus > Ampelocalamus luodianensis. Next base: position 16,962 of record JAYEVH010000133.1, read on the forward strand.
TGTAGGGCGCAAATATTTGCATATGATGGTATCATCATATCATTGTTTATATGTAATGCATGTCAATGTCATTCATTGAGTCATCTTGGTTTTAATAATTTGTTCTATCAAATCATTAAGCAATATGTAATATTTAGTTGTGCTCTTGTAATAGTTGTTTTTATTTTTTTACTGATTTAGTGAACAACATTGCTTTTCCCATTTCAAGGTAATGATTTCAGCAAAGGATGAGCCAGATGCACTAATATCTCCAGCTATGGATGGCTTACTTAGAATTCATAAACGGATAGCTGATGGTTCAGATGGTGAATCTGGTCAGCCTCAACAAAGTGCTGGTAATATAGAACCAACACGACTGCTAGTGCCAGCTTCCCAAGCTGGCAGCCTTATTGGGAAGCAGGGAACAACCATTAAATCCATACAAGATTCTTCGAAGTCTGTTGTCCGTATTCTTGGTAAGTTTTTTTTGCATTTTTTCTATGTTATGTCAATGTGTGCTAGATTTCTTCCTCTTTCTGATATATGTTGTGCTATTATACATGTATTGTATCCTTCAGCATATGCTGTGTCTTGCAACTTTGTTACATTCAACATACGAGAAAATAGTGTACTTGTTCTCAATTAGTGTCGTTATAATGGTTTTCTTTTGATGATAGTCCGTAACTGATCAACATAGGTACATATGCCTCATTAGCTCCTTAACTGTGAATACTAGATATCCATGGCTCCATGCCTGGCAGAAACCAGGCTGGTACTAAGGAATCATTGTGGAGACTCAAAGAGGAATCTTCTGAGCTGGTCACTTGTTGGAACCTGTAGAAACTAGCCTCTTTTAGCTGGTTTCCAGTGCACTCTGGAAAACTAAACAATCTTAAAGTTTTTTCCCTTTAAATGTTGTGTTTGGATTCAAGAATAATGCGGGAAAAAGAATATTCTATGGTTATGATTTGAAATATGTCAGTGTAAGATGCCCTACATGCTATCTGTAGACAGGCTGTATTTTAGAAAACAAGCCAGGTCTTGTGTTTCTGCTATTTGGGACCTTCGGTTTGCTGATAGGTGTTGCAGAAAATCTAACTATACCATATACAAATTCCGAAATTTTACCTTTCTTCTTTGTTCAATGTGCTGATTATTTTATTGGCTTTATCATTTGTTTGATGGAGTTTGGTTGGTTCTGTGTACTGGAAATGGAATGTCGGTATCCTCCAAGGGTGATTGCAACTAATCCACATGGAAATTGCATGTGAATATGTGACATATATGCAAAAGATGGTCTGTAGGGTCAGCATTCTTATGCTATATGCAAAGTTTTAATTCAACATTATAATTTTCTTTTCAGAGAATGTGCCTCCTGTTGCATTAAACGATGACAGAGTTGTGGAGATACAAGGAGAGCCTCTTGGTGTCCACAAAGCAGTGGAATTGATAGCGAGTCACTTAAGAAAATTTCTTGTCGACCGCAGTGTTCTCCGCTGTTTGAAATGCAAGTAAGTTGGATTTTGTTCTGGCATCCTGTGTTCCTATCAATAATAAGTTTCTTGCTTTCAGCGTTTGATGGCTAAATTTCCATCTTTACAGATGAAAATGCACAGTATGCAGAGGGAGCAGCCAATGCCAGCTCCTCAGCATTGGGGCCCTCCTCAACCCTGGGACCCTCCTCCAAACCTTCCTCCTGGTGGTCCAGGTTATGGTGCAAATCCACAGTTCATGCCTCCAAGGCATAAGACAATTATTATCCTCCTCCTAATGTCCCCTATGGAAAAGCAGCCACACTATGCTATCTCTGCATATGGACGTGAGGCACCACCAAGTGGTGTTTCTGCTTCAGGGAATCAACCACCACCGCATGTGGCTTCTCAGGTTAGCTGTGTTGCACTTGACCAAAATATGATGGATGCTTTTGAATGGCTGGTACGTGAAGCAGCTACTGATTCTTATGTATTCTTCAAAAGGTGACACATAGCATGCAAATTCCTCTCTCCTATGCTGATGCCGTCATCGGGGCAGCTGGTGCTAGCATCAGCTATATCCGTAGGCACAGTGGTGCAACAGTAACTATTCAAGAAAGCAGAGGTGCCCTGGAGAGATGACCGTGGAGATAATTGGGAGTGCATCCCAAGTTCAAACTGCCCAGCAACTGATCCAGGTATCTCTTTTCCTTCTAATCAGTAACAAGGTTATTAAGTCAGTAAGTCGACACTACTCTCCAGGGACTGACTTGCCGACTAGTCGGCCGACTAGTCGACAGTACTGTTTATATGGTATACACAGACAACGCACACAACCAGCACACACTCAGCCAGCACACACAACACCACACACCACAACACCACACCACACACACATCACACCACACCCCACCCACCCACACACACAGCCACACACCACGCAGCCAAGGGAGTAGAGGAGGCAGCGGGAGGAGGCGAGGCGAGGCGGCGGGGAGGTGATGGCGGCGGCGGCGAGGCTCGCCGCCGGGGAGGAGGTGGAGGCCAAGAGGAGGGAGGGGATGGAGTGGAGGCCGGGAGGAGGAACAGGATAGGGAGACACTGGAGAGGGCCAGTGAATCGGAGGAGGGCCGAATCGGAGCCGGAGGCGGGACGGTGACCGGAGGCGCTGAAGGCGGGCGGAGGCTGCGCGCCTTCACCTCCTCCCGCGCGCGAGGAGGCTGATGTGAGCCTCGGCGGCGGAAGGCGATGGCGGCGGCGGCGGCGGTGGCGACAAAGGCGGCGCGGTGGGAGCTTCCTCCGAGGGCGCGCATCGGATGCGAGTCACGCGTGAGCCCTGACTGCCCTACCTCACTTCCTCACTCGCTCCCTCTTGCCTCTTTGGCTCTTTGCCACTGCGTCTGACAACTGGGCCCCACGTCCCAGTCGCCCGACTCGCCTCCGACTGGTCGACTAGTCGACCAGCAAGTCGACGACTAGTTGACCAGTCGCCCGACTTGCCGGCGCAAGTCGAGTCGGCGCCTCCAGTCGGTTGTTCTCCGGCGACTTGTCGACTAGTCGACGACTTGATAACCATGATCAGTAATCAGTTGCACATTGAGCATTAGTATTTTCGTATGCTATGCATGATTGTCAGTGTTCACGAAGTCGCCTCGCTCTAGGCGGACGCCTAGGCGCTAGGTGCCGGCTGGCCGCCGCGACTTGGGCCCTAGTCGGGTGTCTAGGTGGCCGGCCGTCTAGGCGGTCCTAGGCGGCATGGTGCGAGAGGAGAAGGGGACGGTGGTGCGGCGCGAGAGGAGAAGCAGAGGGCGGCGATGTAGTTGGGAGGAGGCGGGGGAGGAGAAGGGGACGGCGAGGCAGTCGGGAGGAGGCACGAGCGAAGCAGAGGGCACGAGAGAAGCAGAGGCCAGAGGGCGATGGTGTAGTCGGGAGGATAAGGGGACAGCAGCGCAGCGCGAGAGAAGTAGAGGGCGGCAGCGCAGTCGGGAGGAGTGGAGGTGGCGTGGTGGGAGGTTGAGATTTTATTAGGGCAAAGGGTGACCATCCCCATTACGGGCTGGTTGGGCCGACCATGACAAAGGGTAAAATCGAGTCGAGTCGCAAGAGAGGACATCGAGTCAAGTCGCAAGAGGGGCGACTTGTCGACTTGGTTAATTAGTCGACCGACTAGTCGCGACTAGCCCCGATTAGTCCACAGACTAGAAAGTATTTAAACATGACATGTAATATACTAAGTTAATTAAACACATACATATTGTAAATCATGAAATAAATTGAAGAACAACATAATCACGATGATGAGTTGATGAGTTGATGACTGCTCGTTTTGGTTGTAACAAATCTTTCTTGACTTATGGCTTTCTTTGAAATTTTAGTCGGGCGGCTAGCAAATCTCGATTAGTCGCGACTAGCTGCCGACTAGCTGTCAAGTCGGGCGACTAGCCGTCCTAGTCGAGTCGATGACTCTAGTCGAAGGTTGTGTACCGACTTGTCGACTAATCGTCGACTAGTTGTGCGACTTAATAACAGTGGCCATGACTAGTCATGTTCTTAGACTCTCTAGAATCCTTGGACAGATACCTACACTTTTCTTATAGAGCAAAACCCTAATTAATCCATTTAATAATTTTAATCTACAGTTTATCAAGATGCTGCCAAAAGACGACAACTCTCTGGACAGCAGGCTTACAAAAATTATAACTCTTAATCTACCCAATCAATTGACGTGATTAAGCACTATACAAAAAATAACGAAATTACCTATAACTAACTAGTAGATGACATTTTCATATTAAGCCTAAACAGTGCCCGAATTCACAATCGAAGAGTATGGCAGACAAACCCATCTACTAATCGAACCTCTGATGCGAAACATGTTAATTCTTCTTCCAATCCTGACTCTAATCTCTACTAAAAATTGGCAAACCAAAGAGGTAAAGTCTAGATTGTTACCCTGGTGAAGAACGCCAAGATTGCGACCCCCTCCTCACCTTTACTTCCCTTCTCTCCTGAGCTTTGCCCCTGCCACTGCCCTCCTCTTTCCCTCCTTGATCTTTTTCCTGGCTGGTACACTGCTGACCTGGGGCAGCTGTCGGCCTGTGTGGCAACGTGCGCTAGTGTGTGCGGGCGACGTGTTGGGCGAACGGCCAGGCGGGCGGTGCGGGCAGCGACCGATGTAGGCGGGCAGCCGAGCCTTCACGCGCGCATGGGCAGGCAAGCGATGCGTGCGCGGGAGCAACGACGGTTGGCGCGTGGCGATTGCGGCGCAGGCGAGCGAAGACAGCGATGGCGAACGCTGGTGACTGGCGACGGCGCACTGGAAAAAAGAAGAAAGACCAATGCGGCGTTTCTGGGTTTTTGGATCCTCCTCTCCCCCACGTCCACTCTTAACACGGTAGATCCAACTCCTCTTGTATGACTCGTTCCAGGAAAACTACTCCCCTCTAAAAACCTGAAGCATTCTGTTTTCACATATCCTCTTTTGTTTAATTACGCACAGGTCCTTAAGAGGGTTATTTTTCAGAATATTACAAAGACCCTATGTTTAAGCATACATTTATGCTTACAAACCCACTGATATATTGGAGAGACTTGAGTGTTTTCTGATAGATCCACATATGATTTTTTTTGGGCAACAAATGTTTGAGAGCCCCAAATAAAATTCCATGTGTCTTGATCCTCCTCTCTGATATCACAAGAGAAATACTCCTTTGGAACTCTTTAAGATGAGTAGAGGCAACCTCTGAATTGAGGCAAGTTTGTACTTGGTGCATCACATGAAGATCACTATAGGGTAACCAATTTGATGTCAGGAAAGCATATTTGCTAATATGGATATGACTATATGCTAGATGCCACATGAATTAGGATGATATAGTTTTCACTTTTCAGGAGTAGGCAGATAGCTAAGTTTCAGAGAACTAGATGAAGCATTCGTAAGCGTACCTGTGTATGCTTATTGCTAATCTGCATTTTGAGTTACAGACACGGATTTGAGAAGAAAGACCTCAAGGAGCAATTATCTAAGGGAGTTAAGGATAGAAAGTGAGACAGTGAAGACACTTGTGATTGGAAAAGAGGTCAAAGTGTGGTGTCAAAACCTAGAAATTCAAGAGCCTATAGCACATCTCTGGTATCTCTTTTATGCTCTCCACTCTCAGTCAATATATATGTTTTACCTACCCATCTGTAACACCACCACATTGGCCTCTGCCTGGCCTACTCCATTGGTGGAACTAGCAGTAGCTTAGGAAAGGACCTGATTGCATTTGATTTTGAAGTAACAGCAATTAGGCATTTAAATTCCGAAGGTTAACTTGATTGATGAAATCATAAACTAGAGGGATGTGCGTAAATTAGTTGAACTTTGATACAGATAATGGCATAATGCTATACAAGATCATTCTATCGTGTCATAACCATCTTCAATTCGAACGACTTAAACATGTTCTATATCTCCCTTTGGGTTGACCTCTTGTTGTCACCATTGTAGTTTTGAGCTATGCTTCTTTTCCTTTCTCTTAACTAATAACACCTTTTTGCTTGCAGAATTTCATGGCGGAAGCTGCTCCCCAAGGCCCACCGCCGGTTTCTAACCCTCCAGCACCACCAGTCAATCCGAGCTATGGCTCTTACCAGCCACCATACGGAGCATCCTATGGATCTCCTCCCGCCGGCGCGGGGCCTGCACCTCACAATGGAGGGGCCTATGGTGGCGCCACCTACCCTCCCAACTATGGATACTAGCATCATCAAGATATAAAGGGGTGTAGGAAGATTAGTTTTCTTGCCTGCTGTGATGATTAGGATTTTGTTGCTGAATAATGACAATCCTGAATTCCCGCCTGTGGCCAAGTTTCTGGTGATACTATGCATCTTTTACTTTCCTTTCCTATGTTGTATGCTGAACCAGTGAATATTGGAGTATGTTTACCGCCATGACATAATGTGCTCTAGCCTCTACCTGAGCTTAATCATTCCATACCTACTCTTTCTTCGTCTGAGACAAATCCTTGGCATCTGTTAGCTGGTTTGGGTGGAAAATGCTGTGGTCTGCCATGTGATAAACGATGTTGGGGGTGGAATGTCTGCTTATGGGATATTCGTCGAGTTTGGAAGCAAAGAGCTGCCGGGAAGAAATCCTAGTTTTAGATTAGAGATGATCAACCCAATCCAGCTGTGGCTGGCGATTTAGCCGGACCAACGGTTTAATGGAATGCTAATTGTTCTGTCAAAAAAAAAAAAAAAAAAGGAAAGGAAAGGCTCCTCCGTATCCTATATTCCTACTGAATTGATCATTGGTGTATCAATTAGCCTTGATGACAAATTAGTGAAGTCAAAATTGAGACCATACGTTATAGTTCAAAAAAGAATTCAAAATCATAGTGTTATTTCGCGTTAATTGATCTTGACTGACTTGTTGAGTTGCAAATTGCAACTTGGGACCCGCTGCGAGCTCATCTTGATTGGGGAGAAATGGGGATTGAAGGTTGAATCTTGAGCTTTGGGGTGACGAGGCAAGGAGGTTGTCGCCAGCGTGCTAGGTATTGGGGCAAGTAACCATCGCCGTCATCCGTGCATGTGCGAGGGGGAGAGATCAATTGGGGATTAGAGTTTGGGATTGGTTCGAGTTGGGGATGCAATGAGGCCAGGGGTTATTCGTAAATGGATTGGAATCCTTTGCATTAAAACTGTCAATGCAGAGGATCTACAGTGGCAAGATATTAGAAGCGATCTTCACTGTCCGATTGAAAATCGAAGGTCTTTATATCAATTGTTATATTGTTCACATAGGAACTTTTGCAGTAATATAGAGGTACCGGATCCTTAGTAAAGACGCCATTAGAGTGAGGTGTCCACCGGCTTGCATATGGTCCGTGCGTTTGTGATCAGATGGCCATGATTTCTTTTAGTGCACGAGCGCACGTCGGAGGCCGATTGCACAACATATGTTCCCCTCTTTGCAGCTATTGCATATACATAAGCCTCAGCTTGCCCCTCTACTTGATATTGAGAATCAAAGAAATTTGTGCAAAATCCATGATCCCCCATAAGTCACTTATTTTTTTTCCCTTTAACCACCATATCTCATTTCGTTCATCAACACCCTCCATAAGTCATCCCCACCACACTTTTACGCTATTTCTTGCGGTTTCTCGTAGGAATCATGTTATATCAGGTTAAGATAGGGCGAACTCAGTCAATCTTTTAGCACGCCCCAAATCCAGTTAAAACCTAATTGATTTGATCGAGTCTAAGTCCAATACAAGTGGTGGTTGCATGTTTGAGTTATGTGCAATTAGTAGTAGCATTAGGACTAATGTTCAATCAGTGGATAACTTACCCAATATCACATTGTTCCTACGAGAAAGATGGCAAAACTAGGTCAGAAATAACTTATGGGGTGGGGAGGAGGGGTATGGATCACATTTTAACTTTTGGGGTTGTTAATGAACGAAAATGAGATATGTGACAAAGTGAAAAACATATGACTTATAGCAGTGGCGGATCTAGGATTTCCCTACGCCTCGGGCTAAATTCTAATAGGCTAATATCCTAGAACTAACGCTAATTTATACCCACACCACGACATAATAAGAAAAACATAGCAAAACATAAATAATATAGCATTGTAGAGGTACAATTTGAGTACCTAAATATCGAAGATTTCATCTCTATCTTAGCCTACCATTTCTTCATAAATAGTCAGACAAGAACCAAAACCTACAAAGACAACATAAAAAAGTAAATCAAATAGATGTATGATTAAATACAAAGATTTCTTGTCACAATAAAGATTTCTTGCATAGCAGCCTCGATAATTATCATTTATTGGTAATTTAACATTGATTCCATATGTGCATTGATAGTCCAAATATACATTGTGCCTAAGAACCGAAAAATAATTGCTTCACAATACAAATATACATTGATAGAAATGAGAGTCCAGAAGTTGACACGAATAATGAGCATTTGATTAGAGTAATAAATACTCAATACTTCATCAACAAACATAGTACATTCATTTTTTTCTATAATTGCACTGTCATTGACCATATCAATTGCAGCTCATACCTTTCAAAAGTACACCTCATACTTGCAAAATGACAAGTATAGCATGTAAGGTTACAGAGAAAGCTAAGAAAATGAAAAGAAAGTACTTATACCACTTTCTTGCTACCACAATATACAAATATTTCTTTGTTTCTTTATGCCATTAGTGCAGATTACACTAGTTTTACAACTATCACCAATGCATTGATGCCACTAAGAATCATTCATTTCTTTTCCACTGACTTTACTTTGCCAATGCTATTTGCCATGTCAACTATACCTTTCTTCAATCTAGCCATGCTAGTCAAAACTTTAGTATTCATAACGACAAAGTCACTCTCCACCTTAATTTTTCCCAAATCATGAACCATACCTGATTAGAAATCAATTTCCCAGCGGCCAGCACCACCTTGTCAACATTCTGGTGCACACTGCACAAGGCACAACAAAATCCACAATAGCCAAGGGGTTAGTAACTTAGTATGGCACCCAATTGCTAGATTTATCTGGAGATCAAACAAGGATGACACCAAGTGGAGGGAGGGCGCGGAGGGAGGGGCGGCACCGGTGTGGAGGTGGAGGAAGGGGCGGCCGCCAGGCGTGGAGGGAGGGGCGGCGCCTAGCGTGGAGGTGGAGGGAGGGGCGGCCGCCGGGCGTGGATGGAGGTTGCGCGGGCGGCAGCGGCGGGCGAGGTCGCGAGGGCGGCGTCGGCAGCGGGACTTGGGAATGGCCGAATGGGAGGCGTGGGAGTGATGGGCTATGGTGATTGGTGACTGGGTGGGGTGTGGGGAGGACTGAGGAGGCTAGCGACTGGGCCTCGGGCTAACACCTGGGCTGGATGTGAATGCACCAATATCGCAAAAAAAATAATTCTCATTGAAATTATTGCTGGGCCTCGGGCTATAGCCCGCCCTGCCCGAGGTCCAGATCTGCCCCTACTTATAGGGTTCATAGATTTTCCCAATAAATTCTTGAGAGCATTTGAGAGCTTCTTAGCACTTGATTGAGGGAAGTGAACATGGTGGACTCGTTACACTGTAGTACAGGAAGAGAAACCCTAGTAAATCGAGGGAAGGGCTCAACCGTACAGGGCCTAGTCGTTAGGCTTTCTCAATGTGGAAGACCGACGAGTCTCCGAGTAAATAGGGAAATATCGAGTGTCTCATTTGTGTAGTTTGCTTCTGTGCCCATTTACATTAGGGGGATCGACATATTTGCCAAACCACTTTATGCCTAATTGTCAGAATACCACTTCATGTCTTAATGACATGTGGGAATTGCACATAAATTTAATGACGAAACTTCAATAATCCCTTTACATTATGCTATTTACATACATCGCGTTTAACTAGGTAAAGGAGAAACGAAATCAAAGTGAAATTCAGAGGTGTCCACTCAAATTATTTCATAATAGATATCAGTTTGTATGTATATATAGATTAAGAGAACGCAGCTCAAACATGAGTAGACTATTTGTTCCGTTCTCTCTCTCTCTTTTTTTTTTTTGATGTTTTGGTGAATAAATATCATTTTCTTGATGTTTTCTGTGAAAGCTCTTTCTTTTTGGATGATGTGAATTTCATGTGCCTTTTGGATGATGTGAATTTCATGTGCCCGCTCACTAGTAACAAAAGGAAAAAAAGAAATCAAAGTGAAAATTGTACAGGTCCACTCAAATTATTTCATAACAGCAACCAGTCTATGTGTACATATAGAATAAAACTAAAACACGACTCAAACATGACTAGACTATTTATTCCGTTCTTCGAACAGCTTGCAGCACAATCAATATATGCTAATCTTCAAGATGAGAGCTCCTAAATTAATTGTTTTCAGGGAACACTCTCATCCAGCAAGGTGTGTACATAAAAGACTCTTCTTTGAATTCATGATCAGTGATATCACTATAAAATTTTGGGCCCAAATTTCCCAGTCATGGACCTTCGAGCTATTCAAATGATAGCCTACTCCTCTTCTCAAGCTGTCAGCGAGAAAGACAACCACTTTGAAAGGATGGAAATGGATCCATGGTGTCCCTCTTCAAACGTATCTTCGAGAACATTGCCACTGTCGGAGTCCAATTCAAATTTGTTTTCCGCTATTGCTCCATTAGAATTAACATGCTGTAGATCCAAGGTTCATCGCTTTGCTAATCATCATCATATATAGTCCCAACTTGGCAGCATGGGCTTAATGCTGTTGTCATGCCTCAACACCCACTCCATCTGACCACACGATTCGTTAAGGAACCAAACCCGTAGCTGGCGTACATGGTCAACTAATGCATAGTACACACCCTTCGGTGATATTCCTAGGTAAGGACATGGATATTTATCCCGATCAACACCTTTCGGCGGCTCAATACTTATCATCTGACAATCGCAAAACGGAATCAGTTTGGCAATGTACGTGAAGTGCCCCTCGCCAGTAGACAGCATTGCGCTGCAACGAGTTCCTTGTTCACGGGATTGTCGGCAGAGGCGGATCTAGCTAGGGTGTCGGGTGTGCACCGGTATCCCTAAAATTTGCAAAACCTATTAGAGAGTAGCTATTTATTTGAACAAAAATTGGAGAGAGTAAGTAAGGCCATTGGTTTTGTAGATACATATGGTGGCGAATTAGGGAAAGGAAACCTCACAAGTCACATCCGTTCCTTTCTCCCTCTCTTCTATTGATTTAGGATTTAACAGTGAAATACAGTTGCAATACTAAATCAGTACACGGAGCACATTTCCAGTTTTTTTTTTTCACATTTAGATATTGTGCAAGTTATTTACCAAATTGGCTGCTAGTAGGCTACTACATAGTATACAGTGTGCTTTTTGGAACAAAAATATTTTCAGATGAATAATTTTGTGAAGAAAAGTACATAAACAATTTGGTGCAGCGTACTTTGAACTAATCATACCAGATATTGCTTTGTGTGTGTAACCCAAACACTGAATTCCTAGCTCCGCCACCGATTGTCGGCTGTTGTTCAAGGGATTGTTTTCCCCCTCTCTCTCCTTAACTAGGGGGTTCCTTGTTTGCTATTGGCTTAATTCCTTGGCAATCGCGCGCGAGATCCTGAACACGTACTGTCGGGACCCTGGTATCCTCTGTGCATTCTGAAGTAGTCCTATGATCGTGAGCTAGCCCACACGCTGCAACATAGATGAAATCATATCCATACAACGAAACAGCTAAAGAAGCAAATTAAATAATAATACTCAACAAAGAAAAGAACCTTATAATTAAGGTTTTACAGAGCTTGCCACGCAGGGCTAAAGTCACGACCAGATCTACGACTAGATCCACGACCAAGTCCACGACCAGAGCAAACTTACAGCGGAACAGAACAAACTCCTGGAAGCCATCTGACATGCTCGCAGGCAATCGAGTGGAGAACGCCTCCTAGTTCGCATGATCTTCGAAGTAATCCTCCTCAAAGAGCGCTGTGCTCCCCGGTACTTCTCGTGGATCGATCAACAAATGGCGCAAAACCGTGAGTACATAAAGTATTCAGTAAGTCGTAAGGAAATGTATACAAATAGTATTCATACAAGGCTTCACAAAGATATCTTTATGTTTAATTTATAGAAAGCATTATTGACAGTAAATACAGTAAGTAGATTGAAAGAACAATACATAAGTAATCAAGTTTCTTTGAAATAGCTTGTGAACATCCCGTTAACTTCCCAAACAACTCGTGAATACCCTATTTACTTCCCAAGCAACTCGTATCCACCCAAGACAACATTTTTGAGAAAATCTACCTCTCGTGTAAAATCACTAGGCATTGTCCATAACCAGGGACACGGCTATTCGAATAGTTTTACACTTTACAGAGGTTGTACAATTTTACCCACATAACACGACTTCTCTAGTTTGTTTGGCATCCGTCGATTCCACCGCTCACTACCCTAGGTAAGTAGTCTAGAGCACATGACAAGGCCTTTACAAAGCTCTATTTTGACTTGGTTCTGCTCGCTAAGGATTTGTCTTTCTGGCCCCCTCTTGCGCTGCCAATCAACCCAAACAGAACTGACTTAAATCATTGCTAATTATTTAACCAGATCCACCCCATAAATGGACTTATGGTTGCACGGTATGGCCCAGATCAATGGCGCACAAAGTTAAGTACTTAGTGGTTGCTTAGGCGAGATTACTTCATCCCATGTGCCTCGCGCACCTAAGTGCCTCTCACACCCAAAAATATGCCTCCCGCATTTTTACCTCGCGCATTCCACCTTTGCCACCAACCACTCGCTCGAGTATAAATTATTTTCGTTCAACCCGGTCAAATAACAACCCTTGCCATGTCACAACAAATTTTAAAATCAGCAGCATCGCACCACAAGTGACACAACTGTGACCTCACACCACAGTTGCACAACAGTGGTATCACACCACAATTCTATATATCATTAAGTCAAATTTACCATCATTGAATCATGTGATCGAGAGACAATCGCATAACTAAAGCAGGACTAAGCATAATACACACCCATATTGGTATTACAATAAACTAAGATTACCCAACCTACGGTGTCCAAGGGTACATGTCAACATGTCGTTCACAATTATTCAAGGAGTCATACTATCGAGTGGGTGTTTCAAGTAGGTGTTTAACTATTCCCAAAACTATTTTTATACAACAAGCCATGCATGTTGATATAAAGCAATATAGTATTATAAACTGGGTACGACATGATCAAAGGTCTACAACTTGCCTTCATTGAAGAGTTGGGACACTTCGGTCGTGGTCGTCGGGTCCAAGAACTCTTCAGAGACGCCGGAATCTATACGTGCGAAAAGAGTCGAATAAATAAAATAATTCCAAATAAAATCTAAAATCTACCAAACTAGAACCAAATGAAAGGTACTGAATTAAGAGAAAAGTTAGAAATTTGAATCACTCGAATCGGAGCTCGAACGGAGCGGTACGAGCTCTCGGAAGTCTCGAAATCACAAGGTCAGAAGGAGGTTCAACTAGTCGGAAGATTTATGCTACCTGGTCGAAAGAGGTTCGACTGGTCGGAAGGAGGTTCGATTGCCTGATGTGGTCAAAAGAAGGATTTGACTACTCGACATGGTCGAAACAAGAAAGAAGGATTCGATGGCTTAGCGCAGTTGAAAGAAAAGAGAAGGATTCAACTGCTCGACCCGGACAAAAGAAAAGAGGAGGATTCGATTGCTCGATGTGGTCGAAAGAAGAGAGAAGGATTCGACTAGTCGACACGGTCGAAAGAACACGAGGGAGAACAGGGCACGGGGAGCTCACCAAGACCAAGAGAGAGGCTAGAGGAGGTCGGAGACGGTGGACGGCGGTCGAAGATGGAACGGGCTCCAGCGAACTCTTCGACGGCGAGGAGGTTAGAGACGGTGCAGGCTCCAGCGAACTCTTCGACGACGAGGAGGTGACGGCGCGAATTCTAGTCGGTGGCGGCAAAACTCGAAGCACGGCGAAACGGGGCGAGAGAAAGAGGGAGAGTTGAGGGAAAAACAAGAGGAGGGCAAAGGCTCCCTGGTGCTCCATTTATAGAGGAAGGAGGAGGGATCGGGCGACAAGATGGAGTGACGGGATTCGTGGCAGCACTAGAGGCAATGACAACGGCATTTAATGCACACGTCGCTACGAAGACGACAACATTTAAGATGCACGTCGCTGCGGAGACGATGACATTTTGTCAGGACCCAGGATTAACAACCCGAATCCTCTGTGTATAACTGAACTAGTCCCATGATCAGTGGCTAGCGCACACAGTAAACAAATGCGATAACACAACCATAAACACTATAATTTATTAATAAACAACAGAGTTGATTACAAGATAGCCTTACATGGCAACATTAAATAAATACAGCAGAAGACGAAGAAGTAGTAGGGTCCAGTTAATCTGCCACAGGCAATCGACTGGGGAAGCGGCCTAGTCGTCGAGATCCACACCGGTAGCAAAGTCCTTCTCCTCTGAAATTTGTTTGCATAAAGCAAGTATGAGCACAACTTCCGTGCTCGCAAGTTACACCTGTCAAGTAGCAGAATGACATGCATATATGGATGTAACAAAGGATGACTTAATGGTTGATTTGCATAAGACAACATTTTCTTTAAATACTTGTACTAAGTTCCAAAGCAGTTGTGCCCACCGAACATCCATTATGCCCAAGTCCAAACTATTTTCATTTATTTCATTTTTTTCAAAGTCATAAACTTCCATAACATACCGATGCCATGGATACAATTTAAACAAAAATTGATTTCTGGCTGAAATTCCCCAAAATAAACATGTTTGGTCTATAAGCATGGCTAAGCTTGATTTTTCTCAAAATGTTCTAGTTCATACTATTGTATCAACCAGGTTTTACCTATGGTGACAATATGTTTGCTTCAATTATCAAAATTGGCCATACAAAAGAGTTTAGGCATAACTATATATTTAAAGCAGGAATTTAAATTACTGATATAAATAAACATGCAGTAATAATTTAAAATATAATATAAATAATTTGAAATAATGGGATCAATATGATCAAAGGTATAACTTGCCTTGCTTGATGAGGTGATGCAGGTCACCTGGTACTAAGGTGATGTTGTTTTCCTTAACAGGTCACCTAGTACTCACAAACACTTTCTTCAGGTAGTCCAAGTGTACAATCACGTTGATCATACAGTCAAAATCAACCCTCTTAGGTTGCTCTTCAAACGGCGTCGAAATCTAACTCTCCGAAGTCGTCGAAATCTAACGTGAAAATAAGCCAAATTCAAATAAAATTCAAATAACAATTCAAATAAACTTCAAATTAAATAATTTTGGTTTAGTTAGCTAGATCTTAATTTTAGACAAATTTAGAAATTTGAATGAGCTCAATCGGAGTTCGGATGCAAAAGATATGAGCTCACGAAGATTCAAATTACATGAAATAATAGAATTAGGATTTAAAGGAATTATTGGTCAAATGAACTCAAAATTAAATAATTTTGGTGTAGTTGGCTATATCTTGATTTTATAGGAATTTAGGAATTTGAATCGACGAAATCGTAGTTCGTATGAGGGAGAACAAACCCCGGGAAGTTCTAAATCTAAATAAAATCCTAAAACAGATTTTCTTGATTTTCTGGATTTATTTTCCTAAAAGAAAAATCAAATTATTGCGCAAGGCTGACGTCAGCAAGTGGAAAATGGATTTCTGACTGAATTATTTTCCTAAAGAAAAATAATTTATTTCACTGACAAGTGGGCCCCAAGTCAATGGACTGGGTCCATGGGTGGTCAAAGTCCACGGTGGACTTGGTCTACCGAAACAGTGCACGCGGAGTGTGTGTGCGCTGGTGCGAGGGACGTGGCTGCCACGTAGGCGGACACGCGCACAGGGGGGTGACATGGCGAGGAGGTGGCAAGGCCACGTAGGACCGGTGACGGCGGCGCTCGGGTTTGCCCAACAACGGCGCTACAGGGCTCGCCGGCGGCAGCGGATGGGTGCACTGGTTAGAGGAGGTTATTACGGTCCTGGGGATACCTGCTTTGGCTCGGGAGGTCGATGGTGATGACCAGTTTTGTCGGGGATGGAGACCAGAGGCGTTCCGGAGCGAAGAAGGAGCGCGCGAGGTAGCTCCGGTGACGGGGAGGGCTGTGGTGCGGTCCACAGAGGCAGGGCGGTGTTGGCGGCGGAGTACTTCGAGGTTTTAACCGGCGGCGGAAAAACCCTAGAATCAAAATTGCGGCGGCGCTAGAGCGAGAGGGGAGAAGTGGGTGGCGGCGCTGGAATGAGGAGAAGGGGGCGATCCTAGTGCGCCTTTTATAGGGGCCGGAGGAGGCCGGGGGTGGGAGATCGGGTGCGGGGTCGCGGTGGCGATTGCGGGGTCTCGACGGTGAACACGTGCGTGATTGAGGGGGGGGGGGGAATGGCCGGGAACAGACGCGGCGGAACGTGGGGAATTTAATGTGCGTGACCGGGTGAGGAAGGGGGCAGAGATTGCGGCGTTGATGGAGCTCAACGCGTGCGGCCATGGCGGCATTGGGCGCGGCTGCGCGAGGAAGAAGGGTGGGAAGGAAGAAAGGCACAGGCCGTCGGATTTTCATCCGATGGTGCACAGGAGGCGGGGTGCGTGGGGGTTTGTTGGCCGTTAGATTGAGATCATACGGCTCACCAAGAGTGGATTGATCGGACCTCCGAAGGTGACGTGAAGGCTGGCCGTTGGATCTTGATCCAACGGTTGAGAGGCGTCGATGTGAGTTAAAGTGCGTGTGCGTGTGTGAGGCTGACACGTGGGGTCGGGGTGAGAGAGAGACGCGGTGCGGTGGAGCGGGCTGGTGGCGTGCGGGCCGAGTTGGGCTGGACTTGTGGGTTTCGGCCCAAAAAGAGGAAGAGGATTTAAATTGATTTTTTCAATTGATTTAATTCCAGATAATTAGAAAGGGCTTTAGAAAATAGCAAATAAATTCTAAAAATTAAGAGAAAATTCACAGAAATTCCTTTATTTATTTTAGACTTAAATAAAATAGTTCCAACTTATAATTGTCTATAGTTTTTGCACATAAATTATTTTGGCTTTAAAATATTTAGGAAAAAGCTTTTAAAATACTCAGAAATTCTAGAAATTATTTCAAATTTTATTTTTCAGATCAAACCAACTGAAACTTCAAGAACTTCAAATAACTTTCACTTTTGACTTTGAAAATTTCAAAAATTCAAATAAAGCAATGAAACTCTATCCAATTTCAGAAAATCTAATAAAACAATAACTTTTATTTATTTTATTTTGGTAACAGCCCTTTGGGATGTTACACATTTAATGTCCACATCACTAAGGAAAAAGACGGAGGAAAGGGAAGGTGAGTAGGGGGCTGACAGGCGGGGCTGGTTGAAACTGAGAGGATGGTCGAAACCACGGGGCGGTCGAAACCAAGAGACGGTCAAGACCGAAAGGGCTGGCCAAAACCAAAAGGCTGGTCGAGACCGAGAGGGCTGATCGAAACCAAAAGGCTGGTCGAGACCAAGAGGGCTGGTCGAAACCAATAGGCTGCTCGAGACCGAAGGGCTGGTCGAAACGAAAAGGCTGGTCGAGACCAAGAGGGCTGGTCGAAACCGAAGGGCTAATCGAGACCGTGAGGGTTGGTCGACACCGAAGGGCTGGTTAAAACCAAAAGGCTGGTCGAGACCGAGAGGGCAGATTGAAACTAAAAGGAAACAGAGAGGGCGGAGCGGCCGACAACGAGAGGAGGAGGAACAGGTCGACGGGAAATTGGAACAAACAGGGAAACGAAATTTTAAAAACCAGAGAACTCCAAATAAACTCAAAATAAACCAAATTTTGACTTAGTTGAAGTTTGATTTAGTCATTTAAATTGCCTTTTTAATTTCCAAAATTTCAGGTTAAGCTTTAGAAATTCAACAATACCAAATGGTTATTTTTATTTTGAAAATTTTCAAAAAGCTCTGAAAATTGGGATGTTACAAACCTACCCCACTTAAACGGAATCTCGACCCTGAGATTCGGGCTGACTAGAGAATAGGTTCGGGACTCGGACATTGCTCACTGAATCGAACTTATTTCCCTTTGGAGTGAGACAAAGCCAAAACGGAAACTAGACTAACTCGATCTTACCTGGAACGACGTTCTGAGCTGATTGGGCTGGCTCTACGATGACTTGATTCACTCGAACTCTTGCGGAAGGAAGTGGAGTCCTAATGGCTTGACTTGTAATATGAGTTGTCCCTTGGCCTGCTCCTAGTGAAGTGACTCTGGCTGAAGTAGCTCCCAAGTTGAATGGAACT
The DNA here is from genome assembly GCA_036346255.1 of Ampelocalamus luodianensis. Taxonomy (NCBI): domain Eukaryota; kingdom Viridiplantae; phylum Streptophyta; class Magnoliopsida; order Poales; family Poaceae; genus Ampelocalamus; species Ampelocalamus luodianensis. Next base: position 35,222 of record JAYEVH010000133.1, read on the forward strand.
GGCGTCGTGGCTCGCTTTCTTGGGCAATTGTGAGCATAATAATCGGTCTCGTGGCATCTGTAACAGGTGACTCATAGAGCTGGATTGTTGCTTTCCTGTGGTTGGTTGTTGCTGACTCCTAAAACTGTTGGGCAAGGTGCCGGTGCGATGGTTCTGAAAGCAACAGGAGGAGCAAAACAGCAGGATGCTGCGCACTCATTCGGCCTCTCTTCAGATGACTTTGATGGGTACCATACTGCATCATCTTCCTCTTGCGGGATTCTTCGAGCTCACGACGAGAATCTTCTATGAGCACAAACTTGTCACCATATGCTGGAAATCTACATAGTCGTTACCAATAACTTGTACCATCAAGCTAGGGTTTAGTCCACGCTTGAAATGCTTTTGACGTGCATCATCTGAAGCAATGTCCTCTAGAGCATAACGAGAGAGCTGGGTGAACTTGTTGAGGGGCTCACTCACTGACAGGGTCCCTTGTTGCAGCTCTCGGAACTCATTCTTCTTCATTTCTACTTACCATCTGGGACATGAGAGTAGCGGAAAGCTATTATAAATTCGGCCTAGGTGATATCTTAGGGATTATCATGGGCTGCACAATAATACTCCCACCATTCTACAGCAGTGCCTTCAAGCTGATGCATGGCATACAGAACCTTATCGCAATTGTCACTCGAGCAAGGGCTAGCTTCTTTGCTATGGAGCGCAGCTAGTCATCTATGTCGAAGGGTTCAGGTGAGTTGGAGAAGGTAGGCGAATGTATCCTCATGAACTCTGCAAACTTGGATTGCTGAAAAGCTGGCGGTGGTGGTGGCATGGCAGCGGCCTGATTGTTCTGATTTAGCATTGCGACTAGAGCGGCAGCTGTCTGGTTTTGTTGATTCATCATCTGATTCATATTCTGCATCATAGCGTTCATCAACTGTGTCTGAGCTACCATGAATTGACCCAAACCCTAATATGCTATTGTGGCCGGAGGAGGTGGTGCATTGGGCTCCATGGATTCACCTTGACTTGCGGTGTTATGGGTCTAAACCATCTGCAACAAATCTTCACGGGTTTAGTAGATTAGAGGAAGAAAACATGATAGATGAGAGGAAAAACCACGAAAGACGAGAAAGATTTAGTAGATTAGAGGAAGAAAGCATGATAGATGAGAGGGAAAAGCACGAAAGACGAGACAAAATAAGGGAGAAAGACAGAGCAATCTACGTGGGGAAAGGTCGGTTAAACCCAAAGAACAATAGCCGGAAAGCTATTAAGAGGCAACAAAACTCAAGCCGCAGGTCCTATTACACGGACTAAACGATTCTAAAACTAAGAAGGACAACTTTACTAAAGCACTTCTAACCTAACTTATATGGACGGTCAACTTGAAGCAAGGCCCGATTCATAGAGATTACTGAGGTAAGAGGGATCAATTTAAATTTGAAAACAAAGTTTTAGAAAGGATAAGATGCAAGGACCTGGGAATGATATGAAGGAAGATTAGGATAAGATGAGAAAATAATAAAATAAGATGAGAAAAGAATATCTAATCATGTTAATTTGTGGGTTTGGTTTAGAAAATAAAGTTTGAAACTTTTGACTAAACGACCATGCTACCTATAGTTACGTCCTACAGTCAATATGGCTCTGGTACCATCTCTGTTGGGACCCCGGGTATGTAACCCCAGGACCCTCTGTGCATTCTGAACTAGTCCCATGATCAGTAGCTAGTCCACACAGTTGCAACATAGATGAAATCATATCTATACAACGAAACAGCTAAAGAAGCAGCCGAAATAATAATACTTAACAGCAAAAGAACCTTATAGTCAAGGTTTTCCAGAGCTTGCCATGCAGAGAAAAAGTCACGACCAGGTCTACGACCAGATCCATGACCAGATCTACGACCAGATCCATGACCAGATCTACGACTAGGTCCATGACCAGATCTATGACCAGGTCCAAAGCCAGAGCAAACTTGCAGCAGAACAGAACAAACTCGTGGAAGCCATTCGACATGCTTACAGACAATCGAGTGGAGAGCACCTTCTAGTTCGCATGGTCTTCAAAGTAATCCTCCTCAAAGAGCGTTGTGCTCCCTGATACTTCTCCGGTGACTGATCAATAAATGACGCAAAGCCGCGAGTACATAAAGTACTCAGCAAGTTGTAGGGAAATGTATACAAATAGTATTCATGCAAGGTTTGACAAGGATAGCTTTATGTTTAATTTACAGAAAGCAGTATTGATAGTACTGTAAGTATTGACAGTAAATATAATAATTAGATTGAAAAGCACAATTCGAAAGAATAATACATAAATAATCAAGTTTCTTTGAAATAGCTTGTGAACATCCCGTCCACTTCTCAAACAACACGTGAATACCCTATTCACTTCCCAAGCAACTTGTATCCACCCAGGACAATATTTTTGAGAGAATCTACCCCTTGTGTAAAATCACTAGTCATTATCCATAACTAGGGACACGACTATTCGAATAGTTTTATACTCTGCAGAGGTTGTACATCTTTACCCACAACCTCGCGCCCTCGCCCCTCGCCCCTCGCCCCTTGCCACCTTGCCGGCTGCCACCGTGGCACCGACATCGCGCACCCTCGCCTGCCCCGACCAGCGGCCACGCCTCGTGCCCTCACAGCCTTGCTCGCAGTCGCAGAGGCATCGTGCTCTTGTGCCTTTCCTGCCCCCTGCCAGAGTGAGGCGAGGCAAGTGCCGGGTGCCGGCCTGCCGCGGTGCCGCCTGCCGCGCTGCCTGCCGCCGCCGTGCTACCACTGTCGCCTGTCGCCTAGGGTTGGAGATTTGGAGTTTTGCAAATTGGGGATTTAGCCATTTGGGGGAACCGGCCAACCGGGGAGATGGAATGAGATGGCTCAGATAGGCTTAGCTGGGTCCTGGTTGGGTGTGCGCCATAGGCCATCCTTTAGGCTGTGGCCTCCTCCTCTAGACTCTGGAGTGGAAGGGGCAGATGGCGCTAGCCTCTGGCCGTTCGTCGGGAAGCGGGAAGAAGCAAAAAGCAAGGGAGTAGTAGTTGCTGCCGACGCCCGGGAGGGAGGGAGGGGGGGGGGGTCGCCGACGCTGGCTACCTCGAGCGGCCGCCCAGCCTTGCCCGATTGCTGGGGCCGCCCCTGCTAGTGGCAATGTCAAAGAGGATGGACAGGAACAAGTGGATTGTTGGGGGCATTATCGCGACACTTGTTCTAGCTTTCCTTTTCATATTGTACTTCAAGCTTGCTTCCCCAGAGATACTCCAAATGCACATCGACAATTGGTGTACTAAGCATTCACTTCGTGAACTACTTGGAACTGTTAGGATGGACATGAACAAGTGGATTATTAGGGGCATTATCACGACAATTGGTGTACCAAGCATTCACTTCGTGATCATATTCGACGATACCCAGTGGTAAGTGGGCCTAATATATCATAGATTTCAGCTCTACGAGGGTAATACTCCTTGTTCTCCATTTATTGGTGCAAATTTCTTGGAAGAAGTGGTGAACAACCACCTCCTCTAGGAGTTTGTCGATCACCAATTGCTTGTGGGACTCTTCTCAGACTAGGATCATGGTTAGGAGATCGACCATACCTGTTGTCTTGTTGTTTTCCATGAGGAGAGTCATCTGAACGACCGGCGTTCGATGTAGTTGTCCCGATAAGACTACCGGGATGGTGTTGTTGAGTCTGCTTGAGCCTGACCGTTGTGTCCCGAAGTCTTCGTGCGATCTCTTAAGCAAAGAGGTCGTAGCCTGGTGCTTGTCCAAACTCTTGAGTCGAGTTTTCGATCAGGTTAGTGATTTGTTTAAGTTCTTAAGCTTCCTCTAACTGGTATTGGACGTGCCCAGATAAGGACCTCTGGGTAGCAATTCTTCTTCTCCGAATGGTTACAGGATCGTCGATGTATAAGTCAGCCGTAGCATGCCTCAGTGGAGAGCAATTATTTCTAGGATTTCAGCCACACTCATGAAGGTGGAGATCCCAGTCATCACCGGAGGCGTTCTCGCCATCACCACGAGAGCCCGAAGTGAGTATGCGATGAGAAGCAACCCTAGCCCTACCTCTTGGAGAGAGATTAGGATCAAACGGGAGGACAAAGATATCCTGTGTGCTACAATCTCCACTCACGCCTGAGTCCTCCTGACTCAAGGAGTAGTCGAAAGACAATGCCACGTGACTTGGAGAAATCTCCTATAGGAAGGGAAATTCCGAGTTATAACTGTCTCCAACTGAAGGTAAACCCTACGGGGGTATGGTTGAATCCACAAGAGAAGTAGACTTGACAATGCACTTCGTGGGGGTAACCGACGGGTGATGGTTATCAGGTGTTGATTAAGTCATGGAATCATGGATTCCAGGACTTGCTGTGCCAGATCGGACGACCTCAGATGGGCTTGAGCATTTGGAGAGGGAACCCTCACTGTGCTCTACACTTGCCGTGGCGTGATCCTGACCGTAGTCGGATGGACCCTTGCCCTTTGAGGAGTCTGGTTCCTCATCTGGGCATAATGTTGTGGGGGAGAGAGCTCCCTCATTAACCTTGTTCGTGGCATGGTCTCCTGGGTTTAGTGAAAGATCCCTGAAAACAATGTTGCCATCAGACAAAATGATGCTTTGCTCGTACTTGCAGCAGGCATTCATGTCAAGTTTTGCGGAGTTTGCCAAATCAAACTAATTCTCCTCATTCCACTCACATGCCATGAAAGCTTCAGAGTTGAAAAATGAAGCTAATTTGTCTAAAAGAAAAGGAAAAATGAGAAGATCCCCATGAACGACACCAACTATCGATGTTTTAGTATCGATCTTACGAATGAATACTGGAGATTCTCCTAGAGTTAAACCACAAAGAAAAATACACAGGGATTTTATACAGGTTCGGGCCTTCTCTAGATAGAATAATAACCCTATTCCTCTATCGTTGTATTGACTATGCTTTATAATAGGAAAGAAATAACTAGAATTAGGGCTTAATGACTCCAGTCTACTAATCTTGTCGCTACTTGTCTTGTGTTTGTTGTCCTCTGTCCACCAGTTTTACTCCTTATATAGCACTTAAAGGGGTGGCAGTTGTCCTGTGTCAAGAGGCGTCTCACCATTTGATGAAATACACACGTTTAGTGAAAGTTATTGTCAGAGATTAACCCTCCCACGTCACCTTGCAGTTATGCCAGAAATAGAGGTCTAATATGTGCAGTTATCCCAGAGAATAACAACACATATTAACTATGCATTAAACACCGCACATAAGTGTCCATAGTTAATTGGGTCCACATGTCTGTAGGCTTTGTTGACCATAGAGTGGTTGTAGTTGACATGGTCGTAGTAAACTTACGACCATAAAGTGATTGTAATAAGGCTTACAATATGAGGTGGTCGTAGGAAATCTTACGACACTAGGGAGTCGTGGAACTTACGACCATATGGGGTGGTCATAAAATGGTTTACGACCACTCGACTAAGTTTATCCCATATTAACGATAAGGGGTATCTTTACGACTAACATGAAACTATTACCATCTATAATAACAATTATAGATAAACAATTTAATTAATTGAGAATTATTAGGTCCTCGTCAAGGTTGCTCCAAATTTGTTAAAGTTGGCCTAGTTCAAAAAGATACCCGATTCACTCCTCTCTTCTTTGGCATCTGATGCACTTCAATTTGTATCACGTCTTGGTGCTCAAATTAGGGCATAACTACCTTGAGTAAGGATGTCCAGAGTGGATATGAACCTCAATAGGGCACCTACCTTTGATGGAACAAATAATGCTTATTGCAAGGTTTGCATGGGGTGTTACCTTGAGGCTATGAGCTTAGATATTTGGCGCATTGTTAAGATTGGGTTTCTGGCACCGCTTATTCTATTTGCACCCACAGATTTTGAGGTCAAGAATTTTTCGTTCAACGCCCAAGCAAAGAACACACTTTTTGGCTCCTTGAGTATTGAGGTCTTCAATCGAGTGAGCAATCTTTTGACGACTCATGACATTTGAACTACTCTCCGTGAGATTCATGGGCACGTCTAATGTGTGGAAGCCAAAATATATGTTCTAAAAGAACAATTTCACTCTTTTGCTATGCTACCTCACAAGAACGCAAATGATATGTATTATCGTATGAATAGTATAGAAATGGGTTGAAGGGTCTTGGGGCACCTATTGCTAACCTTGATGTTGTTAGAAGAATGATTAGTGTGTTGTCAAAGGAGTAAAAGATGCTTGTGGTGTTGCTCACTCAAGGAGATTTGAACCAAATTGACACAAATCGCACTCTTGGGCAAGCTCACTGCACATGAGCTCGTCTTGAAGGAGAGTGAAGGAGCTTCATCACCCAACAAGAGTTTGACTACATTCAAGGCCAAGTCCAAAGCTAAGGTGGACTCAAGTGAAAATGACCAAAATGGTGATGATGAGAGCTCTGACTCCAATGATGTTGACATGCCTGTGAGAAAGACAAGGGGACTCCTCAAGAAGCTCAATGATAAGGGAGTCAACTTTGACAAGAGAAAAGATCATCTTCAAGAAACTCCTCAAGCAAGAAGAACCCCTATCTCAACACCATATGCTATGAATGCAATGAGAAGGATCGTATCGCCTCAAGATGTGAGAACAAGAAAAAGAAGGGCAAAGAAGCATACAAGAGCAATAAGAAGTATGATAGGAAACTCACAAGAAATGGGAAGGAGGAAGCCTACATTGGAGAGTGGATCACGGATGATAAGAGCTCCAATGAGGACTCAAGTGATGGTGAAGATGATGGCCCTACACCACCAAGAGGTCTAGCCAGGCTTGCCCTCAACAAGTCTACTCCACCACCTCCTACCTCATACTTTTGCCTCATGGCAAAATACGATGAGAAGGTAATGTTGGTGATATGCCCTAGAGGCAATCACAGAGATGATTGTATCACGTCTATGTTTATGAGTTATTGAATAAATGTTATTTTGTTGAATGAATTATCAGTTATATAGATCAACGAGTATGTGACTTGTTGGTGAAACTCTTTAACTTATATAATGTCGTTCAAAAAGTATCCCTGGTCGAATGTCACTGGTCGGAACACCAGTGACTCTACGACCAGCACATGTATTGATTGATGACCATGTTTCACCGGTCATGATATGGTGATATCGAATCAATAATGTGAACGCATATTAGAGAACATGGGGTTGGATAGACCCACCTTGAGACACTATTGAGATTGTTATGATTCTATGTGTCATTTGTTGGTCTCAAGCAATGATGATGTATAATCCTTAGACCTGAGATCAGCATGGTTCCCTACATATGTAATAGTAGTCTTAGGGGTTGCCAAACGCTACTCGTAACTAGGTAGTTATAAAGGTAGCTTTCGGGTATGCTATGAAACATGTGGAGGAATGTGACTGGTCGGATATGTGATTTGGCTCTCCTAACATAACGAGAGAGATATCTTTAGGCCCCTCGAAGTGATCAGATAAAGAAAGTGCATGGCCATGCCACTCGTGGTCGAAGAGTTCAACCACATGAGGTTATCCGATACTCAATTGAGAAAGTATTGAACAGTCCATGGATGAAATATATCTCACCTGGAGCTCAAACCTGATATCGTGAGGCAAAGGGAGAATACACGAGTAGGTCGCTTAGTTCGATCAGTTACAGACTGGTCGTATGGAGATACAAGCTGGTCATAGACTGGTCGAACATAATCACAGAGTGGTCGAAACCTGGTTGTAAGGAGTTACGAACTGGTTGATACTAAATATGAACTGATCGTACATAGTTTCAGACTGGTCGTACTTAAATACGGACTGGTCATGACGAGATACGAGCTAGTTGTAAGTGATGAGGACCTGGTCGTCGATCATATTGCATTAAGGTTCGTTCGATATATTTTGTGTGTATTCGGGAATCGTTATGTCCTACTAGGGACCGTTACGACTCATGGTCGGAAAGAGGTTTTCGAGTCACAACTGATTACACATAAACCTAACGGGTCACACACTCAACGGGTTGGAACAATCCAGTAAGAATACGATTCGTCAAACGTGTTCGGATAGGATCCGTCATGGGGCATTATATAAGAAAATGCTTGACGCTATTTTGTAGAGGTGAAAGACATGAGTTACTCCACCAAACCCTAGCCGTCATCTTCTCGAGAGAGCCCCATCGTGCGACTTAGTGCTATCACACCGGCGTCCGGTTGTTCCTTCCCTGGACGTGTGGATACCGTAGAGGCGCTGCTGCGGTTGCTGTTGCGCTTAAGGATGATCCACGATCTTCACAAGGAACTTCAGAGGTTGCTGGAGGAGATGATCGATTCACGAGGGCGCTGAACGATCGACTACGATCAATTCATCGATGTGCTCTTCGTTGGACCAGGCTACTTCGGCTCTTCTTTTGCTGCACTGCGCGTTTGGTGGTAATGATCTTTGATCATCTACTTACTTGGTATCCTGGTTTATGTGGTAGATCTTTGAATTATTGCTATCGTAGCCTACACGTATCCCTTCAGGTAAAAGACTTCACTCCCTCATATGATGACCTTGTTGAGATAATTAAGGAGCTAAATACAGAAGCAAAAGTTCAAGTTGCTTAAAAAAATGCACACCACTCTTAGTACCAGGTTTGAGGAACTTAGTACTAAGCATGATGAGCTAGAAATTGAACATGATTCTCTCCTTAACAACCAATTTGCCATGACCAAGGTTGATGTGTGTATTACTTAATGATATTGATCCTTAACCCATTGCTACTCAAGCAAGTAATACTCCCATCAAGGTCAATATCTCTACTTCTTGTGATGACTTAATTGATATGGTATGCTCTTCGAAAGAAGGTTCTATTGCTCCTTGTGGTATTGCTATGTATGCAACTAACCTTGCAAAGGAGAACACTAACCTAAAGGCGAAGGTGGACAAACTCAACAAGGGACTAGCCAAGTGCTTCAAGGGAAGTGCCACTCTTGATCGTATTCTTAGGGAGCAAAGGTATACCTTGGGTTAGGAAGGTTTGGGATACATCCTGGGGATAGTACCCACGGGTGGTGGTTGGATAAGACCCAAGACTCAATTTGCAAGAGAGAATGGCATCTTTTTTCTACAAGTGTCATGATGTGGGCCACATGGCCGAGGTTTGTCCAATGGTTACTCCTAGGAATGACACTTATGACTCTTGTTACTTGCTTAGAAAAGACAAGTATGGAATGCGCGAGGACATGAGGACATGACGTCATCGACGAAGAAGAGAACATTGACCGTTTCGTGGATCGAATGCGTGAGGACATGAGAATGCAGCTGATCATCCAAGATTTCCCTAGCTTCCATCACTTGGTCAATAAAGCCTCATCTTGGAAAACAAGAAGTGAATGGTGGAAGCTAGCCACAAAAGAAAGATGACATTTCAGAAGACACAAAGTAGCTTTCTACAGAAGTCGACATTCCATGGCAGCTCATCATTCAGACCATCTGTAGTTTTGCCGCAAAGAACTCTAGCTCCAGCCCCGCGTCCTAACGAGAATGGTTTCTGCACTCTTCACCCCACCGGGCAGCCTGCAGCAGTCAACCCAGCACTAACCTTCACTGCTTCAACTATGGAGAAAAAGAACACTTTGCCAACCAGTGCCCTCAACACCAAGCCAATCCCGTGAAGCTTAACTCGGGAGCCACACCAACTCCAGGCCAGACATCAACTTCAAGCAAAGAGTCATCAGACCTCGCAAGCGTCAAGGACTATCTCAACACTAAACCACAGCCGTGTGAACCACGTCACAGCCGAGGAGGCTCAGCAAGATACAGGAGTGCTAATGGGTACGTTCTCTATCGATTTAGTACCAGCACAAGTTTTATTTGATTCTAGAGCTTCGTATTATTTTATTTCAAGAAAGTTTGTTGAAAGACTGAAATTGCCAATCTATAAGTTAAAGAAACTCATGATACTTAGTTCACCTGGGGACACTTAATTGCTATCTCAGTAAGTCCCAGAGTAGAGTTTGCTTTGAAAAATTCTGGATTCCTAGTAAACCTTCTAGTGCTAGAATCCCAAACTCTGGACATCATCTTAGGGATGGATTGGTTGGTCAGATACCAAGGATTGATAGATTGCGCCAATCAAAAAGTGGTACTCACTAAGAACCCAAGAACCACAATAAGGGTTAGTGTGGATCGTTCTTCTCCCTTGGATCGAGCAATCCACCACCTTGAAGAGTTGTCCCTAGAGACAACACCTGTAATTCAAGATTACCCAGAAGTTTTCCCAATAGAATTGCTTGGCATGCCACCAGACAGAGATGTTGAATTTGTAATCAACTTAAAACCAGGGACATCCCCAATTGCCAAGAGACTATATAGAATGGCTGTCGATGAGCTTGAAGAGCTTAAGACACAGATTGAGGACTTGCAAGAAAAAGGATTTATTAGAGCTAGCTCATCCCCGTGGGGTTCGCCTGTCCTTTTTGTGAAAAAGAAAAATGGCACCGCCAAATTGTGTGTAGATTATAGAGCCCTCAATAAGGTGACCATCAAGAACAAGTATCCCTTGCCCTGCATTGATGATCTGTTCAATTAGCTTTCAGGAGCAACAGTTTTCTCCAAGATAGAACTAAGGTCAGAATACCATCAGCTTAAGATCAGGGCTGAAGACATCCCTGAAACGGCTTTTACCACCCGGTATGGCCTTTATGAGTTCACAGTTATGTTGTTTGGCTTGACCAATACACCAGTCTACTTCATGAGCCTCATGTACAAGGTATTCATGGAATACTTAGACAAGTTTGTAGTCGTGTTCATAGACGACATCTTAATCTACTCCAAGACCAATGAAGAGCATGCTGAACATCTGCATTTGGTCTTAGAAAAGCTTAGAGAACACCAGCTTTATGCAAAGTACAACAAGTGTGAATTTTGGCTTCAAGAGATCAGTTTCCTCGGACACATTGTATCTACCGGAGGAGTCACAGTTGATCCATCCAATGTAGAAGCTGTGTTGGAATTGAAGCAGCCTACCTCAATAACTGAAGTTCGTAGTTTTCTCGGTTTAGCCGGATACTATAGACGCTTCATAGAAGGATTCTCTAAGCTTTCCAAATCGATGATCCACCTACTTAAAAAGGAAAAGAAGTATGACTGGACAAAAACTTGTGAAAATAGTTTTCAAGAGTTAAAGAAGAAGTTAACCTCTGCACTAGTGTTAGTCCTGCCAGACATACACCAGGACTTTGAAGTCTATTGTGATGCTTCGCGCCAAGGTCTTTGCTGCGTACTCATGCAAGGAGGAAAAGTCATGGCATATGCGTCCAGACAACTTCGGCCTCACGAAGACAACTACCCAACCCATGATTTGGAGTTAGCAACAGTAGTGCATGCCCTAAAAATTTGGTAGCATTACTTGATCAGAAATCATTGTGATATCTACACGAACGATAAGAGTCTCAAGTATATTTTCACTTAGACAGATCTCAACCTCTGACAAAAAAGATGGTTCGAGTTGATTAAATATTACAATTTGGATGTTCATTATCATCCTAGAAAGGCTAATGTAGTTACCGATGCATTAAGTCGTAAGACCTACTGCAGGAATGTCATGATTTAGGAACACCAACCTGAGCTCTATAAGGAAATAGAAGCACTAAACCTTGAGTTAATAGAGCAAGGCACCATAGCCTCTATGGAGGTGCATCCGACCTTAGAAGAGCAAATCAAGGTAGCTCAGGAAGGACACCATAGAGTCCAGAGATTCAAGCGTCTCATGGCCAAAGAAAAAGCCTCTAAGATGATCGAAGATCAACAAGGAATCCTATGGTATGGGAAACATTTATTTGTTCCCCACCAAAAGGAACTCAAGGATTTGATACTGAACGAAGCTCACAGCTGAGCTTACACACTACAGCCAGGAAACACCAAGATGTATCAAGACATGAAGATTCTATATTGATGGCTGCAAATGAAAAGAGATATCGCTGAGTTTGTAGCATGTTGCAATGTGTGCCAACGGATCAAAGCCGGACATCAGAGACCTACAGGACTACTTCAACCACTACAGATCCCTTAGTAGAAGTGGGAAGAAGTTGGAATGGATTTTATTACTGGTCTACCTCGAACCAAGTCCAGATGTGATTCGATATGAGTCATAGTTGACAGACTAACTAAAGTCGCTCATTTCATCCCAGTAAAGACAATCTACAAGGGAGACAGATTAGCAGAGTTGTATATGGCTCGTATTATGTGTTTACATGGAGTACCCAAGAGGATAGTCTCGGATCGAGATTCTCAGTTCACCTCACATTTCTGGGCTAGTCTGCATGACGCACTTGGAACCCACCTATCTTTCAGCATAGTGTATCATCCTCAGACCGATGGTTAGACAGAAAGAATAAATCAGATTCTAGAAGACATGCTTTGAGCTTGTGCTTTGGAATTTACCGTAAACTCAAAGAAATGTCTATCTTATGCAGAATTCGCCTACAACAACAGTTTCCAGTCAAGTCTGAGGATGTTCCCGTTTGAAGTACTCTATGGAGGAAAATCCAGAACCTCTCTGCATTGGTCGAAATCAGGAGAAGGATATATCTTCAGACCAGATACCCTCAAGCAAGTAGAAGAAAAAGTTCAACTGATCAGAGATCATTTACAAGCAGCTCAGTCCAGACAAAAGAGTTATGCCGACAATCGTTGAAGAGAATTAACTTTCGAAGTTGGAGATAATGTGTACCTTAAAGTGTCAACGCTTCGTGGGATTCAAAGATTTAAAGTGAAAGGCAAGCTTGTGCCAAGATACATAGGCTCGTTCGCAATCATTACCAAGTGTGGAGAAGTAGCCTATCAACTGGAATTGCTAAAAAGTTTGTCAGACGTTCACAATGTGTTCCACATCTCTCAGCTCAAGAAATGCCTCAGAGTGCCTAAGGAGTAGACTCCAGACGAAGCCATCGCACTTCAAAAAGATCTGACGTACCCAGAGCATCCAATCAAGATTCTTGACGTCATGGAGAAGCAAACCAGATGCCAGACCATCCGCCTTTGCAAAGTTCAGTAGAGCAACTACTCGAAAAGAGAAGCCACCTGGGAGCGTGAAGATTGGCTAAAGTTAGACTTCCCGTTTCTGTTCCCGGAGTAGCTCGAATCCCAGGGTTGAGATTCCGTTTAAGGTGGGTAGGTTTGCAACATTCCATTTTTAGATCATGAATAGTGTTCTCAGTTTGTCAGAGTTTTGTTTGAATTCCAATCTTGAATTCAAAACTTCACTTCAAATTCTCCTTAGGCTCAGCCCATTTTCCTTTTCCCCCTCGGGCCTGGCCCATCCTCCCTTTCTTCTGGTCCTAGTCCACTCTCCTGACCCCCCCTGGCCCAAGCTAGCATAGAGCACACCCGAGTCGCCCAGAGCGCGCTTTGGTCGCGCCCCCACCGCTCTGATAGCACCGCATGCACTTCACACCACTACACAAAAAAGATCCTCACAGACGGTTTAAAAACGTCATTACAGATGGTTTTGTGAGTCGTTTGAGTTTATGAGTCAGTAATGACATGAGGTCATCATAGACAGTTTTTGAACTGTTTGTGATGCAGACTATCACAGATAGTTATTAACTCAGAACCGTTTGTGATAGTTGATTATCACAAACGGTTTGTAGATGAAACTGTCTGTGATAGATGATGTATCACAAATGGTTTTTAGATGAAATCATTTGTGGTAGTTGCATATCATAGACGGTTTATAGCTGAAATCATCTGTGATGATATTTCTCTATAAAGTCTCCAAGCAGTGGTTGCTTGTGCCTTTAAAACCGAAATCATATATATATATTACATATATATTATTCGTATTCCCTCAGCCACTTTCGGGAGGTCGTCCACGTAGCATGAGGAGGATGAGATAGCAGGTTGGTTGCTGATACATGAAGCCACTTCCCAGTCGGAGTACCTACGCGTCGACGTCCCTTTCTGAACATAGCGACGTCCAATTACCTATCGACGATATCCAGGTAATTGGATGTTCTGACGCTCTTCCAGCAGTCATGCTTCTTAAACTTGCATAGGCTCGATGAAGTTGTCTGTGGTTGCTGTCTCATCCTCCTCATGCTGCGTGGATGACCTCCCGAAAGTGGCTGAGGGACTACTTATTTGCTGTACATAGGAACAAAATCTATTAAGATACTATCAACTGTGATGTAGGACAACAAGTATATCAGAATGTATAAATTGTATGCTCAAAACAATACATAACAGTAGGTAATCTAACAGCTCAAGAGATAATCTATACACAATATCACATCCAATTGCATTTGTGACATCAATTCATCATAGAGCAATTCACGAGCCCACAAAAAATCACTTTGAGTGGGGCTCAAGGGCATGCGTGCCACACAAGCAGTATCATCCATATCATCACCAACACTATCACGGAGCAAAGGGGAGGGAACGGGATAGAGAATAAAGACGAGTAGTTTACCTTAGTGCGATGCGACAACAACGGCAAACACCACCACCAGCACAACCAACATCCATCTCCCCACTATGTATAAATCAACCAAACATCAGAACACCATTTAATGCTCAAGCATAAAAATCAAACCGTATAAGAGGCAAGCGAGCGGCACCGGCAGCGAAGTAAGGGACAAGCCACCGGTGCACGGGTGAGCCTGAGCCGAGCCACCTGGAGGTGAGCCACCGGAGGGAGAGCCCCATGCGCAAACCTGGCAGATCTGGTCGAGAGGGGTAGCCGACGGAGGTCAGTGGAGAGGTAGCCGGGAGAGTATCTTGTGCGACCGTGGTGTCACAACTGGCGGCGACGGGGCCGGGGAGGAGGCTTCGGGCTGCGGCGTCGAGGTCGGGGGCGATAGGAACGGGCGAGAGTAAGTGTGCTAGGGACTGACGAGTGTAGGGCGCAAACCCTAGCAAGGTTCTTACTAATAAATAGTGATATGTATCGCTGACGGTTCCATAATAGAACCGTCCATGATATGGTGTTATATCACAGACTGTTCTATAATAGAACCGTCTGTGATATATTCTCAAGTTCTATGTGTTGAACATATATATAACTCATTTTCACATATTAGTAATATATATTTGCTAAAATCACTAATTTTATGGCAAGTAGTTCAACACCTCTACAAAGAAATTGGCACACTCATGCCTAATTCTATAGTCATCGCTGCAGAAGACGGCGTAGTCGTCCCA
Organism: Ampelocalamus luodianensis; assembly: GCA_036346255.1. NCBI lineage: Eukaryota > Viridiplantae > Streptophyta > Magnoliopsida > Poales > Poaceae > Ampelocalamus > Ampelocalamus luodianensis. Next base: position 50,375 of record JAYEVH010000133.1, read on the forward strand.
CCCTTTCACGCTGCAGCCGATATTCGTGCACCAATGGCCGTCCTCCGACAGCGCCCACACCCGGCCATCTTCTTCCATGTCGCCGCTTGGACCATGTCAGGGTCGAGCCTCTGACGCCGCCTACACTCTCGGTTGGTCCTCTTGGCCATCTCGCACTCGTCGCCGACCGGCTTGTCCTCAACTTGCCTAATGTAGTGCTTCCCAACATCGTGCATCTTGTCGGCTGTGTAGAGAAGGAGGCTGAGCATGTAGGCTGCGGCCTTGTGGCTGGCAATGGCTACATGTTCAAGGAACACAAGGTTGCGCTGCATGTCTTGGGTGCGAAGGCAAGCGCGAGGCCAACGATGAAGCATGCCTCCGGGTTGCTGCCGCTGGCCAGGTGGTTGACGATGGTGAGGTAGCGCTCGTTGTCCTGCCACTTCATCGCTCTCCCGCTCCAAAGACCACGCGCCTCCCCACGGCATGCTTCATGGATACCTTGTACATGGCCTTGCAACTAAAATTCAAGAAGTACGACAGAATCTTAATAAAAGAATTAATTACTCTATAACAGAAAATTAAAAGGCCAAATTAAGATCGTTGTTGCTAGTCAAATTCATTGATCAAAACTTATATATATATATATATATATATATATATATATATATATATATATATATATATATATATATATATATATGTATGTATGTATATATATTGCACATAAAACGAAATGATAATCACGTACGTAGATCATAGGCTGCAGAGGTCAGCCATGGGCTGAGGAGAGCTTGCGGCCATGAGGCCGACGATGTGGACGACGACATCGTCAAGAAGAGCTAGCACGATGATCGCCGACCTCCTCGCCATCTTGGTGTTAGTAGTCATGCTCCGTGTGCTCACCATGGTGTATGTATTCAATACCATGCGTGCTCACCATGGCACACGATGATCATTCTTATAAAACGTCGAAGAGACGCATCATACGTAACGTTGGCACACGAGACGAAGAGACGCATCATATCATCGTCGGCGCAGGAGACGAAGAGAAGCATTGCGCAGGAGCCGAAACATTTAATTATCACAGACGGTTCGTGTTAAGAACTGTTTGGGAAGTATCAGAGACGGTTGTTTATTAAAAACCGTCCGTGATAGTTCTAAATATCACAGACGATTATTTTTATGAATCGTCTGTGATACTTCACAGACAGTTTTCATCATGAACCGTCTGTGATATTACCTCTTCACAGACGGTTTTTAGCACGAAAAGTAAAACAGACGATCGCTACATAAAAATCGTCTGTGATTGTGTTTAATACAGATGGTTTTGATGAACCATCTGTGATCAGACGTCCAATATTAGCATTTTTGTAGTAGTGTGCCCGCCCGGTGCCCTTTGTCTCCACCTGCTCCCCGCCTGCCTTGACTCCGGCGCCCTCCCTCGCCTAGTCTCATCGCCATCTCGTCCTCGACGCGCACCACAGTGCCTGGTCTGTGCCCTACCCTAGTGCATGAGCTTGAGCCCGCGTTTGCCACTACCTGTCGCCTGGTCCTATCGCGTCGCCTCGCCATCACCTCGCCCACCTGCTCCGGCCCTCCAAGGTCATCGTCATTACGCCAGCACTGCGCCACCCATTTTGCTGCCTCAGGACTATGGGCCCTCCAGCCGCACCTCCAACGTCTCTCTCCTCCCCTCCTGCAGCTATAAGAGAGCCCGAGCTACCCCTTGTCTTCCCTACTTCGCCCCGCTCGCCCTAGTAAGTCCACCCGAAGAAAAGCTGGAGCTCCCACTTTCGGCCGCGTCGCCCTGTTGTTTTGCCGCTCCAGTGGTTCCCTCTTCGCGCCTACTGCATCATTTTGTGTTCTAGAATCCCTTGAAGGTATCCTCCAATCTGATTCGCTTTTGGTCCGCAGGAACGCCCGGATTTTGCCTTCTTCCTTAGCTCTGGCTGCAATGCTCACCTCCACCATTCTTCATCCCCAGGCCCTCCCTTGCTCTCTTCTTGGTCTCGATAAGTTTCCCTTGGCCTGATCTTGCTTGTTCGCACACTCTTCTTCGCCGAGGATCGCCAGATCACCGTGTTGCTTTGAAGCCCGAACGCTCCCGCCGCTTCCCATTGCCGCGCCACCGCTGCAAGCCAGCTGGTGCTCCGTTGTTGGCACCCTCAGGGTCGCCTCGTGGAGAGGAGCCCATTTTTGTGCTTGGCCTCCACCGTCGAGGATGCCTTTGCCGACAATGAGCGATGCCCTGCCTCCTCTGTGTTGTTGGAACGTCGGACCGGCACTGTGTGCCATTAACCAATCAAATCACTGTTGGTTATTAAATACTAAGCAATCATTTGCTTTAATTAACTGTCGATTTAATGACGCATTGAGTCACTGACTGGTGGGGTCCGAGGCATAGCAATGGTCGACTTTAATTCAGTTTTGCCTCTAGTGATTGGCAAGTGGGCCCCACTGCGTCGTTGCTCCTGTAGACCCACGTGACTGTGCTGGTGGACCTCAGTTCACGCACTGTGCTGTAGACCGAGGCACTATATAGTCGGGCCCACATGTTAGAGAGACGCTCTCTCTCCTCTTTTTATTTTCTGGAGTTTAATTCAAAAGCTAACTTCAGAAGCTCTGTTCTCCTCCGTTATAACTTTGATTTAAGTGAAATTTGTTTCTAAATTTGTCTAAATTCAAGATCTTGCTAATGGCAGTGGTCTTGTTTAATTTGGAGTTCATTTACTATTTCTTGTGTATTATTTGTTCTCTTTGCTTGTTTATTATTTTTCCAGCACGTTCGTCCAAGTAGGGTTCGAAGAAGCGAGAGATCTCCAATTTGATCAAGTTCAAGACTATCAAGACCCTCTTGCCTTTAATCTAGGCGAGTCAGTACTTTGATCATTTTAAGCCTATATGCAAATTATATTCTTTTAAATTAGCAAAGTGCATGCTTAATTCACTATGCAAATGCATGTCAAATCTTTAAGAGTTAGTTACATGCCTACTTGGTAATTAAATGATTATTATACCCTCCTTGACAACTTGAATTCCTTAATCCTTGTCACCCTAGATATTAAAGTGGAAATTACTACTTATAGGTTGTACTTAAGCGACATGCTAGTTTTGCTTAAGTACCGGGGCATTAAATGTCATAATCATTATCTTTTAATCATGAAAGTGGTTTTGGGTAGTCATTGTGAGTAAATGACTAGAATGTTGAGAAAATGTTTTTTTGCTTCCCAAAAATGCTATTAAACTGCTATTACCATATCTAAGCGAATAGTATGATGGTGGGTGCTAACATAGCACGAGAATGTGCGGAATGTGGTATGAACCACCTAGATAACTCTAAGGACTTAATCCTGTGATGACCTACCATTGTAAAATAAGTACAACCACAAGTCTGTAAAGTACAAATTGGCTTAGTAAACTTATCGAACCCTGAAAATCATCTCGCTGGAGGGGGAATGGGGTAGTGCAAGCATTGGATATGTTCCGGCTTGAATGGGATACCGAGGCAAGGTGAAGTTGCCAACTGCGCTAGTCTTTGTGGCAAGGTGAAGTCGCTAGCTGTGCTAGTCGTTGTTGTGAACATCCCGCACAACTTATGGGGGCTCACCACGTGTGGGAGCAGCCCATATGGGTGATATGGCAGAAGGGGTGAGATAATTTGAAAGGTTATTGCGATGATATCTCAACTACATGACTAAGGAATCATGTGGAGCAATGAGCTAATTATCTCTTGTGGGTACAGTGTACAACCTCTGCAGAATTTAAACTGTTCGAACAACCGTGTCTACGATTAAAGACGGACATGGGAACTTACTAGAGTTAATTCTATTTATAAAACTTTATGGGTGGAATGGAAAACTTGTCGACCTCACCTAGCCCTGAACTTGGGTTTTTCTTGAGTGGTTGCACCTAGTGTTGTTAATAGGTGGATGTAACCACAATCAAAATAAACATAAGGTGTAGGTAAACTCTACTGTTATTAATATTGCACAATTACTCTCTTTAATAAATACAATTTGGTTAAAATGCTAAGTGATAGGAATTTCTAATTATGATAATTGAAAATATTGCTTTAGCAAATAAAAGAACCTGAGCCATCCTTGTTAAGCCTTGCATGTATTATTACTACATCTTGTGTGTTGGCTCGCGAGCACGGAAGTTGTGCTTATCCTCGCTCTTTCCCCAAACCCTCAGAACCCGCGGATCATGGACATTATGCTTATTACGAGGATCCAGAAGTCGACGGACAAGGCAATGATGAAGAGTAGTATAGTTTCTTTTAGTCTAGGTCTCACCCTAGTCTAGCTGACTCAGCTGGTGTTTACGTACAACCAATATTATCCAAAAATATTACCAAACCCTTGGGTAATATCGGTCGTACGTAAGATACCCTAGTCGTCTGCCTGTGGCAAGTTGTGCTCTACCTGTTTTGCTTCCGCTGTAGTTTCTGCTACTTTTGTAATGTAACTTTCGCCTATTCGGCCCTTATTGTAAATTAACCTGACGTGGTCTGTGTGACTGATGTTTGTAATATTAATGTTAGTTCGGTTTACGTCATGTATGAATTGATTCATTGATGTATTCTGTGAGCGCTATTTACTGATCCAGGGAATAGCACAGTGCTTTCACAGAGGATTTGGATTTGTGAAATCCGGGTCTGACAAGTGTTTATGTACTTGTCCAGTAAGGGGTTTGTGTGTGTGGATGCTTGAAGAGATGAGCATGCAAATTGATACTTGCAGTTTTAGAGAAAATTTTGAAGGTATAAGAGAAACTTCAGAGAAATGAAGGCTAATTTTTTGATGTGCTTTTATCTTGATACTTTGAGTTTAAGAGAAATTGTAGAAAGTATTATATAAATTTCAGAGATGAAGGTTAATTTTGTGATGTACTCGTGTGCTTATTTGATTTGATCAATGGTGCTTCTTGTGCAATTTGCCTATGGAAGTATGAAAGTGAATGCTTTAGGTCGTAATGAGGACGTTACTGAGAGAAGTCGAGAGAGAGAGAGATGGATTTACTTTCGGTTTTATGTACCTACAATCTGTTTCTGACTCTCGCTAAGTATGTTTCTGCTCACTGCTTTATTTTGTAAAAGAAAAGTAAAAACAAGATTTCTTACTAAGGTTTCTGTGAGTCTGAAGAATAGAACCACTTATACTTCTGCATGCTCTTAGTTTATATATGTTTGGTTAATAGCTACTTTGGTTTTGAGAACTAAAATCTAAGGTTATTGCTTACTTGTCGGCAACACATGTCGTGCCACATCTGCTTATACTTCAAGGACCAGGGATCACGACTTAGCACCTTGACTCGACTTGATTAGCTAGCCCTCGATTTGCAGTGGCTAGTAGGGCGACTAAGGATTTTTTGGTTTTGGCCTGGACAAAAAAAGTGCTACTACAAAGCAGAGCTGCAGAGGACAGCATCAGACTCAGAGCACACACGAGCCGCCATCCCTTGACACTGGTCGCCGACCCTCCTCCTCCGCCTACCGAAGTTGCAGCCCGGGGGAAGCACAGAGGCGTCGCCACCGATCGCCGCCGGTCGTCGGTCCTCATCCTCCTCCGCCTCCCCAAGTCACCGTCCCCAACTTGATCCTCCTCCGCCTCCCCAAGTTGCAGTCGGACTCAACTCCTCTGCTTTGCCGTGAGCTTCAACAAGTGGTGAGCCATGAGCTTCAACTCCTTTCCTTCCCTCTCTCCACATTCCTCTTCTCTCTTCTCTCATCCTCTGCTCTCATGCTCTATTCGACTTGGATGGCGGCGAGAGTCTAGCAAGTAGTCCTCATGACGGCGATGATAAATCAAGTGGTGACAAGAATGGTCCCCTTGACATGGATGACTTCGACTTGGATGACTAATTTGAAGTGGATTTGATGAGAGGATGTTTTGGAGTTTGGACTTTAGGGTTTACTTTTGCCCTATTCGAACTTAAGAACTTCAAGTTCTAATATTTTATTGTTGTTGTGATGTCATTTTACTTGCTATGTGGCTGTCCACTGTCATTTTTTTTACTGCTTGTTCCATTGTTCAAGTCTTCAATGTGCACCCATCATGGTAAGTTGGTAACTTGATGTCCTAATGTTTATTTAGATGTCGAATGGTCATTTGATTACTATATTGTTCAAGTTTGCTTTTACATATGCCACTAAGTTATGCTATTGCTCATTGCTCTCTTTCCTTCAAAATTTTAGGGTATTGCCACTTAATTCCAAAGAAATGTATTCGCCAAGAAATAGATTTTGGGCTCAAAAAAGGTAAGAAATCAGCTCATTACCTTGCATATGTGCTCTTTATTTGATGCAAAACCGTACATATACATGTTTTTAATTGTTGTTACAACCCCAGAACTTTCAACAATATAGTGTGCTGGTCTGCTGGAATTTTTGGTATCTAGTCGAGACTAGTCATGAACTAGTCGTGACTAGTCAACCGATTAGTCGCCCCTACGACGACTAGACTCGACAACTTAATAACTATGCTTCTAATCACGTTGTTGTTTTCTTATAGTTTGTTTGCTTGGGAGATGGAATGGACATTCTGCATAAAAGCTTATTGTCGGGACCCAGAATTACGATTCTGAAACCCTCTGTGTATACTGCACTAGTCCAGGATCACGCTAGTGCACACAGTATCAACATAGGTAAATATCGATCCACACAAACGATAAATAAAGTAAACGATTAATTTGAATAACAAATAAGGATTTTGACCTTATGGTCGAGTTTACACTTATTAAGCCACGCAGGGCTAACAGAGAATAAAACAGCAGCAAAACGGAAATAACTCCAGCGAGATCCCATCAATTCACCACAGCAACCGATCGGGATCCGACCTTAACGATCAACAACCTTCGGGAACTCCTCCTCAAAGCGGCGTGACTCCTCCTCTTCAGAGGTTTGGGCGCAAGTTTTACAACAAGCGTGAGTACACAACCGCACTGTAAATCATACAAATGTAATGCAATTTATAGATGTAGGCTTATTCCAAAGAAAAAGCTTCTGTGGTTCTTTTGCATAAAAGCAACATTTGCAATTGAATACGAATAATAGATTGAAAGCATAATTCAAAACAAATAGACAATATTAATTTAACAGTTGTTTCCACAAAGACGCACAGCTAAACAGATTATTTCACATAGCCATATGATTGAGGTCACACAGCTCCTATCCTAAACATTTTATGAAAAACTACCCCTCGAGTGAAATCCCCGAGCATGTCCATGACCGCAGATGCGGCTATTCGAATAGATTGATTTAACACTCTGCAGAGGTTGTACACTTTACCCACAAGATACAACTAGTGTAGCAAGCACTAATCGTAACAAAACAGTTCAGAAACTTCATCTCAAACATTGACATTCCCGATGTGCTTTCCCGCTATACCACCACATAGAATTAGTATAACACACACCGCCGATGGGAAGCGCGAACCGTCCGCAATGCAACCACCAAGTAGTCACACCTCCACCTGTCACACACCTAACCTATCCACCGAACATCAATGCCGAGAATCCATAACTTACTAAGTTAGGTCCGTCCCATACCAGGCATGTGGTCGTACAGTAAGGCTCGGTTCAATGGCGCACAAATTTAAGTCCTTAATTGACCAAGGCAAGACTTCCATGTTCTAACTAAGTCACAAAGATTATCAAACCCATGCACACAGCTTCCACCATATCACACAGCTTCCACCACTTGCCTCAGTATAAATCCTTTACCACCCAGTTGGTTTTAGTGCAACACATGCCATCACGATGTAATAACACATAGCACACAGTTTTATACAAAGTTCCATAGTCACTTAGTCACATTTAATAATTGCAACTTACATGAGAAGTGGGACTCGTGGCATGGCTAAGCAATTGTACTCGCATCTAACCAACCCATGTTGGTGTTATAATATTACCAACTAGTAACCAATCTAGGGTGACAAGGAATTATGACATACAAGGCCAAGGTGTGATAACAATTTGGATACTAACTAAGCACAAAGCATTTAAATAATTAATTAAAGTAGAATGCAATACTTTAACACAAAGTAATTTGAAAACTGGGTTCAAGATGATTAAAGGTATGACTTGCCTTGGAAAAGGTCTATGTACTGGTCTTGATCTTGGGGTGCTCCTTCTTCAACGAAAATCCCCGACGAATCGACGTCTACTCGCAAACGAAACAAATAAACAAAACAAATAAATAACAGAGGCAAAACAAGCTCTAAAAATTAAATAAAAATCTCAGATAAATAGAGCTCGAATTTAGATAAATTTAGAAATTTGAATGAGCTCAATCGGAGTTAGGATGTAAAAGTTATGGTCTCTGGAAGTTTTAAATCTAAAAGAAACCCTAATTTGGATTTTCTGGAATTTTTGAATTATTTCTCTAAAGAAAAATCGAATTATTGCGCAATGCTGACATCAGCGAAGGAATTTCGGGAATTAAAAGAAATAAACGAAAATTCTGTCATGTGGGACCCACATGTCAAAGACACGGCTCACGGTAGACCAGGTCTACCGAGCCTCGGGTTCTGGGGCGGGGTGGACTGCCACGCGGCGCACACGCAGGTGCTGACGCGGCGCCACGCGGCCGACACGCAGCGCCGCCGTGAGGTGGACGCCGACGGGATCGCCACGTCGATCGACGGCGACGACGGCTCGGGAACCAACGGCAACCGTGAACGGCGGCTCCGCCCGCGTGAGTGGTACCGCGCAGCTCGCTATTGTGAACTCGTTGAGGTAGGTCCGTGGTCGAACGCAGCGAGACGACCGGCGAGGGTTGAGCGCAGAGCTCCTCGGCCGTTGTCGGATCGCCTCCTCGGTGGTCTAGGTGGCGTGGGTGGTCTCTGGAGGTAGCCCGTGACGACGATGACGGCGTGCACTCCACGAGGGCGGTGTCATCGGTGGCGCGCACTGAAGAAGAACGCCGCGCAACAAAACCCTAAAGCTCGAGTTGTTGCGGCGCTAGGCTTCAGGCGCAATAGGTTGAGGGTTCAGTGTGCACGCCAATGCGATCCTGTGGGTTGAAAGATCTAGACCCGCCATTATGTGGTAATGGAGTTTTGGTGATTAATGATAAATCTAATTAGGAGACTAACACTTTTATTGATATACATATTGTGTAGTCTTATTTGGATATAAAGGTGAAAATCATGAAGACATGCAAGTGATTAAGTGATTAATGACAAATGCACTTGTGAGACTAACACTCCTATTGTTATATCAAGTTTAGTCTCACTTGGATATAAAAGCAAAAATCCAAACAGTATGTATTCATAAATGACAATCTATTTGTGAGACTAACAATTCTATTGATTATCTATTGCTTAGTCTCGTTTGGATATAAAGATGAAAATACAAGAGGTATGCATTCTACTTCTTCTTATTATATCTTGTTGCATTCCTCGGATCCAAAATATAGGTTAAACTCCACCAAAAAGGTTAACTTGGATATGTGCATATGTTTCCATTACACATTTGTGTATGCACACATTTAGGGGGAGTTCATTCTATATTTTGTGGTTTCATTAGTATTGATCCATATTCTCTTTCCACATATATTAAGGATCTTTACTTTGAAATATATCCTTGAATATATTTAACTTGTGTAGTTAATATATTCATATGAGTATATACAACTTGTGTAGTTTGTTAACACTCATATTTAGTATATATAACTTGTGTAGTTCAGATATACTTGTAGTATATATAACTTGTGTAGTTTATATATACTCATGACCTTGTTGTTTCAGTAATATTGATCTTTGTGATCTACTTTGAAACATAACTCTTGAGTATATATATAACTTCGTGTTTATATATACTCATACCAATTATATTCAATTATTTGCAATTGTGTTGTGGGACTAATGGGTGTGCTAAGATGTTTTCAAGGCTTAGTCCCGGAGTTTGAATGATGACATAAAAGGAAATGCAAAGGTGATAAAAGATTGACATGACTCAAGACAAAGGAGTCATGCATTGCATTCAAAAGCTTCGAAATGCGTAGTACCGGCGTTGTATGCGCTGTAGTACCGCATCATGATGTACCGATTTCATGCGGTATGAAAATTCCAGAGCATTGCTTTTGGACTTGGTTTGCTCGAGGTGGAGCGGTAGTACCGGAGTTCATGTGGCGGAACTATCACAGAGCTGCATGACCGCAAATATGTTGGCGTATGTAAATTCCAGAGAAGGTATTTTTCGTATTTCTCGAGCCTCGAAATCGGTAGTACCGCATTCGAGAAACGGTATTACCGGAGAGCGGTATTACCGGATGCTAGTTGGCGGTAATACCGCACCTTCAGTAATGGCTTGTTCAAAAGCAGTTATGCAGGTATATCTTGTTAATTAATGTTAATGACATTGTGGGACTAACACTTTCCATGAGTTGGATAAATAGGTTATGTTCCAGGGTGATGAAGACTTTGGATGACATCATGAGTTGATTGTCATCAAGTCAAGGTTCAAGAAGATGATGCATCATGTGTTGATGCATATCAAGATCTCGAAGAAGAGATGATCATGAGTTGATCATCAAGTCAAGAGAAGACTCATCATATGTTGAGTGAGGATGCATCATGGGTTGATGCATATCAAGACGATGACCCGGACTTGAAGTGAAGATGTGCGTCATCAAGCTTCAAGAAGATGCTCAAGGTAAAGGTATGACTAGCTATGGCTAAGGATGTGTTCCTAGTCTTTTACCGGTCTTGGTGTTTGGTTGGAAGACCGGATTGCTAGTATAGGTTGCCGTACTATTAAGAGGGGTCTTGTCTAGTAGCTTGAGTTAGTCATGTGTTGATAGCTCATTGTGTTTGCTCTAGCTCAACTTAACATGTTGCCTATATTTGCGAATGTGTTTTGCAAATAGTTGAGGCTCATGGATAATCCTTGTAGCATGTGACTATACTTTGCAAATGTGTTTTGCAAACGGTTGAAGTCCATGTACCTACTCCTTGTAGCATGATCTAAGTTTGCAAATGTGTTTTGCAAATTGTTGGGATTCATGTATCTTCCCTTGGCATGGTCTAAGATTGCTTGTTGCTATTTCTTTGGACTTAGACTATGGTAGTGGCTCTTTGAAGTTGTGCTTTTTGATTTGATAAAATGTGTTTGAGATCAAATCAAATAGGTGGGTTGAGTAGCCCACTGAATAAGCTTTCAATAGAGTCCAAGATCACTCAATTCCGACATCGGAGTCAAAAGTTATGACCTTTTACCGAAAGTGTCGTCAGGTTGAAAATCGGGCTGCGGTAGTACCGCCAGATAATCTGCGTAGTACCGCAGAACGGTAGTACCGCCTTGTGAGTGCGGTACGACCGCAAAAGGTCAGAACGGCTAGTTTTTGGCTGTTTCGTCTCCAAACGGCTAGTTTTTGGTTTGGGGCTATAAATACCCCTTGGCCGGTTGAGAGACAACTTTTGGCATCCAATTGAGTTCCTTTGAGCTAAGAGCAAGCCCTCTACTCCCATTTGTGCATGTGTTGCACTTAGTGAGGTTTGAGAGGCAAATCCTATTGCATGTGTTGCATTAGGTGGTGGATTTAGTATCCACGAGAGCTTTGACACTTGATTGGTTCAAGTGAAAGTTGGAGACTTGTTACTCTTGGTGTTTGCCGACACCTAGACGGCGTGGAGGCGTTGTGCGTCGGTGATCTTCTCAAGTGAAGCTTGTGAGAAGACCCGGGCGATTTGTGAGTGGCTTGGTGCTCGCCATCTCCGGAGCGGAGTAAGAGCAACCCTAGTGGATTGAGGTGATAAGTTCAAGTTGAGTCGGTTCAGCGGTTGATCTCACTTAGAGGTGTTGGTTCGGTTGGAACCGGTCCAAGTGGTTTGGACTTACCTCGAGGTGTTGCCTCGCGTTTTGGAGCCGATCCAAAAGGTTGAACTTACCTCAACGTGGATTAGGGAGACCGGCAAGTCTTCGATCACCACGGGAAAAATATCGCCGTGTCAATTGTGGTTTGCATTCTAGCTTTACTACATAGCAATTTATATTCCTAAAATTAAATTGCCTACTTGTGTGAATGCTATCTTATGTACTAAATTGTTTATATCTTTAGTTGATAATCTACAAGTCTTTGCTAAATTGCTCTATTGATTATTGACTTGTATTGTTGGTACACTTAGTTGCTTAAGCGTTAATTGTGCTAAACCGAATTGTTATTTAGCTTCCGCATTAGAAATTGGTTTTAGCGCATAAAAGTTTTAAAACGCCTATTCACCCCCCCCTCTAGTCGGCCTCCTCGATCTTACAAGTGGTATCAGAGCTTGGTCTCTCATTTATTAGACTTAACCGTCTAGAGAGTAAAGGATGACGACTAGAGATTTAGTGCACCTAAGTGAAGCACCTAAATTTGATGGCACAAATTATGCACATTGGAAAATCCGCATGTCATGTTATTTTAAGGCCATGGGCCTAAATATATGGCGGATAGTAGATGTCGGCTTTTCTCCTCCTTTGGATAGGCTTGATCCAACAATTGAGGAAGAGAAATGCTTACATCTCGACGCTCAAGCAATTAACGCTTTATTTAGTGCTTTGAGTGTAGATGTGTTTGATGCCATATGCGATCACGAGAACGTTCATGAGATGTGGACCCATCTTCAAGAATATTATGAAAGGTCCACTTCCACAAGTAATGATCGCATAGAAGAATGGATGTCGAGAGAAGAATGTTCAACATCAAGCTCCGACAATGATGAGATCACAAACCCCTCCACATCAACTCATTGCCTTATGGCTAAAGGTAATAAGAAGGTAAATAATGATGATGACAATAATCCTTCTTATGATGAGTTGATAGATATGCTAGAAGATCTAAATGAATATTTAGGAATGGAGAAATCTAAATACAAAGTTTTGAAGAAAGAACATGTCTTACTTCAAAATAATTATGATGTTCTAAAAGATGAACATGAAAAGCTCCTCCTAAATGAATATACTAGCTCCAAGGTGGATATAGGTGTAACATGTAATCTAATAGATGATTTGCCATGCATAGCTCCTATTTCTTGCAATTCATCTAAAGTTAGCATATCCACATCTTGTGATGATTTAATTGATATGCCTTGTAGCACTTGTGAAAATGCTACTATTTCCTCTATGCTTGTTGAAACTAACCTTGTAGAGGAAAACAAAAAGCTCAAGGCCCAAGTCACAAATTTGAAAAATGACTTGGATAGAAGCCACAAAGGGAAGACCATTCTTGATGATATCTTGAGCAAGCAACGAAGCTCAAATGACAAGAGTGGAATCGGCTTCACTCCCATGAAGAAAAGGGAGAATAGCAAGATGAGACACAATCAAAGACACAACAAGAACATCAAGTGCTTTGATTGTCATCAAAAGGGTCACCTCTCCTCAAAATGCCCTAATAAGGAAGATTACAAGAGAGGACTTGGCTTCATCGAAATGAAAAAGGTGAAGTTCATCCCAAAGCAAAAAGGAAAGAAATACTCAAATATCAAATGCTTTGGATGTTATGAAAAGGGACACATTGCTTCCGTGTGCCCTAACAAGGTAAATGATTTAAATGATATACCTTGTTGCTCTAAATTAAATGATTCGATTTCCTCTATGTCTTGTGAGACTAATCTTGTAGAGGAAAGTAAAAAGATCAAGGATATAAAATGTTTTGATTGCAATGAGAAGGGTCACTTTGCCTCCAAGTGCCCTATCAAGAAAATGGACAAGAGAGGACTTGGTCTCACCGCCAAGAATAAGGTGAAGAGTCACCCAAAGCAAAATGGAGATAAATTCAAAATTATCAAGTGCTTTGGATGCAAGAAGTTTGGACACATAGCCTCGGTGTGTCCAAATCAAAAGGATGTCAAGCCAAGACATTCAATGAAGGGGCAAGATGGCAATGAGCAAGATAAGAAGACATCAAGGGGAAGCAAAAGCCCTACTTGCTACAATTGCCGGGAGAAAGGACATTTTAGTAAGGAATGTCCGAAAGGTATCACTCCTAAGCCAACTCTTTATAATGAAAATTATTTGCTTAGGAAGGATAGAAATGGCAATGTGTTTGCCAAGATTGTTAGTTCACATAAATGCATTGCTAAGGCCATTTGGGTGCCCAAAAGTATTGTGACTAACATTCATGAACCCAACCAAGTATTGGGTACCAAATGCGCTTAAATGCTTAATAGGTACTTGGAGATGCATTGGAGGTTTGGCTCACACATGAAGAGGTGAAATTCACCATATGCAAAATTGGAGCCAAGCTTAAGGATGATCAAGTCATATCATAAGCCAATGCTATTTCGGTAACAAGTACTTACATTGAAGTATCTAGACCCTTTACCTTGTGTAGGTTGCATTTCATGAAAATATTATAAAAAGGGTTATTCTTGCTCTTGCGCTTAATCGTGATTATTCAAATCTTGAGCAAGATGGTTGTGGCACATTAAGGGGGAGTGCTAAGTAATGATCATGTATATCACATCCCTATGTGTGCCCAAATTTATTAAGTGCTAATAATGTTTTTTAAAATTAAGCCATTAAGCCAAAAGTCAAAAATTTGAAATTATAAGTATATCCTTTGAAAAATTAGTTGCAAAATATATACAAATGCATTTCAAAGGTTTACCAAAGGTTTTGGCTTAAGAAAAAGCTATTTTAAATGAAAATGAGTTTCTACCCAAAATTCTAGATCATAGAATCTTGTTTTTGACATAAACTAGATTTTTGTGTAAAATCTATTATAAAAGTAATTTGATCTTCGTCCCAAAAGGAAAATCCTAGAGTTGGTTATTCTAAACATTTTTGGTATTCAAATGATTTCCAAAAGACCAACTCATCAAAAGTTATTTAATTTTGAAACTCGTCCAAAATACTAGTTTGACCTAAGTGGTCACTTTCTAGCACTTAAGTGAGTTTAGCCATTTGAGCCTAAATTATTCACATGAATAGGTCCATGATGGTATTTATGACTCATACATAAAAATGGATCATTTAAAATTCATCTTTTGCTCAATTTGGCTCTTGTTGAGAAATTTCCTGAAAATCTGATTTTAATTGCAAAATCAAAAGACTAATTCATAAAAACTATTTGATAATTGGTTTTCTAAAGGCTAGATAAGTTGGAAATGCTTCAAATATCTTTATTTGGATGTTTGTGTGAAAGTTTGGAGCAAAATACAACTATTCCCAAAATTCCCTGATCAATCCTTGAAATCTCAGGAAAATCAGAACTACCGGCGGTCTAACTGCGGTACTACCGGATCCCGGTACTACCGGCCTTTGACCTGAGGTACTACCGGATCCCGGTACTACCGGCCTTTGACCTGAGGTACTACCGGATCCCGGTACTACCGGTCTTTGTATGGCGGTACTTCCGATTATCCTGACAAAACAACCAATCTCAATTCTTTCAATTCTAAATCTATTGTGGTTGTTTCCCAAAGTTAATTTGATCTGTAGTATCCTTGCTAGCTACTCTCAAATACTTTTTGACTCTATATGCCATTTTGATCTCATTGTGATATATTTATCATTCAAATGGTATTCTTTCAAGTGGTAGCTCTTATTGATCTTCTTTGATCTCGGCATGAGAATCATATGTGTTTGATTCAAGTGGTATCCTTGTTTTTACAAGTGGTACTATTTTAAGTGATATCATCTTGTCCTTACAAGTGGTATTCTCAATTGATATCATCGTACTCCTTCATGTTATATCTTTTAAGTGGTATCTCTTGTTCTCATTCACAAGTGGTATCTAACTCTTTTCATGCCGATCAATTCTTTGCTTACCAAGCTCTCCCCGATACCTAATCACTTCTTATCCATGTGGTCTCTCCGATACCTCAAAATTCTTGATATTGTTTTTCAAGGGTATCTTATCCAAGTGGTTTCTCCGATACCGATATCTTTCAAGTCTTATCTCTTCAAGAGATATATCTCAATTGTATCAAGTGGTATCATCTTATCTCAAGTGGTTTTCTCTCTATCTCTTCTCTCTATGCTTTCATTGAAGATCTTAAAAGAGAAGTTCAAGCACCTTGAGATTGCAAGACTTGTCGACGCATGTTTTCCACAAGTGGTATCAACATATGGATTTACTAGTATTATCTACAAGTGAAATTTACAAGCGGCATCGTCGACTCGTAGTATCTAAGTAAAGTTTAAAGAATATCTTTCAACAAGTGGTATCTACAAGAAGTCTCTACAAGTGGTATCTACTAGAATTGTTCAAGGATTACCTTACAAGTGAATACACATAAAGAAAATGGGGGAGAATGCTTTTGTGTGTCAAAAGCAAAGATAAGTGGACGAAGAAATCCTTTGTGTGTCAAAGGAGTAGAACCTTTGTGTAAGGGGGAGTTTTCCTAAAATATTTTGAAAAAGTTTTATTGAAAACCGTTTTGAGTTTCAAAATGGGTAATCTATTATATGGGAAAACTAGTTTGCAAAAACTCCGTTTTGGCTTCGTTGTGATTCTTCGGTGTTTTATGCCAAAAAGGGAGAAAGTTTATTTGATAAATTCATTTGGATTCTCTCTTGTGAGTTCACCCTATCTTATGTTTAGTCCAAAAGTGAGAGAATGCTTTTGGAGAACATAAAAGAAAAAATTTAGGGAGAATGTTCTCACCTTATATCTTATGTAGATCATAAAGGGAGAATATTTCAATGATCAAAATCATATGAATTCTATTGCCTAGCTCATAAGTTTTACAAAGACTCTCTTTTGGCTTAAGATTTGTTTTGGATTTTTGGTGTTTAATGCCAAAAGGGGGAGAATTTGTATGAGCTACATTTGGATGTTCTTATTTGATATCTCTTGTGATGCCTTAAGTAGGAGAATTCTTTCTCTAAGTTTTGTGCATACATATAGTCAAATATGCTTTCTTTCTTATCATATGTTGACTTATATCCAAATGTTGCTATTAATGATGGATTTGTCATCAATCACCAAAAAGGGGGAGATTGAAAGATCTAGACCCGCCATTATGTGGTAATGGAGTTTTGGTGATTAATGATAAATCTAATTAGGAGACTAACACTTTTATTGATATACATATTGTGTAGTCTTATTTGGATATAAAGGTGAAAATCATGAAGACATGCAAGTGATTAAGTGATTAATGACAAATGCACTTGTGAGACTAACACTCCT
The DNA here is from genome assembly GCA_036346255.1 of Ampelocalamus luodianensis. Taxonomy (NCBI): domain Eukaryota; kingdom Viridiplantae; phylum Streptophyta; class Magnoliopsida; order Poales; family Poaceae; genus Ampelocalamus; species Ampelocalamus luodianensis. The sequence continues at coordinate 67,473 of JAYEVH010000133.1, forward strand.
ATTGTTATATCAAGTTTAGTCTCAGCTTGGATATAAAAGCAAAAATCCAAACAGGTATGTATTCATAAATGACAATCTATTTGTGAGACTAACAATTCTATTGATTATCTATTGCTTAGTCTCGTTTGGATATAAAGATGAAAATACAAGAGGTATGCATTCTACTTCTTCTTATTATATCTTGTTGCATTCCTCGGATCCAAAATATAGGTTAAACTCCACCAAAAAGGTTAACTTGGATATGTGCATATGTTTCCATTACACATTTGTGTATGCACACATTTAGGGGGAGTTCATTCTATATTTTGTGGTTTCATTAGTATTGATCCATATTCTCTTTCCACATATATTAAGGATCTTTACTTTGAAATATATCCTTGAATATATTTAACTTGTGTAGTTAATATATTCATATGAGTATATACAACTTGTGTAGTTTGTTAACACTCATATTTAGTATATATAACTTGTGTAGTTCGTATATACTTGTAGTATATATAACTTGTGTAGTTTATATATACTCATGACCTTGTTGTTTCAGTAATATTGATCTTTGTGATCTACTTTGAAACATAACTCTTGAGTATATATATAACTTCGTGTTTATATATACTCATACCAATTATATTCAATTATTTGCAATTGTGTTGTGGGACTAATGGGTGTGCTAAGATGTTTTCAAGGCTTAGTCCCGGAGTTTGAATGATGACATAAAAAGGAAATGCAAAGGTGATAAAAGATTGACATGGCTCAAGACAAAGGAGTCATGCATTGCATTTCGAAAAGCTTCTGGAAATGCGGTAGTACCGGCGTTGTGCTTGTGGTAGTACCGCACCGCATGGATGTACCGATTTACGTGCGGTATGAAAATTCCAGTAGCATTGCTTTTGGACTTGGTTTGCTCGAGGTGGAGCGGTAGTACCGAGTTCATGTGGCGGAACTACCGCAGAGCATATGACCGCAAATATGTTGGCGGTATGTAAATTCCAGAGAAGGTATTTTTCGTATTTCGAGCCTCTCGAAATCGGTAGTACCGCATCGAGAAACGGTATTACCGGGAGCGGTATTACCGGATGCTAGTTGGCGGTAATACCGCACCTTCGATAATGGCTTGTTCAAAAGCGATTATGCGGTATATCTTGTTAATTAATGTTAATGACATTGTGGGACTAACACTTTCCATGAGTTGGATAAATAGGTTATGTTCGGTGGTGATGAAGACTTTGGATGACATCATGAGTTGATTGTCATCAAGTCAAGGTTCAAGAAGATGATGCATCATGTGTTGATGCATATCAAGATCTCGAAGAAGAGATGATCATGAGTTGATCATCAAGTCAAGAGAAGACTCATCATATGTTGAGTGAGGATGCATCATGGGTTGATGCATATCAAGACGATGACCGGACTTGAAGTGAAGATGTGCGTCATCAAGCTTCAAGAAGATGCTCAAGGTAAAGGTATGACTAGCTATGGCTAAGGATGTGTTCCTAGTCTTTTACCGGTCTTGGTGTTTGGTTGGAAGACCGGATTGCTAGTATAGGTTGCCGTACTATTAAGAGGGTCTTGTCTAGTAGCTTGAGTTAGTCATGTGTTGATAGCTCATTGTGTTTGCTCTAGCTCAACTTAACATGTTGCCTATATTTGCGAATGTGTTTTGCAAATAGTTGAGGCTCATGGATAATCCTTGTAGCATGTGACTATACTTTGCAAATGTGTTTTGCAAACGGTTGAAGTCCATGTACCTACTCCTTGTAGCATGATCTAAGTTTGCAAATGTGTTTTGCAAATTGTTGGGATTCATGTATCTTCCCTTGGCATGGTCTAAGATTGCTTGTTGCTATTTCTTTGGACTTAGACTATGGTAGTGGCTCTTTGAAGTTGTGTTTTTTTGATTTGATAAAATGTGTTTGAGATCAAATCAAATAGGTGGGTTGAGTAGCCCACTGAATAAGCTTTCAATAGAGTCCAAGATCACTCAATTCCGACATCGGAGTCAAAAGTTATGACCTTTTTACCGAGTGTCGTCTGTGCTGAAAATCGGCTGCGGTAGTACCGTCGTATAATCGCTGTAGTACCGCAGAACAGTAGTACCGCCTTGTGAGTGCGGTACGACCGCAAAAGGTCAGAACGGCTAGTTTTTGGCTGTTTCGTCTCCAAACGGCTAGTTTTTGGTTTGGGGCTATAAATACCCCTTTGGCCGGTTGAGAGACAACTTTTGGTATCCCATTGAGTTCCTTTGAGTTAAGAGCAAGTCCTCTACTCCCATTTGTGCATGTGTTGCACTTAGTGAGGTTTGAGAGGCAAATCCTATTGCATGTGTTGCATTAGGTGGTGGATTTAGTATCCACGAGAGCTTTGACACTTGATTGGTTCAAGTGAAAGTTGGAGACTTGTTACTCTTGGTGTTTGCCGACACCTAGACGGCGTGGAGGCGTTGTGCGTCGGTGATCTTCTCAAGTGAAGCTTGTGAGAAGACCCAGGCGATTTGTGAGTGGCTTGGTGCTCGCCATCTCCGGAGCGGAGTAAGAGCAACCCTAGTGGATCGAGGTGATAAGTTCAAGTTGGAGTCGGTTCAAGCGGTTGATCTCACTTAGAGGTGTTGGTTCGGTTGGAACCAGTCCAAGTGGTTTGGACTTACCTCGGAGGTGTTGCCTCGCGTTTTGGAGCCGATCCAAAAGGTTGAACTTACCTCAACGTGGATTAGGGAGACCGGCAAGTCTTCGATCACCACGGGAAAAATATCGCCGTGTCAATTGTGGTTTGCATTCTAGCTTTACTACATAGCAATTTATATTCCTAAAATTAAATTGCCTACTTGTGTGAATGCTATCTTATGTACTAAATTGTTTATATCTTTAGTTGATAATCTACAAGTCTTTGCTAAATTGCTCTATTGATTATTGACTTGTATTGTTGGTACACTTAGTTGCTTAAGCGTTAATTGTGCTAAACCGAATTTTTATTTAGCTTCCGCATTAGAAATTGGTTTTAGCGCATAAAAGTTTTAAAACGCCTATTCACCCCCCCTCTAGTCGGCCTCCTCGATCTTACAGGGGTGCCTTTTATAGGGGCCGGGAGGGGCTAGGGCGGCGTGCGGCAGCGAACCCTAAAAAGAGTCCGAGATGAACTCGCGAGGAAATCGGAGATAGAAACGGAAACGAGATTTGATTTTGATCCGGAAGGATGCGGGGAGATAGAGGATAAGATTCTACGCGTTTTCTAGAAGGGGTTCTGTTAGAAATCTCGCGTTGTCGTACGGGACTCGGAGATTGGCAATGGCGGACAGGCACGACCGTTCGCGAGGAAGAAGCCGGGCGCGGGGACGAAGGCCTGACGTGTGGGGCCCTGCGTCGGTGGAGTGTGCAGCGCGCGCTGTGGCTGGGCTCAGCGAGGAGATGGGCGGACAACAAGAGATGGGCCGGAGGAAAGGAATTCGGCCCGAGAGGATTTTTCGAGATTTTAATAGCTTTTCTATTTTAGAAAATACCAGAAAATCAAATAAGCAATAGAAAATAGCAAATAAACTCAGAACAATTCTAGAAAAATCTAGAAAATATAACTGAGCACATAGAACCCAAATAAAATAGTTTTGGCTAATGTTCATGTTGGGATTATTCACATTAAATATTTTTGATTGGAAAGTCCAATATTAAGCTTTTGAATTTAAATTCAAATAAATCCAAATGGTGAATTTTCTCCCTACTAACTATTAAAAGATTTTTAAACTCAGAAAATTGGGATGTTACACTTATCAGTGTAGCATCCCATTTTCGGTTGTCGAGTAATCTCTTTCCATTTGTCTTTTTGGTTTTCAAAACTTAATTTAAATTACTGTGTAATTGCAAAATTCTCCAATTTTTGCCTCATTTCAAAATTTTGGGTTTGAGTTGCAGCTTGAATCTTGGTTTCAACTCAAATCCTCTCTGCTGGGCTTGGCCCATTTCTTTTCCTAGGCTTAGCGCTGAGCCACCTTGGCACGCTCGTTCCCACTCTGCTGTACCCCGGTGCGTTCACTTGCTCCCCTGCCTGCTCTGTCCCGTTGCTCACCTGCCCTTGACCATCGCTCGCTTCCGCGTCCGTCAGTGGCTCTCTCATCCTCTTGTTCAGGCTATAAAAGAGCCCAAGCAGCCTCCTTCATCTCCTTCCCTTACCTAACTTTCTATCTCTCACTCTTGCTGTTGTGGTTTGCCCGAAGCTCCGAGCTCTAAGTTCAAGCCGCCGCACACCTTCTCTCGGTCCTCGCCGCACCAGCACAACCCCCTCTTCTACTCGCGTCAATTCGTATCCCAGAACTCCTTGGGGCAATCTCCTCACTCTATTTCAGTTTTGTTTCGCAGGAGCCGCCACATTTCCTTTTCTCCTTCAGTCTCGGCTAGCCCTTTTCTCGCCGTCCTCCTTCACCTTGGATTGCGAGCTTCCCCGCTGCCGTTCGGGGTTCGCCGACCTCCTCTGGCCTCTCTCTGTCCTGGTGAGTTTCTCGTGCCCTGTTTTTTCTTTTTCTTTCCTTTCGACCGCATCGACCAGTCGAATCCTTTTTTCTTTCGACTGCATCGAGCAGTCAAACCCCTTCTTTCCTTTTGATTGCATTGAGCAGTTGAATCCTTCTTTTCTTACAACCACATTGAGTAGTTGTATCCTTCTTGTAACCTTCCTACGACCATGTTGAGTAGTCCTCTCCTTCCTGTACTCCTCTTATGACCACATTAAGTAGTTGTATCCTTCCTACGACCACGTTGAGTAGTCGTATCTTTCCTACGACAACGTTGAGTAGTCGTATCTTTTTTGTATCCTTCTTACAACCATGTTGAGTAGTTGTATCCTTCCTACGACCACGTTGAGTAGTCGCATCCCTCCTGTATCCCTCTTACGACCACGTTGAGTAATTGTATCCTTCCTATGACCACGTTGAGTAGTCGTATCCTTCCTACGGCCACATTGAATAGTCATATCCTTCTTGTATCCTTCTTACAACCATGTTGAGTAGTCGTATCCTTCCTATATCTCTCTTACGATCACGTTGAGTAGTCGTATCCTTCCTGTATCCCTCTTACGACCACGTTGAGTAGTTTTATCCTTCCTACGATCATGTTGAGTAGTCGTATCCTTCTTGTATCCCTCTTATGACCAAGTTGAGTAATCGTATCACTCTTGTAGCCTTACGACAACGTTAAGTAGTCGTAACCTTCCTGTATCCTTCTTACTACCACGTTGAGTAGTTATATCCTTCTTATATCCTTCATGCGACCACGTTGAGTAGTTGTGTCCTTCTTGTGGCCATGTCGAGTAGTCGTATCTTTTTTTGGACCTAGTAGTCAAAGCCTTCTTTTGATCTCCTTCTGACCAGATGGTCGTATCCTTCCGACCAGATGGTTGAAATCTCCTTCCAACCAGTAGTTGAAACCTCCCCTTCCGACCACGCGTAGTCGGATGAGCATTACTCGAAACCCAGCTTCCGAAGCTCTGTTCTCTTCCATTTTAACTCCGATTTCAGTGAAGCTTGTTTCTAAACTTGTTTAAATTCAAGATCTTGCTTTTGGCAGTAGTCTTATTTAATTTTGAGTTTATTTGTTATTTCTTTAGTAATTATTTATTCTCTCTACTTGTTTGTTTTTCTTTCCGGATCGTTCGCCCAAGTAGAGCTCGAAGAAGCAGGAGATCTCCATCTCGATCAAGCTCTCGACTATCAAGACTCTCTTAACTTTAAACTAGGCGAGTTAATACTTTGATCATTTTGAGTCTATATTTTATGCAAATTATATTCCTTTAAATTATCAAAGCTGCATGCTTTATTTCTTTAAAACAATGTATGTTAACTCTTAAGATAGTTAAATACCAATTTGATGATTAACTAATTACTATGCCATCCTTTGACAATTGAATCCAATATTCCATGTCACCCTAGTAACTATGTGGTGATTACTAGCTATAGGTTGTACTGAAGCGACATGCTAGTCTTGCTTAAGTATCGGGGTATTAAAACGCCCTGATCATCATCTCTTAACAACATGAAATTGTTTTGGGCAGTCGTAGGAGGTACATGACTAAGGTATTTTGAGATAAATTGGTTTCCTCCTCAAAACCCCCAACTTCTCTTACCACATCTGAGCGGTTGGTATAATGGTGGGCGTAGATGTAGCGCAAGAATGGTGGGCATGTGGTATGAATTGCCCAGATGACATTAAGGACTTAATTTAGTGATGATCTCCTAGTGTAAAACAAGTACAACCGCAAGTCTGTAAAGTGCAACTTGGCTTAGTAAATTTATTAGACCTTGAAAGTCATCTTACTGGTGGAGGAGTCAAGTTGTGCAAGCGTGAGCTTGAATGGGACACCGTGGGAGGGTGAAGTTGCCAGCTACACTAGTCGTTGTGAAAAATCGTAGTCCAGCTGCGCTAGTCATTGTGGTGAACATCCCGCACAACTTATGGGTGCAAACCCATATGGGTGAGATGACGGAAGGGGCGAGATAATTTGAAAAGTTATTGTGGTGATCTCTCAACCACACGACCACGGAATCGTGTGGGGCAACGAGTTGATTGTCTCTTGTGGGTAAAGTGTACAACCTCTGCAGAGTGTAAACTGTTTAAACAGCTGTGCCTATGATCAAAGGCGGACATGGAAACTTTACTAGAGTTAGTTCTATTTCAAAAACCTTCATGGATGGGATAAAACTGGTCGGGCTGATGTAACCCGGACCTTGTGTTGTTCCTGGGTGGTCGAACCTGATGTTGTTCCCAGGTGGTCATACCCAGTGTTGTTAATAGTGGTCGTAGCCACATTTCAAATAAGCATAATTAGAGGTAACCTCTGCTGTATTTAATATTGCACAATTACTCTTTTTAATAAAATAGAATTTGATTAAAATGCTAAGTGATAGAAGTTCACTAATATTGATATTTGAAAGCCTTGTTTTAGCTCGCGAGCACGGAAGTTGTGCTCACTCTCGTTCCTCCCTCCAAACCTTCAGACCCCGCAGATCTGGGAGACTACGACTACTATGAGGACCAAGGTGTCGATGGACAAGGTGATGGTCAAGAGTAGTCTAGTACTCATATTCGTGGTCTCGCTTCAGTCTAGCTGGCTCGTTGGTACTTACGTACGATCGGTATTGTCCAAGTCCTTGGTTAATATTAGTCATACACGAACTACCCCAGTCGCTTGCCTGTGGAGAGATGTGCTCTATCTCCCCTTTTGTTTCCGATGTCGTTTCTGTTTTTGTAATGTAATCATTTGGCCTATTCGGCCCTTATGTGAAACCTGACCTAATGTGGTCTGTGTCATTCTGATGTTTGTATTATAATGTATGGTACAGTTTGCATCGTGTATGAATTGATTCGGTGATATATTCTGTGAGTGCTATCTACTGACTCAGTGAATAGTACAGTGTTTTCACAGAGAACTCGAATTTGGGTCCAACAATCAGGCACAGTTTTCCATTGACACAAGGAATGAGTCTTCGCTCTTCACTAAAGCAACTTAACAATTTAGAGGTGTGATATCTTCAGTGTCCAAATCTGAAGCTGCAAACAAGTAAGTTCTTTATCACCAAATTGTTATATGCTTGCAGCATTACTTTTGCTCAATGACTGAAAAACATGAGAATCTTGTAAAGAGTATCCTGCGCATGTCATGAAAAAAGAGAAGAGAAAAGACAATACAGCCCCCCGTCTATGCCTTCTTTATTCATCCATATCTAGACTAAAATTCTATGAATATATATTTGTTTCAACCCTTTGTGTCTTTGGTAACTAGAAAAGCTTGTGAGGCAAAAAATTGTCATGCATGTTCGTGTTGTAGTGACTAGTGAGTGCTCATACCTCCTTTCATCTTATGCTCCTCAGCATTTCCTTTCCTTTTGTCACTAAGAGCTTTTGTATATGTATTGTAATTTTTTATGTAGGTAAATGTTTTGTACAAGGTCGGTGATAGTGGCAAAGCAACATGGATTTTTTCCCCAGAAAGTTGATGGTTGCTTCCCTTTAATAGTGCCCATCTTTAGTTTTATTTTACTGTGCTCAACAATATGAACGTCTCTTGCTATGAACTTCCATCATTCGAAATTTTACAAGATCTAGAAATGATTTCAATGTTGAAATGATTCGAAATACATGGTTTATACTTGCATCTGAGGATGTTTGGTTGTGGAAAGGTTGTAAATTGATTCAATGGTGAATGATTCATTGTGGAAAGTTTTGATATGCTCGGGAATGCGTTGTTTCTGCTGCTGATTTTTTTTTTTTCTGGAGAAATGTCATACTTCCGTGTGTCTTGCGTAGCAGACTAGTAGTCACTCGGGAAATGTTTTATTTCTCAGAACACACATGAAATGTTTTCTGTTGCCGTCCACCAACGCCGTCACGGCTAACTTTCCCGTGTCAAACATTCCCCGTGTGTTCGTTGGTAAATCATCTTCCCCCTTAGATAGGACCCCACGACCCAACCCCATGTGTTTTCTGCCTTAAGAACAAGCAAAATCTGGTAGTATTTTGTTCTACCTGTGCTCCTAATCATCGGAGGATGTTCAAAATGGTCATGACAACTTTTGAAACAAATTGCATATGTAGGGTACAATATAATCTATCATTTTATAAAATTTCAAATCTAAATTTGATCTACACATTTAGAAACACACAAAAAAAATACAAATTTCAGTGAATAGTAGCTATGCCTTTTTCTTTTTTATTTCGGATTTTCTTTTCGGCAGAATTTGTCCTTTTTGTTTATCGATGTGTGGATCGATTTTATATTTGAAAATTTATGGAATGATAGATTATATTGCATCCTATGTATGCAAAAATGTTTGGAATTTTTTATGACCATTTGAATCGTTTTCCACGGAGTGGGAACATCGGTAGCACAAAACTTGTTGGGAGCACGGAAAGTGTTCTCGTGGAGTTTGGAAACATCAAACATGAGTTACCGCAGGGAGAAATCGTAGATCTAGATATGGCACACGGGATCAGCCCTAGATTTAGGCCATGTTAGGAACGCACGAGTCTACAAAATATTGCAAGAATTGCGCGTAAAATTCTTGTATTCCCAACAGCCTTGCGTTTGCGCGCGAGTTCAAGAAAGCGACTTGCTTACAAGCTACTTATGCTGTTAGTGGCTTGGTTTAGATAAAAAACATTTATTTAGTCCAGACGGCTGAAATGCATGGGGTATTACGTCTGTTTATGGAAGAGTTGTGTAAATTTCCTCTGTTTTCGTTGTACTCTTTGTAGCTAACCTTTTGGTGGCCATCTTCTTTTGGAATGAATAAATTTTCTTAGCTTGTCCCTTGGACATCCGTGGCTATGTATTGGTGGTACAAATGCTTTACCTCTGAATCTGCAATTTTATGTGACTGTGTTCGGGTGCTAATCTGAAACATAGACTAAAAAGCTAATGAAGTTTCTAATGCAAAAGAAATTCAATAAGCGGGAAGGTCATGTCATCGTTCACATGCTAGCTAATCTGAAACACAGACTATCAGATGGTTCGTGTATGCATGCATGAGATATGTTTCGGAATTAGGAAGATCGGTCGATTTGTTGCCAGCAAAAAATGGTGTGAATTCACATATGTTAAATGGACATTTAATTTCTGGTTTCTAGTACACGTACATAGGATGATCATGTTAGTTGGTTGGATATATATATATACGCATATATAATTTGCTTCCAACAAAAAACTTGCTCCTAAATTTTTCTTACTATATTTTCTTAGGACCACCCACATAGCTATTAATTGTGGGTTTGAAATCCTATTTCTTCCTAAAATTAAAAAAAACAAAGATACATGGTTTCTAACGTGTATCCTCATTTCTTTTTGAATTTTCGGTTTACATGTGACATAATTATCATTTTTTTGACCTAGTTTCGTATGCTCTAAATGTGTGTGCCGTGATAACCAAGTCTTTTAGTTATTATATATCGGGTATATGTGCTCTAACTAATGTCAAAAAGCATCGAATCAAGCGAAAAAAGGTATTCAACGAAAAATGTGTTAGTGTAGATTGTAAACTTCCTCGTAGGTAAGATATTTTTACAAGCTGGACTAACAATTAAATACGATTCCGGCTAGTAATCAAGATCATGACCGCCTCTTAGTAGAGTGATAGAGTTGTGGGTGTATGACTCCACCTATTAGGGTTAAAATTTTGTTACCCACCTATTATGCATATGCGAATGCGCTTCAGTAGATTTTTTGTTATCGAGGTCGCCAATTTATCCACGGTCTAGGTCTATCTAAACGTGTGCTATGGGGATGCACTCGTGTGTGTACGCGTGTAGTGTTTGTGCGTGACGGTGTGCACGTACACGCCTTCTGTATAATCGAACAAAAATTTACCCAGTCTAAAGTGATTCGTTCCCTGTTTTTCGATGAGGTCACGAAGCTAAACTATCTACCTTATTCCTTCCCACCCGGGGGAGGTAAACTATACGATGCCCGAAATGGTTAATCATATACAAGGTCAATGTCTACACGGCCACTGAAATCAAGTGCTGATTTTTTTAGATGGACTTGAAGAGGGAGAAGTGTTAAGTAAATCGTGTTGCACCTTTCCGCTACTTCTAGAACATCTTTTGCTAAATAAACTTCCAGGACATCTTTTATACTGTATCAAGAATATATTACATTCAATTGCAAATATAATTTGTTTTTGAGCGCAATAATTATTGAGTAACAGAAAATGATCCTGGTAGCCTTCATTTATTTCCAGAATGTGCCGGCCGGTTCTTGCTTCAAATGCTCCCTCCATTTTGCAATATTTGCCGAAACTTAATTACCATACGCATAGACCAACCGAATCTCTGAACTTCGAAGCAATTGTGTTAACTAGTAGTTAGTGACGATTACTAACAATTTTTTAACAGAAAGTCGCAAAGCTTGATCGTAACATCAGAGATTTTTTAACAGAAAGTCGCAAAGCTGGATCGTAACAGCAGAGAAGCACCTGAGAGTTTGCATGCATGCTTTCACCCAGTACTAAAGCCGTTAGAAGAGGCAGCGAGCACAATGCCAAGCTCTCAAGGAAGGGTAAATGGTCCCGGTCTACGTAGTAGGTCGGGCCATTTCGTAGTAGTCCGCCATCCTACTCGCTATGTTAATCCTGTCTTCTGAATGTATGTATACTTACATGGTCCATATGCTTGTGTCGCAGTGTACGGTAGTAGTAGCGAGGATGACTACAGCAATTAGCCGAACAATCATACCATGTGACCATGTGTAACGTACTTCTGTCTACAAACTCTAATGTATTTCTGGTTTTGTGCCTTGCACTTTACCTTCGGTCAAAAGATTTCATCAGCATGAGTACATTTGTAATCTCTAGGCCTTATACAAAAATTGGACTCTGTGACGATGTGAAAATGAATGATCCAAACGTAACGATGTGAAAATGAATGATAAAAAAATATTTATCCATAGATGCACGTTTGTTACCGACATGATGAGAGCTGCTGGATCAACCTACACGTAGTGAAGCATGGAAGTGTTTCGCGAAGATTGGACTCGGTCTTTGAAGAAGGACCGAGAAGGGGTATTTTGGTAATCTTATCAAATACCGCTTTGGTTACCTTTTGCCAACCCGCAGCGCAAGACGGTGTGTAGAGAAGCGGATTAGGTCAAGAGGAGATGAAGACGACATTTTAAAATATGTGTGTGTGTGGGCCTTAACGGGAGCCCATTAGGGTTAAATCTTCTAGAAGGTCTAAGCCTTTACTATAAATAGAGGAGGGAGATGGTTGCACCTCTCTCAACCCTTTCATATTTGAAAACCCTAGTTTTTGCTTTTATGCTTAGGGAGAAGATAGTTGGCGGTTAGGGTTCTAGAGAGTTTGATTTGATTTCGTGCTCATGTCTTGAGCTTTGTCCTCCATTGATGGAGTAGCTGTAAACCAGTACCATATCAAATCAATCCAAGAAAGTTTGCTCAAAGATGTGTTCTTTTGCTTTCCTTCTCTCTATTTGATGATTTTGAGTCTTTCTTTGATCCGCGAGTTTTTGATTGGTTTCTTGTCGTGATCTAACTTGCTGCGACATGTGGGAACCCAACTAGGGTTAGTTTGATCATCAATCACCCACGAGCAAGTATCTAGATCATATTTCGATTTTGGCTCAATTTTAGAGCACACTTCGTTCAAACAGAAAAAGATAGGAACTTTGGCATGGATCTTTGTGATATTTGATTGGAATAGATTCCTAATATCTTAGAGAAGGTGTGTCTCAAATTTCGCGGGTTTTTGCATAACGGATCAAAAGTTATGTTGATTTTCGATTTCATTTTTTAGGCTGTTTACTATTTATTCGTCTGATTTTACTGTTCATCGGTCTGGCCTTGCACTGTTCATCAGTCTGACCGCGCATTTACTGTTCACCAGTCTGACCGTGCACTGTTCATCGGTCTGATCGCTACTGTTCATAAGCACTATTCATCAGGGCGTTTTTGTGTTTTTGTCGTTTCTCTTGGGGGTTTTAGAGTGGATTCAATACAAGTCTTCTGCTATACTTGTGTACTGATGTTCATAGTTCTCATAGCTATTGGAGTGAAATTTTTATTGAATCCGATCTAAGTGAAAAAGTGTGCTCCTATTCACCCCCCTCTAGTCGCCTTCTCGGTCCAACAAGTGGTATCAGAGCCCAGTTAGTTCAATCTTGATCTTAACCGGTCACTGAACTTGGCGATGGATAAGTACTCCTACAGGCTGCATATCTTCGATGGGCACGACTATGCCTATTGGAAGAACCGCATGTGTGTCTTTCTTCAGAGCGAAGGACGAGGTGTATGGGAGGCTGTTCGAGCTCTGCTTATCTTGCCTGAGATTGCTACATTGGCTTCTGAAGCTCTCTTGGCTAACGACCATAAGGCAAAGAACCTCCTGTATGGTGGGCTTAGTAGACAGGAGTACGATAGGATTTGTAATCTTGAGACCGCACATAAAATTTGGAAAACCCTCAAAACCTATCATGAGGGTTCGTCTCAAATCAAGCAAGTGCGTGAGACGGTCTATAAAAGAGAATATAACAAATTCGAGATGCGTCCTGGAGAGAGCATCGATGACATTTTCAGTCATTTTAACAAAGTAATTAATCAGATGAAAGCTGTTGGTATTGAATATACTCAGTTTGAAAATGTCACCCACCTCTTGGCTACAATCAACACCAAGGAGTGGGAGATAAAGGCTACCGCCATTGAGGAGAACGTCAACCTTTCTGATTTGACTTTGGAGTTGCTTTATAGCAAGCTCAAGACTCATGAGATCAAGAGGGTTGATCATCCCAAGACGGAATACATGGCTTTGGTAGCAGACCCGCTCAAGAGAGCTTCTAATGGGTCTTCTAAGTCTTCTTCTGGATTTACGCTTGCTTCTTTATCTGCAATCCAAGAAGAGGATCTTGAAAATATTCCTGAGCTCGAGATAACACTTTTGATTAAGAAGTTCACACGAGCCTACAACAATATGAGAAACAAAAAGAGAGGCGGCACTGTGACTTGTTATGAGTGTGGAGAGCTTTATCACATCCGGACAAATTGCCCCAAGCTGAAAGGGAAGAGCAATCACAAGGAAAAAAAAGCTAGCTTGGAAGAAACCTCAAGGCAACAAATCCAAGTTTGATGATGCTAAGCTCAGGAAGGCTGCTCACCGGGTTCTTGCCGCTCTTGGAGATCGATCCATGAGTGATGTGGACTCCGGAAGCGAGGAGGACAAAGAGGAGGAGCTCCCTCAAGATAAGAAAGGGAAGGCCAAAGACTTCATCGGCATATGCTTTATGGCCAACACCGACGACATCAATGACAATGATGAGGTACCTCCATCCTATGATGTTCTCTCTGCTAGATGCGAAACCATCTTTGAGAAAATGCTATGTCAGGATAAAGCTTTAAAGTTCATCATGGCTAGGAATGAGGACTTAGAGTCATAAGTAGATAATTTCACATTAGAACTTGTGAATGCTAAGAGTCTTGATGCTGAAGAATGTTCTTCCTGTCATGCTTTACATTTTGAATTTGCTAAATTACAATCTGCTCATGATGTTGCCTTGCACCAACTTGAAAATGCTAGGACTGAACTAACTGAAGTTAAATCTGCTCCTTGTGAAAAATGTTTAGAGTCTAGCAAGTTGGATGCTTCTGGATTGGTCGAATCTAACTCTTGCTCTTTCTGCTTAGAATGTGAACATCAAGTCAAAGACATCTTAGAAGCAGTTAGAGCTAAATATGCCAAGCTTAAGGACAATATTGATTCTGCTACTTGCGCTTCATGTCCAGCTCTTAAGCTTGAGGTTGCTCTTTATAAGAAGAGGCTTGATGCTAAAACTTGTGAGTCATGTGTTAACTTTGTTAAAGAAATTGCTTACCTTAAGGACACATTAGAAAAATTCTCTAAAGGTAAGAAACAGCTAAACATAATTCTTGCCAAGTCAAAAACTCCTTATAAAAAGCAAGGGTTAGGATACAACTTTTCCCAGGACAAATCTAATGACATTCAAATTTTGAAAACTGGCTTAGTTGAATTTGATACCCAACCTGCAAAGATTACTTTCAAATCTGTAGGTTTTGCCCAACCATCTGTTCAGTCAAAAGGTGCTTCTCCCAGTGGTACCAAGTACCATTGCACCTATTGCAAGAAGGATGGACATGTTGTTGAGTTCTGTTGGTGTAGGTTGAAAAATGCTAGAAAAAATCTTGCTAGAATTTCATCAAAACAACCTAGAGCTCTTATGAGACATGGTAATGTCGAAAAGAATAGACCTGGTCTAGGATTTGTGTCACATGCTCATCATCATACTCCTAGACAGGATAACTCTCATGTTAGAGTAATCATTGCTCATAATAGAACTTCAAATAAAATCAAGGATAGCACTTCTGCTTTGCATACTACTCGCAGACATGTGTCTCAGTACTGGGTTCCTAAGTCTTGTTTAACTAACCCCAGTATTGAGACACATCGATCTTTTGTGCCTTGATTTTCAGGAGTACCGCGGAAGGAAGAACACGTGGTTCGTCGACTCCAGCTGTTCACGCCACATGACCGGAGACTCAAGATGGTTCACCTCCTTCACGCGGTCGACGGGTGATGATTTCATCACCTTTGGATATAATACACAAGGACGGATTCAAGGAACGGGATCAATCAGGGTGAACGACAATTTCATCCTGAAGGATGTCGCCCTTGTGGACAAGCTCAGGTTCAACTTACTTTCTGTCTCACAACTTCTTGATGATAGTTATGAGACTATATTTAAGAAAAATACTTGTCGGGTGCTTGATTCAGCTGGTGAGCTCGTTTTTAGGATTTATAGAGTTGTTAGGATCTTTGGAGCTGATTTTTCTGAATCTCTTGCTGGTTCTCTTAAATGCTTGGTTACATCTTCTTCTGATTTCTGGCTTTGGCACCGACGTTTGGGGCACATTGGTTTTGATCATCTAACGCGAGTTAGCAACCTTGAGCTCATGAGAGGATTGCCCAAACTCAAAGCCGTCAAGAATACTGTATGCCAGTAGGCATGGCAAGCAAGTTGCCGCCTCACACCCATCAGTGACTATGGTCATGACTGACGGACCGGGACAGTTACTTCACATGGATACTATTGGTCCTTCTAGGGTTCGGTCAGTTGGTGGCAAATGGAACATTCTTGTCATCGTTGATGATTTTTCGAGATACTCTTGGGTGTTCTTTCTTGCTTCGAATGATGAAGCTTTGGTCATTTTTATGATCTTGTTCTTCGTTTGGCCTCTGAACTTCCTGGTGCCTTGAGAGCGATTCGCAATGACAATGACACGGAGTTCAAGAATGCTTCTTTTTGTGCTGAGCGCGGAAATGAGCATCAGTTCTCTTCTCCACACGTCCCTAAACAAAATGGTGTTGTGAAAAGGAAGAACAGAACCTTAGTCGGGATGGCTAGGACGATGCTAGATGAGTATAGCACTCCGAGGAGGTTTTGTGCCGAAGCTATTGTTACAGCTTGCCATATTTCAAACCGTGTATTCTAGAGACCATCTTTGGGCAAGACTTCATATGAGCTTCGATTTGGTAGAAAACCCTCTGTTTCTCATTTTCTAGTTTTTGGAGCTAAGTGTTTCATTCTCAAGACAGGAAACCTAGATAAATTTGAATAAATGACTTTTAATGGTTTATTTCTGGGTTATCCTGCACATTCGAGGGGTTTTCGGGTTTTTAATGTTGAAACTAACATTGTCCAAGAGACATGTAATGTCACTTTCGATGAGACTAGCCTTGGAGCTAGATCTGATGTTTCAGGTGACTTACAGGTGACAGAGAGCATTTTTGTTGAAGAAGATGAGGATGAACTTGATACTGCTCCTCCACTTGTTGCTGATGTTCCTGTCCAAGCTCTAGAACCTGCTACGACTGCTTCACCTCCAATTGTGGCTCCTGATGCATCTTCTACATCAGCAGTACCTGCGGGGATCGAAGAGATGTTGTCTCCTCCGAGCGCTCCACTTCACATTCAGAGATGTCATCCTCCGGATCAGATGTTTGGTAATATTCATGAGAGAGTCACTCGCTCCAGGTATCATGATCTGAGTCTCTACTCTAATTCTGCATTTGCTGCTTCTTTCGAACCCCGCTATATATCACATGCTTTATCTGATTCTAGCTGGGTCAATGCCATACATGAGGAGTTAGAGAACTTTGAGAGGAACAAGGTCTGAAACCTAGTAGAACCTCCTAGTGGTCATAATGTTATAGGAACCCGTTGGGTGTTCAAAAATAAGCAAAGTGAGGATGGTTCTGTGGTTAGAAACAAGCTAGATTGGTAGCTCATGGTTTTAGCCAAGTTGAGGGGTTAGATTTTGATGAGACCTTCGCTCCTGTTGCTAGACTAGAAGCTATTCGTATTCTGCTTGCATTTGTTGTGTCTAAGGGTTTTAGGCTATATCAGATGGATGTCAAGAGTGCTTTTCTGAATGGTTTTATAGAGAAGGAAGTGTATGTTAGGCAACCCTTAGGCTTTGAGAATCCTAAGCATCCACATCACGTTTTTAAGCTATCCAGAGCCTTATATGGTCTTAAGCAAGCCCTTAGAGCCTGGTATGATAGACTTAAAACTTTCTTGCTTAAGAATGAGTTTGAGATGGGTAAGGTAGACAAGACCTGTTCATTTTTAGGCGTGACAATGACTTCCTGCTTGCTCAGATTTATGTAGATGATATTATGTTTGGTGGTTCTTCTCATGCTCTTGTTTCCAGTTTTTCTGAGACCATGTCTAGGGAATTTGAGATGAGTATTATGGGAGAACTCAACTACTTTCTGGAGCTTCAAATCAAGCAATGCAAGGAAGGGATCTTCATCCATCAAACGAAGTACACCAAGGATCTGCTCAAGTGCTTCGAGATGGGTGACTGCAAGCCGATCGTCACTCCAATGGCGGCTTCGATTGCTTTGGATCCAGATGAGGAAGGAGAAGCTGTGGATCAACGTGAGTACCACAGCATTATTGGCTCCCTTCTGTACCTAACGGCCTCAAGACCGGACATCCACTTCGCGGTCTGCCTCTGTGCGAGGTTTCAGGCGTCTCCGAGGACTTCCCATCGCCAAGCTGTTAAGCGCATCTTCAGGTACCTTCATTCTACCCTCCAGTATAGCATTTGGTATTCCTGCTCTTCTTCCTTGTCCATTCGGGGGTTTTCTGATTCTGATTTTGCTGGCTGTCGGCTAGATAGGAAGGGTACCTCAGGCACTTATCACTTCCTAGACACTTCTCTTGTCTCTTGGTCTTCTAGGAAGCAGTCATCTGTTGCACAATCCACTGTTGAAGCTGAATATGTAGCGCTGCTAGTTACTGTAGTCAGATTTTGTGGATGGTGTCCACTCTTAAGGACTTTGGGTTAAATTTTGCTAGTGTTCCTCTTTTATGTGATAACAATTCTGCTATTAACATTGTTAAAAACCCTGTGCAACACTCTCGGACCAAGCACATAGACATTCGCTATCACTTCCTTAGAGACCATGTAGAGAAGAGTGATATTGTGCTACACTTTGTGGAGTCTGATGCTCAGTTAGCTGATATCTTCACCAAGCGTTTAGACCCAACTAGGTTTGCCACCTTGAGAAGTGAGTTAGGGGTAATTTACCCCTATGGGTTGGTTTGAGGGGGAGTTGGTTCTTTTCTGAACTTTCCTTGTTCATCTGATCCTTTCTTGATCTTTTCTGAACTTGTTGATCTTTTTAGGCTTTTAAGTCTTTCTTGCATCTCATTGTATCATATTGCATTCATATGAAAATTGTAACATCCCAAAGTTCTGTTACCAAAATAAAATAAATAAATATATTATTTTATTAGATTTTCTAGTTGTCAAATAATTTTATTGATTTTCTGTAATTTAAAACAAGTTTCCTTTGTTAAAAGAAAACAAAATCAATTATTTAATTTCGTGGTTTCAAAGCTAAAAAGAAAATTTTTTGAGTTTTATGAGTTTTTTTTATGGGATTTGAAGTGAAAAATAAAATTTTAAGTAATTTCTGGAATTTTTAGGAATTTTAAAAGCTTTTTACTATTTATTTTAAAACAAAAATAATTACTGTTCAAAAATAAAAGCCAACTTTAAGTTGGAATTATTTTTATCAAGTAAAAAATAATTCAAGGTATTTTTGTGAATTTTTCTGGAAGTTTTAGACTTTATTTACTATTTTCTAAAAATCTATTTGTTTTATTGATTTTTTTAAAACCCAAAAATCAGGGAAATTATTCGGACCGTCCAAACCTCGCGAACAGTAACTTTACACAGTACAAGGTGAACAGTAATTTCGAGAAAAAAATAAATTAAATTAAAAAAAATTATTCCCCACAAGTGGGGTCACCCATCCCAACACTGCCCCACAACCCTCCTCGCTTAACGTTCAATCCTCTAATGCATGTGCTACCAACTGGGCCTTTGGTGTTTCAATCAATATATTACCTCCTTTAATTCCTTTATTCCTTCCTTGCTTCCCTTTCTTCCCAAACGTTTTCTTCTTCCTCCCGACGTTTTCTTCTCGATCCTTTTTTCTTCAACCATGCAGCAAGCTAATGGCCGTCGCCACCCTCGCCACCTCCGGCCGCCGGCGCCACCCATACCTCCGGCCACCACCGCTGACCCCACCTCCACCACCACGTGGCCCCTCCTCTCTCTCCCCTTGCTCCTCCATGCGTAGTAGGAGCTCCAACCTCCATTAATGGCAGCCATACTCGAGCTTTGCCTCACGGCCACCCCAACCACCCCCGTGATCCACGTGTGTGTGCGCACGACCCGCACCCACCTCCACCTTAACCCCACTCTTATCCCCTCACGTTCGCATCTGGTGCGCCCACGTTCTCAACCGTCGCCGAAGACTCGCTCCACACGATCTCCTCCTCCGCTCCTCCGCCCGCTATAAATAGGAGCACAGTGAGCCCTCCCTTCACTCATCTCATTCCCCAATTCTTGGCTGCACTCCTCTTCTCCTCTCGCCGCAGTCCAAGTTTGAAGCTCGCCGGTCGACGCGGCTTCATCGTCGATATCGTCGCAAGTAGTGGAGCTCCCCCGCCTGCGTCACCTTCTCCGACATCGCGACGTCGTACTCTACGCGGTGCTCCCCTCGCCATCGCCGGAACTTCGCCGGAGCATCGCCGCCACCGTGAGACCGTGCGCTCGCCGCTGTCGCCACCGACCACCGTCCGCCGTGCCGCCACCTCCTACGGCATAGTCGTGGGGTAAGCAACCCATTTTCATTGTTCACTGGCCACCTCTCCCTTTTTCTTCTCTAGCACCACCAATTCTTTTCTTTGCTTGCTGTTCGGCTGGAGGAAGAAGACAATGAACAGTAGCTAATTTATCTAGTCGATGCTTTGTAGTTTGTACATACACATGTTTATTCTTCCAAAAATTCGTTCTCTCACATGTAAGCTCCAAATCCATTGATTCTTCTTCCTAAATTCACCTAAATTCCTCTACTATTTTCAGTATTTATTTCGTAATTTTTAGATTTTATTTATTTTCTGTCATTTATTTGATCCATTAATCATCCTCCTCCGTTCTCTCTCCTGGCCACCATTTCCGAGCCGACCGTGTCGCCGCGCCCTCGGCGTCCTCTTCATATCCCCGAATTCGCCTCTATCTCGCCTTAAGCAAAGTTTTTGCGAGCGTCGAACCACCTTCTATCATCATTTCGCCGTCTTTGATCCCCGACGACATCGTCCACACCGTTGGCTTCGCCGCAACGTCTACGCGGTGCTACCTTCCTTTTCTCTAAAACATCCGGCTCACCGACGCTACTATTTATCCGACACTATTTTTGCGCGCCGCCATACATCGACCTTCGCGGCGCGCGACCACCAGTGGGTCCATCTTGCTCCGGATTCTATTTTTGTAGTTCACCGCCGCCTGTCCTTTCCTCTCGCCCGACATCGCCATTTCTCCATGCAACCGCATGGGCTTGTTGATGTTATGCAAGACCATGCATGCATAGCTACAATGCCATGCATGCATAGTGTTTTATGCGTGCATCTTATTTTCTACAATTTCGTTCTCCCTCGTACAAACTCTGATTCCGTCGATTCAACTTCCTAAATTCACATAAAGTCAATACCTTCCTCCCAGTATTTATTTTGGATTTTATTTGGATTTTATTTGAGTGTTATTTGAATTTAGCTCATTTTTCGTATAGATTTGATGACTTTGACGACCGGATTTCGACGCCAACGAGTAATCAAGCAAGGCAAGTTATACCCTCGATCATATTGATCCCATTATTTCAAATTATTTATATTCTATTTTAAATTATTACTGCATGCTTATTTATATCAGTAATTTAAAGTCTTGTTTAAATGTATAGTTATGCATAAAATCCCTTGTATGACCAATTTTGATAATTGAACCAAACACATTGTCACCCTAGACAAAACCTGGTTGATACGATAGTATGAACTATGATCATTTTGAGAAAAATTATGCTTAGCGATGCTTAGACCCAAAAATGTTTGATTTGGGGAATTTCATCCAAAAATCAATTGTTGTTTAAATTATATCCATGGCATTGGTATGTTATGAAAGTTTATAGATGACTTTGGAAAATAAAATAAAATAAAATGATGGTTTGGACTTGGGCGAATTGGTTGTCTGGTGGGTGCAGGTTTATGCACGGGCTCAACCGGGTAGGTTGAGGCCCAGGGTTCTGATGGATGTCGCCCAGGTCAGTTAAGGACCGGTCTTCGAGCCGCATCTTGCTATGCCACCACCGTACTACCACATGTCCTCAGTATGGGGAGTAGGACCTGGCTGACTAATTTGCAAAGTTCCATCCCGGTCGATCCAACTGTTTCGGTGGATTGTCTTTCATGACTATGTTGTCCTACCTGGCTCAAGAGGGGGCCCCTAAGCCCGACGGATTTCCATCCAAAGGGGGAGGCGAAACCTTAGAGAGGGTGGACTACGGTGGAATGACGCATTGTAAAGGCCTTGTCACGTGCTCTAGACTTCTTACCTAAGGTAGTGAGCGGTGGTATCGACGGATGCCGAACAAACTAGAGAAGTCGTGTCTTGTGGGTAAAGTTGTACAACCTCTGCAGAGTGTAAAACTATTCGAATAGCCGTGTCCACGGTCATGGACATGCTGGCAAAGCCACTCAAAGTTAGACTTTGGTTTTGTTTGAAAAAGACTTCTTCAAACTGGTTTACCGAATGGGAATTGGGCAGGAAGCCATGTGATAGGAGGGTATCCTTCACTATTCATGTGTGAATGTTATCTAACTATAAAATTGAGAATTTATAAAATGAATATTAGTTATAGAACAACTGCTTTGGAACTTAGTACAAGTATTTAAAGAAAATGCTGCTCTATGCAAATCAACCAATAAGCCATCCTTTGTTACATCCGTGTATGCATGTCATTCTGTTATTTGACGGGTGTAACTTGCGAGCACGGAAGTTGTGCTCATACTTGCTTAATGCAAATAAATTTCAGAGAAGAAGGACTTCACTACAGTGTGGATCGTGATCGACTCAGGCCGCTACCCCACCGATTGCTCGTGGCGCATCACCGACTCACTACTTCTTCATCGTCTTCCGCTGTGTTTATTTAATGTTGCCCTGTAAGGCTATCTTGTAATCAACTCTGTTGTTATTTAATAACTTTTAACGTTTATGGTTGTGTTATCACATTTGTTTACTATGTGAGCTAGCCACTGATCATGGGACTAGTTCAGTTATGCACAGAAGATCTGGGATGTTAATCCCGGGTTCTTACAAAGTCAAAAATATGTATTGTAATATAAGCTTTTCTACTTGTCTTTTAAAATTAATGAAGCTTTGCTTATTATCCTCTTGAGCTTTAGTATTTCAATTCTGCTCAATATCGTGTCTAGTTCTTTGACTTCCTAGAATTGTCATGCTTTCACATGTGTAGCTAAATCTTTGTTGAATGAGCTAGAACTTTAAGACAACTTGAACTAAAAACTGCAATTTGTGGATCTTTTAGCTAGTTGCACAATTAGTGATCCTTTTGTGACATTGGCCCTATCAAAATTGTTTTGTTAGCTCTTGAATCTAGTATTGATCATTACTTGAGCTTCTTGTTCTTTTAAGAATCTAAATCTACTCTTGTGAAAAATAAAAAATCAAATTTAAAGATTGTCTTGTGCTTAAAATGTGCCAAACTATTCTCACGAGACTGCATGTCATATACATGAACTTGGAGATAGTTTGATGATCCAGACGATCTCATGGGGACTGCTTGTCAAAATTGACATAAACCTCAAATTTTGCCGCCCTAGTAGAAGCTTAGAAAGAGTTTATGGATGGCTCCTAGTCCAGGATCTTCTTCACTAAGATATACCTTTAATCAACTTCTAGTCGAAGCTTAGGAAGAGTTTGTGGATGGCTCATAGTCCAGGATCTTCTTTACTAAGTTAGACTATTAGTTAACTTCAATATTTATTACAAATCAAAAACTATTGAAAAATGGGTGTTTGAGAAAATTGAGCAAAATGATTCAATTCAGGACCTATTTGTCTCTTAATGTGGTCATTGTTAGCTTTTTGATCTCACATTGACATTTTGACATGGCCAGTATCATTTTAGGATCCCTGTTGATGAACTTGCTGATTTTTGAAACTTTGCTTAAATTGTTACAATTCATCGCTTTACTTTGAGACTTCTTGCTTAGCTTTGATATATATGTCTTAACATGATCTTGCTAGCGCTGATAGGCTTGATATGTATTGAGTAAGATTAGAAATGCTAGCTTGCTCTTTTGGGGTAATCTCCAAAGCTTCTTGTTATCAAAAATTGAAAAATACAAAAATATGAAGCCACTCTATTGTTATTTCATGCATGATCCTTCTTATGCTTCTTTCTCATTTCTACATTTGTCATCTCTGGATGAGAGGAAGGCGTGATTCCTTGATGACTCCATTGTCAAAGGGGGAGAAGAAATAGTAAAAATGTGAAAAGGGGAGTTCTTTGGAGAAATTAGAGAAAAATGAAATTTTTTGGAAAAATTATGATCATAGTGAGGGGGAGTACCATATTTGCATTCGTTTGATCTTATTGCCATTTCTGAACTTGAATTGTAATTCTTGGATCCTCACAATGATCAAAGGTCAATTGAACAATTGTTCTTTCATATGAATCTTAAGTGAGATTTTGACTCTTTCTGGAAACTAAAGTTTTCTTGCTTTCTTTTGCCTTATCTCACTTGTCTATGCTTTCTGAAGTCCACTTGGTCATTTCCATTGATTTCTCTTGTATTTGGACCAAGTTGTGCCTTTGTGCGAAAACGTTTAGTTTTTACTTTTCAAACCTCAAATTTGTATTTGTTGGGAATTGCCAATGTGTTCATCAAAGGAGAGATTGTGGATATCATGGGGATATGCTCATGATCTTTAGATGATGTTACAATTGGCAATATCGTTAACGGTTTGTCGAACACGCGTTTTCGTCGTAGTTTGGAATGCTGTTAGGTCAATTTCATGGTTTTCATTGCATATGTGTTGCACGATGTATATTTTGACTAACGTGGGTCAAGTTGTGAAGAACTTGTTCCCGATTTTGATTTGCTTGTCTATTGTTGTGAAGGTTGCTTGGTGGTCAACGACGAGGATGATCGGGACTAGGCTTGGAGAGCTGAGGTTCAGAACGATCGACAATGTCGGGTGAGGTTAATGGACTCAAGCATGGTGCAGAATGGACAAGGGTGACCGAACGGGCAGTTCGGTGCGATTGGTTGGATCAAGCGGCGCGGGGGTCGCTGCAAGTGCCATGGTGGTTTCGGTGAGAGCCGGATGGGAGAGACTTGCCGACATGATGAGAGCCACTGGATCAACCTACACGGGGCGAAGCATGGAAGTGCTTCGTGAAGATTGGACTCGGTCTTTGAAGAAGGACTGAGAAGCGGTATTTTGGTAATCTTATCAAATACCGCCTTGGTTACCTTTTGCTAACCCGCGGCGCAAGACGGTGCGTAGAGAAGCGGATTAGGTCAAGAGGAGATGAAGAAGACACTTTAAAATACATGCGTTTGTGACCCGTTTGTGTGTGAGCCTTAACAGGAGCCCATTAGGTTAAATCTTTTAGAAGGTCTAAGCCTCCACTATAAATAGAGGGGGGAGGTGGTTGCACCTCTCTCAACCCTTTCATATTTGAAAACCCTAGTTTTTGCTTTTGTGCTTAGGGAGAAAATAGTTGGAGGTTAGGGTTCTAGAGAGTTTGATTTGATTTCGTGCTCATGTCTTTAGCTTTGTCCTCTATTGATGGAGTGGCTGTAAACCAGTACCATATCAAATCAATCCAAGAAAGTTTGCTCAAAGATGTGTTCTTTTCCTTTTCTTCTCTCTATTTGATGATTTTAAGTCTTCTTTTGATCCGCGAGTTTTTGGTTGGTTTCTTGCCGTGATCTAACTTGCTGCGACATGTGGGAACCCATCTAAGGTTATCTTGATCATCAATCACCCACAAACAAGTCTTTAGATTATATTTCGATTTTGGCTCGGTTTTGGAGCACACTTCGTTCAAACTGGAAAAGATAGGAACTTTGGCATGAATCTCTGTGATCTTTGATTGTAATAGGTTCCTAATATCTTAGAGAAGGTGTGTCTCAAATTTCGTGGGTTTTGGCCTAACGGATCAAAAGCTACGTTGATTTTCGATTTCGTTTTTCAGACTGTTTACTATTTATTTGTCTGATTTTACTGTTCACTAGTCTGACCACACACTGTTCATCGGTCTGACGTCGTGTTTACTGTTTACCGGTCTGACCATGCACTGTTTATCGGTCTGATCGCTACTGTTTACATGCACTGTTCATCAGCGCGTTTTTGTGTTTTTGGTCGTTTCTCTTAGGGGTTTTGGAGTGGATCCAATACAAATCTTCCGCTATGCTTGTGTACTGGGCTTCATAGCTCTCATAGCTATTGGGGTGAAATTCTTGATGAATCCGATCTAAGTGAAAAAGTGAGTGTACTCCTATTGAACCTTCTCTACTCGCCTTCTCGGTCCAACAACATCCTTGATTGTTGTAGTGCAGGATACTACCATCTCTGGAGGGAGTGCGTGCGTAGAGTGAAAACACTCGTTACGTGTGATCCTGGGAACGGGATCCTCTCTACGTTAGAGAATGCAGAGGATGAACCGTCATTGCACTGGATTGTTCCCGAACCGTCAGATTGGAATTTAACTAGGGCCATTCCGGATCAGATTTGTGATACGGTGATTTGCTACAGCCGTACAACATCATGTAATCAGAGGCACGACTCGTCGTCGCAGAATTCGGGGATCCCAGCTGTAAGACAGGGGAAGATATTAGGAGCAGATGAAAAACGGTACAAACTAAAGACGCACACATTATTATTATTATAGCTTTATGAGGAACAAACAGTTGGGATGCACAGAGGAAGAATCTTCCGGGCATTTTGCCTGGATCAGTATATATGTTATTTGCTTTGCAAAGCTGATGATGTGCGTCATTTAGACAAATACTACTAGCGCCCCTCGGATCTTTTGGCTGTATTGGTGCAATTCTGTCCCGCATTTATAAGAATGTTGGTCGCTGTTTTTTTTTTTTTTTTTGCAAAAACGATCCCATCGTACGGCACGCGCTCCCACCCTCCACTTGCCCTCCTACCGCATGATCACCGTGCGGTGGGTCATACAAACACCACTCAACCACCGATGAAACCCTAATTTTGGGAGGAGAGAGAAAAGGACGGGTCGTAAAAACACCACTCAAATCCCGATGAAACCCTAATTTCAGAAGGAGAGAGAAGAGGACCCACGTCACGATGGCCGTGCGGTAGGGCCGCCACCACCGCATGGTGGCTGTGCAGCAGGAGAGGTGTCGGGTGGGGAGGGCCTGCTACACGACCACAAGGGTCATTTTTCCCCAAAAAAAATGACAACGGTCATTCTTGTAAATACGAGACAAAAATATATCAATATGACTAAAAATTCGCACCCCTACCTAATGTCGTGGTGTATAAATTGGTCGCCGGTGCACGCTCTCCTCCCTCCGTTTGAGAAGAAGCTGTCGTAGTTGCCAGCCATGGCTAAGTCCCGTACGGGCATGCGGGGCCCACCAGGCCAGTAAAGCGTGCGCTTGGGACCTAGCTGCGACCTGGTGTCTAGATAATAAGACCTGACCGATAGGGGTAGTAGTACTTGTTAGAGTATATTGGCATATCTCTATATTTAGTAGGTTAGGAATTGTAATCCCTACCTGCCTTATCTCTAGGAGAGGCTTCTTGCCCTCCAAGCCTTGTACTCTATATAAACCACTCTCGAGTCTCAATACAACCATCCATTACAGCAATTCTATTCTCCTCCATGGTATCAGAGCGGTGCCGCTGTAATACCTCGTTTTCGTTTAGGAAGTTTTCGGTTCGAATTCGAATTTAAAATTCGCAAATTCGACGATTCGTCGATTCTTCTGGTTTTGGGCCTGGGCCTTTGGCCAGTAGGGCCAAGAGGGGGCCCCTTGTGGGCCAACGGGGGCAGGCTAGGAAGCCCAAGGGGGGGCAACCGTGGGCCCATAGGCCCATTAGTGTGGCCGGCCAAAAGGGGGGGCAACCCTAGCACCCCTCCCCACTTCTCCCACTTCCCCCACCTCCTCCCATAGGCAGCCGCCACCCCCTCTCCTCTTTCCCACCCCATGGCCGCCACCTTCCTCCCCATGCTGCGCCCCATCTTCCCTAGGTGCTGCCCTCGCTGTGGTGCTTCCTCGGTGCCATTCTCCCCGCTGCGGTCTCATGAAGGTTTGATTGGAGCTTCGCAAGGCTGCTGATCAAGACGGCGGCGGACGTATCCACGGTTCAATCTTCGTGTTCCTGGGTGGTCCAAGGGTATCAAACATCGATTGTTG
Organism: Ampelocalamus luodianensis; assembly: GCA_036346255.1. Taxonomy (NCBI): domain Eukaryota; kingdom Viridiplantae; phylum Streptophyta; class Magnoliopsida; order Poales; family Poaceae; genus Ampelocalamus; species Ampelocalamus luodianensis. Next base: position 94,796 of record JAYEVH010000133.1, read on the forward strand.
TTTTATGTTTAATCGTAGGAGCGAAACCGATTGAATCGTTTGGATCAAAATCGGTCTGCAGTAACTGTCAATCTGTCCAGAATGTTGCGTGGTCTGTTTCACATTCTTAGAGGCCGAATTTGAGTTGTCCATCTCCTAGAGTTATGTAGGTATTGTTCTTAGCTTTCGGTGTCCACCAAGAGCACTAGATTCCGATATACGAGTTAAAAGTTATGGTCGTTTTAGTTTCTGCTGTCCAGGATTCTGACGAGGATTAGCAGTCTCTATAAATGTTAAATTATAATTTAGATAGAAGATGAATCAGAAGTCTTGCCCATAACGACTTTTGTACGTGATTTAACTAGATTTCAGGATTAGTAAAGAACACCTCATTTGGATTTGTAGAACAAAAGTTATGCACGTTTTAAAGTGGCTGTCCAGAACCCTGACGTGAATGAGTTATTGAATTGTCTTTTAATATTTGTTCACGTTAATGGCAAATTTAGGGCTTTCACCCAACTAGGTTATTGTAGGTCGTGGTCTTAGCTTTTGATATTGATAAAGAACGTAAAGTTTGGTTTATCCAATTAGAAGTTATGGCGTTTACCGTGCTGCTGTCCAGAATTTGCCGGTAATTCTGACAGGAAGTGTTTGTTGGTCTTTGGAGATTGATACATATAAAATTCGGGATTTCCACCAACTAGGTTGTTGTAAATAACGTCATTACCTTTCAAACAAACCTGAGAACACCCTTTAGAGTTTTAGAGCAAAAGTTGTGTTACTTTTAGTGCTGCTGTCCGAGTAGGGCTTTCGCTAGAGTGTGGTTATTTCAAGCAACAGCTACATTTAAGTGTTGGGGTTGGGGTATGAGTTAACGGCGATGCAGTAGTGACATGATGACTTGGTTCTTATTGAGTAACTTTGGTGTAGGGGTGAGGCGCCAAGGCAAGCGGCCTCTTCGTTGCCTCCAAAGCACCGCATCGCTAAAAGGCAAGTACAATCACTTTGTGTGATCTGTTTCACCGATGCTCGATGATTAGTTTTGTGTTTCGTTTTTATGTGAGATGCTTCAATGTTCATGTGCCTTCCACGGAGTGGAATATCCACGGAGTGGAGGTTATAATATTCAAGAGGTTCCGATGTTTATGTTCTTTGCGTATGCTCTTTCATATGTGTGGAAATATTGTTAGTCATTGTTCATAGATTTATTCATGCATCCATATTCATGTTCCGTCCACGGAGTGGAGTCTAAAGTCCCATCAATTCCAAAGATGGGCAAGTGAAGTCCCACCATTCCAATGTGGGCTTTGGACACCAGATGAAACGTTCTTCATACGGTATTTTGGATCCCGTATTTCGATAAATACGGGCTTAGGTGAACACCGACGGATGTGTCACCAGCTATACCGGTATAAGCGTGAGTGCAGTCCAACCGGTTCATGGCATCCATGTATTTCAGTACATTCTTTCAGATAATCCTTTAATGTCATGTTTCTATGTGAAATATGTTTGTTTATTCATTGACTTGCTGAGTCTCTGACTCACCCTTGTTTTGTTGCTTTGTTTTAGGTGACCGTTGATGATGACTCGTTTGGGAGGGAGTAGACATGCACTAAACACACAACACCATGATCCAGTTTCAATAATAGAACTTGGTTGAATTTCTTCATTTGTTTAGAGATAAATTGTAATATTTGAGGTGGCATGTGGATGTTGTCCCTCTACTGGTTATGGATGTTTATTTCGTTGTGGTACTTGGTTTACGAGGATCGGACTATATGGTGCTTTTATGATATTAGAGTGTTCTTCCGTCCTTTTGTTATATCATGGACTGTTGTCTCAATTCCTTTGCTTATGGTTGAAAGTTAGATCCTTTAGGTAACATTTTGGCTTCTGGATAGCCAGGGTGTTATAGTTGGTATCAGAGCGGCTTTAGGTCCGTGGTTAATAGAAAAATATTAAATTGACACACTGTGCACAATAGGTGGGGTTGGGAATTACATTGCTTCTGCATTATCTATTGTTATGTTTCATTTGTTGAGCAATTGTTGAATTGCCTCTGTACTATCTTTCTTGTTGTTAATCTATGATATGATATGATCCTCTATACCTATGAATTTATTGTGTGATTGTTATGAGATGATATTCTATATTCATATTGATTATTGGCTATGGGTGACGTTGAAAGGTTGAGGTCATGGTGGTGGCCCCGGTTTGTCGATTACACCACCGTTCGTGTAATGTAATAGAGTAGTATCTACCCCGAATACCATAGTTGGGTGTTGAGGGTGAGTTTCTTTAGAAAATATTATTCTCTTCCTTGATTACGATTGTGGCGAGTTTTGGTGTTAGTTGCGGTTGATGAAGTTTTCTGGAGTTAGTGTTTTACATTTCTAAAGATTTTCCATTGATCTTTCTTGATTCATTATATCAACTACTTGTTCTCCAGACTACTGGTCTAATGTTGTTTCTTGGAAACATTAGTTGTCGGCGAAATTTATCTTTTCTTGGGAGTTCTGCCCTTCTTGTTAGAGAATACGTATCATTTATTCGCTTGGTATTTTGGATACTGAAAGTTTTATGTTGCAAGTTTGTTAACAGGGGAAAGCTTTGGCTCTATGTATTTCTTTTGGATTATTCTGAGTGTTGAAGTTTAATGCATCCATTTTCTGATGGAAAATTGTTAAAAACCTATTGTGATGCCTTGTTATGGATAAGTCAAAGAGTATAATAAAATAACTTGATATGCTATGGGTATCAAGTGGAGTCATTGATGTGATGCATAATTAATATTAATTAGTAACCTTGGAAGTGAAATTGATTAAGTTGATGTTGTCTTTTGCTAGTTCTTGATGAACTGTATGTATGAGTAGTGACTGAGAGTATGTTTATATCTATTTGGAGTCAAAAGAGATATTAAAAGTATGGAACATTGATGAATTAGTCTGGTCATTAAAATTATTTAGGATTCTGAACTGTTGGGTTCTTTGGTTCCAAAGGATTAATTTAAATGTGTGAAAGGAGAAACAAGAGGAAATACTCGATTTATATATTCCCTAGTATGATTAATTATTGGAATTGTGTACAACTGGTTGAAGGGATTGAATGTCGGTGGATCTAGAATTTATGGGAGGAGTTCTATATAATTCTTTTATATAGAATGACGCGATGAATTTGGTTATAGTGTTGTTGAGACTTTTTTTTTATCGATAGAAGATTTCGATTTTTGAAGTTTTAGTGTTTTTTTTTAGGTAGCAACTAGATTCATAATGAGGCCAGTTGTTAACAACAATGGTTGGAGTATAACTATTGTGTGTTGAAGTTTGATATTGAGCATCACTAGAAGTTGAACTGATATGATATAATAGGGGCTTATGCCCACCTGATTGTGAAATCATCGGATGATAATGTGTCCTTGATGAAAAGGGTTCTGGTAGGACCTTTTCAATTGTGTAGTAGACCCCTTCTAAACTTAAGAAGTTGATGTTAGTGAGATTATCTGTAAGAGATTATGGCTTGTGTGTGTGGTGATGATTCTTTTAGAAATAAAGTAATTTGATCGTCTTTCGTAATTTTGATTTAGTAAAAGTGTTTCGAGTTCTGCGGTTGTGATCATTTGGACCTCTTGAGTTAGGGGGTGATTGAGTTTGTTTCGAGCAAGGTGACATATTGAAAGATCTTATGTTCTTAAGTGGTTCCTGTGATTTGGGTTTTAAGAGTGTATCTTGTTTAAGCTGGCAAAATGATGTAGTAATCACAGAAAATGTCTTCCCTTGTTAAAAGGAGTGAAGTATAAGTATTTGAGATTTAAGTCATGTTTCGCATCTTGCAATTTATTTGAATGTGCTTAAACATTATGCGATTGTTCCATAAGGTTTATCAAATTTCAAAGGTAGTACCTTCTTTTCATTTGTGGTTTGGTATTTGCTTTCAGAGGGCTTGAGCCTCATCGTTGACTTTCACTTATGTTTTCCAGTACTTTGCCTAAGTGACTATTTCCTTTGGTCCTCTGCTCACGCGAGTGGTAAATGTTTCTATGTGGTGAAAATTATTTTCATTTGTTTTCTTCTAAGAAAGGATTCATCGATTCGTTTCACAAGGGTCTTTCAAAGTGTTTATTAATTGTAGTTGTGAAACTTTGGGTTGTATGTTATTCGATGAGCATTGGAGGATGAAATAATTTCGTAATATAGTTCTTTGAGAGAAGTTTATCTCAATAGAAGATTGTCTTTGGAGGTTAAACTGATTGCATTGTTACAACTAGTAGAACTTATAGTGATTGTGATCCAAGATCTTTTGTTCACTTCGGGTGGAACATTAGAATTATCGAAAGTATGGAAATCGTGATCAATTTTATAGAGTATAGCAATTTGGTAGTATTACGAGGTTGTGAAGGTTATTCTTGATGATGTGGTTTAATGAGAGTGGGAATACAAAGTAATTGAATCGTTATGTCAATTAATGGGATAATGGAAAATGTTGAGTTAATGTCAAGAATGATTTAGCTTTAATCAGTAACCTTCTGAGAGTTATAATCTTTGTAAAGGTAAACTGGTCAAGAAAGTATTTTCATGATGATGTTAATGAGTGAGTATGTTGGAATTGTGGAATTTTAGGAATTTAATCTGAGGTTTCCCCTATCCTCTATATGAGAAGTTCATTGTAGGAGTCTTAGAGTTTAAATTTGAACTTCGTTTTATGCTAGGTCTTTGAGTCGCCCAATAATTATGTGTAGAGGAAGTAGAATAAGGTTGGATTGTGAACAGTGAGATGATCATTGATAACACCCCTCTGATGTAGTACATGAGAGTGTGTGATGTGAATTCTAAGTTGTTTGTTCTCAAAGGGTTGAGGTGATATGATTGTGTGAGAGATCTAATTTGGGAATTCTTTCTGAGTGCCATCTGTCAAATTAATTCCGTTAGTAAAGGAAATCGGTTAGAGAATGTTCTGTGAGATCGTGAGTCCTCTTCAAAGGTGTAGATGAGGTGTTTCGATTTGGATTTGGCGTTGAGATCGCCAAGTTAAGAGTAGTGTTAGTATGTTGTGCGATGATTGTGATTCCATAGTTTGAGAGAAATTTTAGTCCAAAAGAGAAACGATAATTTGTTGCTTCCTCAAGAAGTGAATCGTTTTCCGATTCTCGCTTGAGTTTTGTCTTTGTTGACCATTGTCTTTCCCAGTCGAGCACGACATTTATGTTGGCGTGTGTGATTCTTTCCATTTAGATGGAATAAAAGAAATATTAGATTTGGGCATTCGAGTGCTTTCCTATTTGGATTTCGTGACGTTTATTCGCAAACTGCCACTTGAAAAATGGAAATGGTTTTCGTGATGAAATTCCTATTTCTGAATTTGACTCTTTAGTACCGAGTTGGTAACGTTTAGTTGCGATGTGAGTCTTTCTTTTTCAGATGGGTTTGTTGGTACAAGAGTTTGCTCAAAGAGAGTTATGTTGTATGTTTCGTTAAAGGAGGTGATCCTTGCTTGATGAAGAGTTCATTTGAGAGGTGGAACGATAACTCGTGTTCTATGTGCATGTGGTGTGGTTCGGTATTAATGGGAAGATTAGGCCAATGTGCATTGGGTTGTTTTCGCGAGTTGTCGTATCGCTAAAGACCGTCTCGAGTTCCCTATGCGGTGTACGCAACTTTTAGTTTGTTCCGTGCTCGGTGAGTACTTGGGAGATCCGAGTTTGCTATTCGTTAACAACGCTGACCATCGAGTAAGATCTTACCTCGAGGCTTATCCGATGAGTGTACTGAAAGCTACAGGTTGAGTTTTAGTTCGCACGCCGCTTTACGCCATTATGTTGTGATCTCTTCACCCAGAGAGAGGCTACTTGGGAGTTGGAGAGTCATTGGTGTGAGCGTTGTCCGGATTTGTTCGCAACGAGTATCCGGTTATCGATGTTATTTTTTTCGATCGCCGTGTTTCTCTCTTGTATATCGGCGTTTAGATTCGTGGTCGAATCTCGTTGAGGGGTAGAATGTAATACCTCGCTGCTTAGGAAGTTTTGGTTCGAATTCGAATTTAAAATTCGCAAATTCGATTATCTCGTCGATTCTTTTGGTTTTGGGCACGGGCCTTTGGCCGATAGGGCCAAGAGGGGCCCCTGTGGGCCAACGGGGCAGGCTAGGAAGCCCAGGGGCAAGTGGGCCCATAGGCCCATTAGTGTGGCCGCCAAAGGGGGCAACCCTAGCACCCTCCCCACTTCTCCCACTTCCCCACCTCCTCCCATAGGCAGCCGCCACCCCCCTCTCCTCTTTCCCACCCCATGGCTATCACCTTCCTCCCCATGCTGCGCCCCATCTTCCCTAGGTGCTGCCCCTGTGGTGCTTCCTCGGTGCCATTCTCCCCTGCCGGTCTCCATGAAGGTTTGATTGAGCTTCGCAAGGCTGCTGATCAAGACGGCGGGGGACGTATCCATGGTTCAATCTTCGTGTTCCTGGGTGGTCCAAGGGTAACAAACATCGATTGTTGTTTTATGTTTAATCGTAGGAGCGAAACCGATTGAATCGTTTGGATCAAAATCGGTCTGCAGTAACTGTCAATCTGTCCAGAATATTGCGTGGTCTGTTTCACATTCTTAGAGGCCGAATTTGAGTTGTCCATCTCCTAGAGTTATGTAGGTATTGTTCTTAGCTTTCGGTGGCCACTGAGAACACCAGGTTCCGATATACGAGTTAAAAGTTATGGTCGTTTTAGTTTCTGCTGTCCAGGATTCTGACGAGGATTAGCAGTCTCTGTAAATGTTAAATTATAATTTAGATAGAAGATGAATCAGAAGTCTTGCCCATAACGACTTTTGTACGTGATTTAACGAGCTTTCAGGATTGGTAAATAACACCTCATTTGGATTTGTAGAACAAAAGTTATGCACGTTTTAAAGTGGCTGTCCAGAACCCTGACGTGAATGAGTTATTGAATTGTCTTTTAATATTTGTTCAAGTTAATGGCAAATTTAGGGCTTTCACCCAACTAGGTTATTGTAGGTCGTGGTCTTAGCTTTTGATATTGATAAAGAACGTAAAATTTGGTTTATCCAATTAGAAGTTATGGCGTTTACCGTGCTGCTGTCCAGAATTTGCCGGTAATTCTGACAGGAAGTGTTTGTTGGTCTTTTGGAGATTGATACATATAAAATTCGGGATTTCCACCAACTAGGTTGTTGTAAATAACGTCATTACCTTTCAAACAAACCTGAGAACACCCCTTTTAGAGTTTTAGAGCAAAAGTTGTGTTACTTTTAGTGCTGCTGTCCGAGTAGGGCTTTCTTCTAGAGTGTGGTTATTTCAAGCAGCAGTTACATTTAAGTGTTGGGGTTGGGGTATGAGTTAAGGGCGATGCGAGTAGTGACATGATGACTTGGTTCTTATTGAGTAACTTTGGTGTAGGGGGTGAGGCGCCAAGGCAAGCGCCCTCTTCATTGCCTCCCAGTGCACCACATCGCTAAAAGGCAAGTACAATGACTTTTGTGTGATCTGTTTCACTGGATGCTCGATGATTAGTTTTGTGTTTCATTTGTTATGTGAGAAGCTTCAATGTTCATGTGCCTTCCACGGGAGTGGAATATCCATGGGAGTGGAGGTTATAATATTCAAGAGGTTCCGATGTTTATGTTCTTTGCGTATGCTCTTTCATATGTGTGCAAATATTGTTAGTCATTGTTCATAGATTTATTCATGCATCCATATTCATGTTCCGTCCACGGGAGTGGAGTCTAAAGTCCCATCAATTCCGGTGTGGGCAAGTGAAGTCCCACCATTCCAATGTGGCAGTTTGGACACCGTATGAAATGTTCTTCATACGGTATTTTGGATCCCAGATTTCGATAAATACGGGCTTAGGTGAACACCGACGGTGTGTCACCACTATACCGTATAAGCGTGAGTGCGATCCAACCGGTTCATGGCATCCATGTATTTCAGTACATTCTTTCGATAATCCTTTAATGTCATGTTTCTATGTGAAATATGTTTGTTTATTCATTGTATTTGCTTGAGTCTCTGACTCACCCTTGTTTTGTTGCTTTGTTTTAGGTGACCGTTGATGATGACTCGTTTGGGAGGGAGTAGACATGCACTAAACACACAACACCATGATCTAGTTTCAATAATAGAACTTGGTTGAATTTCTTCATTTGTTTAGAGATAAATTGTAATATTTGAGGTGGCATGTGGATGATGTCCTCTCGGTTATGGATGTTTATTTCGTTGTGGTACTTGGTTTACGAGGATCGACTATATGGTGCTTTTATGATATTAGAGTGATCTTCCATCCTTTTGTTATATCATGGACTGTTATCTCAATTCCTTTGCTTATGGTTGAAAGTTAGATCCTTTAGGTAACATTTTGGCTTCTGGATAGCCAGGGTGTTACAGCCGCTCCTGAGCCGCCGCCTCCACAGCTTCCGCCGCGCCGCCCCTAGGAGATGGTCTCGTCTCCATGATCTCTCCTGGGGGCTGCGCAACCCGTAGTTTAAGTCGTGTTGCCGATCATCTGATCGGCTACCAATTAGAGTTTTCTCCGGTCATCTTCAGATCGGATTTTCTCTATTTTTTTCCGATCATAGATCGGTTTGCGTCGCCTTGCCGACCCGTCGACATTCCTCGACTCCGGACTTCACCGCCTCGGCTTCGACCTCTCCGGTGCCTCCTCTCCTCCGATGACGTCGTGACGTGACACGGCGCGCTCGTCGACACGGCCCTCCCTCCACGGCCTTCCGAGCGCCCTGTCTACCGTAGTCATCACGCCGGATCATCATCGCCGGCCCGTCGTCCGTGAGTACGAGCCGTCGCACCACCAGGAGCCCGCACTTGTGGTCATGCCATCGACATCTCCACGGCTACGTCCATGGTCACCTCGCTCTCGGCTACCTCGGCAACAAAGGGCTATCATTATCTTGAGCAAACTCGTTGGTTCCCTCTACAGTCATCGTGTCCGCGATGCCACAGCAGTCCCCGACGCTCCCGCTGCGAATGCGGGGGGGGGGGGGGTCAGTCCGATGGTTCCCTACCTTCGGCTTCCTCTTCAGTCTGATCGTCCGCGACGCTCCTGCTGTCCGCAACGATACCGCTATGACTGGGGGGATGTTAGAGTATATTGGCATATCTCTATATTTAGTAGTTTATGAATTGTAATCTCTACCTGCCTTATCTCTAGGAGAGGCTTCTTCCCTCCAAGCCTTGTACTCTATATAAACCGCTCTCGAGTCTCGATACAACCATCCATTACAACAATTCTATTCTCCTACAGTACTAGCAGTATCGATCGATCTGGTCCTGGTGCTCCGAGCATGGCGGACATGAGAGGGAGGGAGCGAGTCGGGTGCCCGTGGCCGGCTCCATTGGATTTGGCTATCAATACACAGGATCTCAATACATGTTATTATTGAAGCTATCAATGCAAATAATCAACGGTACATGATATCATCAAAAGCTGAGATCAATACAACGCTTTTGCTCCCTATCGGTAGTCAGGTCCGTATCATTACCCAAACATTAAACATGAGTTACTGCAGAGAGAAATCGTAGATCTAGATATGGCAGGAGGGATCAGCCCTAGATTCAGGTTGTGTTAGGAATGCACGAGTCTACAAAATATTGCAAGAATTGCGTGTAAAATTCTTGTATTCCCAACATCCTCGCGTCTGCGCGCGAGTACAAGAAATCGACCTGCTTACAAGCTACTTATGCTGTTCGTGGTCCTTGGTTTAGATAAAAAACATTTATTTAGTTCAGACGGCTGAAATGTATGGGGTACGTCTTCCGTAAGTTTATGGAAGAGTCGTGTAAATTTCCTCTGTTTTCGTTGTACTCTTTGTAGCTAACCTTTTGGTGGCCATCTTCTTTTGGAACGAATAAGTTATCTTAGCTTGTCCCTTGTTGGTGGGCACCGAATAAGCTTTCTTAGCTTGTCCCTTGGACATCCGTGGCTATATATTGGTGGTACAAATGCTTTACCTCTGAATCTGCGATTTTATGTGACTTGCTCCTAAATTTTTCTTACTATATTTTCTTAGGACCACCCACATAGCTATTAATTGTGGGTTTGAAATCCTATTTCTTCTTAAAATTAAAAAAAAAAACAACATATTTTTTTGTCCTAGTTTCGTAAGCTCTAAATGTGTGTGCCGTGATAACCAAGTCTTTTAGTTATTATATATCGGGTATATGTGCTCTAACTAATGTCAAAAAGCATCGAATCAAGCGAAAAAAGGTATTCAACGAAAAATGTGTTAGTGTAGATGGTAAACTTCCTCGTAGGTAAGATATTTTTACAAGCTGGACTAACAATTAAATACGATTCCGGCTAGTAATCAAGATCACGAACGCCTCTTAGTAGAGTGATAGAGTTGTGGGTGTACGACTCCACCTATTAGGGTTAAAATTTCATTACCCACCTATTATACACATGCGAGTGTGCTTCAATAGATTTTTTGTGATCGAGGTCGCGAATTTATCTACGGTCTAGATCTATCTAAACGTGTGCTATAGGAGTGCACTCGTGTGTGTACGCGTGTAGTGTTTGTGCGTGACGGTGTGCACGTACACGCCTTCTGTATAATCGAACAAAAATTAAGCCAGTCCAAAGTGATTCGTTCCCTGTTTTTCGATGAGGTCGTCCTTACTTTTGGATGAGGTCACGAAGCTAAACTATCTACCTTATTCCTTCCCACCCGGGGGAGGTAAACTATACGATGCCCGAAATGGTTAATCTTACCTTGTATTAAGCCTGGTGGGAATCTTATACAAAGGTCAATGTCTACACGGCCACTGAAATGAAGTGCTGATTTTTTTTAGATGGACTTGAAGAGGGAGAAGTGTTAAGTAAATCTGTTGCACCTTTCCGAAATGGTTAATCTTATACTTGGAGCGGGCAGGCATGCGCGTACGCACGTGTCGCCAGCACGAAGACTCGAGAGGTCGTCAACTGCAGGTGCGTCATCTCTCTCGTTATCACTAGCTTTTTCCACTCTTTCCCACTCCTAATTCATTAGATTATCATGGCTAGCTGCCTATCTCAGCTCTATATATACTCATATGCGCGCATTGCACATCCATGATCTCCCCCTCATAGCACCCCCCACCCACAGAGAGAGAGAGATGGCTAGCGCTTTCCTCTTCAGGGTCCTGCACGCCATTGTTATTGCACTTCTTATGATCACATCAACCAACAATTATTGTGTTGGTGTCCACGCGTCGACGCCGGCGAAGCCAGTGCGTGATGGGAAGCATTTCTCACCCCGCGAACACGGCGGCCTGGCAGCGCCGGCGAGGCTGTCTGAGAGCCTCAACGTGAAGCCCCAAGCTGGTTCGGGAGCAGACCATTCCAAGGGTTCCAACGACCCGAACAACCATCACTAACAGCAGCCGCGCGTCTACTATTTAACTGCCATAAATGGGTGCATTGGCGTTGATAAGAGTGAAACCGGCACACTCTTACACTACAGCTTATAGAAATGAAATCAGATTTATATTGTTTGTGTCTGATTGCATGTAAAAAATGCTAGAAGCTTGGGACTGGTGCATGCATGCACATGTATATTTTGTGTGTGTGTGGCGGGGAGCGTTATATATATAGCTTACCTTGTGGCTTGTTCTACATATGTACTTTTTATTGTGATATGCAAATATCTACCGTGTATTGCAAGTGTGTGTACTCTGATTCTGAATGCATTTCTTCGTATAATTAATCTGTTAACACGTGCAGTTGCACAACTAGTTATTAATCGCTTGCATTTTTATTCCATATCTTGTTTTGTGATTTTAGTACCTAAGTGTTTTTTATTAAATAATTTATAAACATTTTAGGAGTATATTTTAGAATGCATCATATATTTGGAAAAGTTTGGCATCGGGAGTAACTGACTGGGACCATGAGTAAATTAGCACACTATGTACCTACATATATATCCGGTGCATCATACTCTTTCTGTGCTCCCGCGCCTCTCCATCTCCAGAATCCATATAAATGGTCGTGAGTTATTCCAAAAACAAAAAAGAACATTGATATAAATTAAAGTAATAAGCCAGCAAATTTCACCTCAAAATCCAATCTATAGATGGATAAACAAAAAGACAGAAGTAGCCTTAAAGAAAATTAGAAAATAAAATAAAAACATAAAGATAGGTTACGTGCACTTGCGTGCTTTGTGTTTTGAATATGTATTGGTCGAGGATCAAACCTTATTTTGTTACACATTCTTTGTGTTTTGAATTTGTGGTTTTATTGAGACCTCGGGTTCGATCGAGCGCTAATCTGAACCGCGGGACTAGTGCAAACAATAATGATTAAAATCTCTAATGCAGAAGAAATGGTGCATCATGTCCTTGTGTCTACCAATAAAAAATGTATTTAGTGAAGACTCATAGATATATAGATAGTTCGCGATATGTTTTTGGGAACTGGGAATCTGGGATGATCAGTGTGTGTCAGCAAGCAATTGGTATGAACATGTATATTTTCATTGCACTATAATTAACATATTTTATCCCCTTTGGTTTTCTATGCTGTATTAGCAATGTAAGTTAATGCATGGTGTGTGTGCATTGGTGCAAACATTCTCTTACCTATTAGATAATATATAATTTTGCTTGACTTGACAACTTAAAGTGGATTCCCGTCAGTAATCGAGAATTAAACTATGTCCAGACTCCGGAGACATTTGATCTTGTTTTTTTTTTTGTTGAAGGATTTGATATTGTTAGTTATGCACACGATCAGCAAGAACTATATGTAAGTAGAGAGAGTCGTGTATGTCCTTAATTTCTTAAGGAGACTAAGCTGACTAGCTAGCTTTACACATTCAACCAGTACGTAGCACACTGTACTGCCTCCATTCTTTTCTACTCGACGTCTTAGAATCTATGTCATCAATCTTTCTAAAGTTTGACCACCATTTAGTTTAAAACTATTTAGATTGGCTATATAAAAAATTATATTATCAGATTTGTCGTTAAAAATACATTCATAATATTATTAGTACATCTTAATGTAAAGTTATAAAGAGCAGTGATCAAAGTCGCATCTCGGAGGCCATAAAAAGTTAAAAATATCAAGTAAAAAAGAACAGAGGAAGTTAGTATTTAGGCCCCTAATTCATTGTTTATAAGGTTTTCGTGATTAATGACCGCTAAATAAGACTAACTTTGGTTTAAGTGCTGCTAAGATAAGTTAGGTCTTGATGATGAATATAAGTTGTCTTTGGACTTTTATGGATCCCCGTTTGTGCAAATGATGGCAAATCAGTTTTTTCATAAAGATTAAGAACCTTGTGGCTAGAAATGATCCAAGGAGTTGAGTATGGATCATTTTAGTTGATAGACTTTTGTTTTTGCTTTGTTCGTACTATTAAGGTGGGTTCAATGCTAGTAGCTTGAGCTTGGTTAGATTGGGTAACTAGTTGTGGCACCCACTAGGTATTTCTAACTCAATTTTAGTTAGAGAGTGCTAAAGATCAAGGTTGGGTTGCGACAATATCGAAGAATGAATCAAAATAAGCTAAGTAAGAGTTTTTCAATAGAGGTGGATGATCTGGCCTAAGGTATATCATTGAGGCGGAGCATGAGTCCAGAGAGGGTTTTTTTCAGTGCTCTTCTGCTTTTTGTACAGAGACAGATTATCCGGATCGAGGTGGACAATCAAGGCGTACCGTTAGTCCATAGAAGGATTTTGGTGCGCAATTTAAATTTGCATAGAGGCAGATTATCTGGATCGAGATGTACCATTGGTAAGAAGGTCTCATGATCTGAGAAGTGTACAGTTAGATTATCTAGGGGTAGGCATACCATTGACCTGTACCATTGATCAGAAGGTCTCTAAAATTGAGAAGTGTTGAGGTGAATGATCTGGGTCAAGGCATACCAGTGAGACGTACCATTTGATCATAAGGTCTAAACAATTGAGAAGTGTTGAGGCGGATGATCCGGGTCGAGGCATACTATTGGAACAAAATGTTTCCAAGTTGAGGAAAATTAGAGGCAGATGATCCGGGTCCAAGGAGGATCATTCGGGTTGAGGCGGATAATCTGGGTCAAGCTGAAATTTGAAAAGCCTATGTCTGATGGCTAGTTTATATATATATATATATATATATATATATATATATATATATTCGAAGTGAAGTCTTTGAAGGAAGCTCTCTTGGAACCCAGGAAGAATAGCCACATCAAGGGGGAGTTCAAGAGCACTCATGGGCATAGATTGAATATCTAGTGATATGAGTTTGAGAGAGAGAGTAGATTAGGCCTTAGTGTGCATCACTCTTAGTTGTTTAATCACAGATTTTAAGGTCAAGAATTTTCCATTCAATGCCCAAGCAAAACACACACTTTTGGCTCTTTGAGTATTGAGGTCTTCAATCGAGTGAGCAATCTTTCAACGGCTCATGATATTTGGACTACTCTCCGTGAGATTCATGGGCACGTCTAATGTGTGGAAGCCAAAATATATGTTCTTAAAGAGCAATTTGACTCTTTTACTATGCTACCTCACAAGACCGCAAATGATATGTATTATCGTATGAATAGTATAGTGAATGGGTTGAAGGGTCTCAGGGCACCTATTACTAACCTTGATGTTGTTAGAAGAATGATTAGTGTCTTGCCAAAGGAGTAAATTATGCTTGTGGTGTTGCTCACTCAAGGAGATTTGAACCAATTGACGCCAATCACACTCTTGGGCAAGCTCACCGCACATGGGCTTGTCTTGAAGGAGAGTGAAGGAGCTTCATTACCCAAAAAGAGTTTGACTGCATTCAAGGCCAAGGCCAAAGCTAAGGTGGACTCAAGTGAAAATGACCAAGATGATGATGATGAGAGCTCCGACTCCGATGATGTTGACTTGCTTATGAGAAAGACAAGGGGACTCCTCAAGAAGCTCAATGATAAGGGAATCGACTTCAACAAGAGAAAAGGATCATATTCAAGCAACCCTCAAGCAAGAAGAACCCCTTTCTCAACACCATATGCTATAAATGCAATGAGAAGGATCACACACTACACCATGAATCTTTCGCAACACATGTATGTGTTGCTATATGTCCAAATAATCATTTCTATGATCTATACCAATGCATTTCATATGCGTTATCCTTGAGGCTGTTGCAAAGATGTACCGCAATACATATAAAAGCGTTGGTAACTAGTACAAAAAAAGTGTTGCAAAATAGCAACAGATATATCTAGGCATGGCCAACACTTTTATGCGTTGCTATTTTGAACAGTGAATTATTTTTATAATTGTTTATGTCCTATATTAGTATATTCTAAAAGATTCATCATTTTAATGTTTTGCAAGAAGTAATAATTAAGCTAGGCCCACAAGGCTAAACACATTTTCGACAATCAATTGTACTCGTATAATTTAGGAAGTAAATATACGTATTTATTAAGAAATTGATACATTGGGGAATGTGACATTGTACAAATTGGAGCACAAGAATTCTACACATTATTCTTAAATTATAATATACACAACATCTAGCATAATCTAGCCCTTTCGTCTTTGTTGCCAATCACTCTTCTGCTGTCAATGTGAAGAACTATCAAATTGTCTTGTTGACCTGCATGAAAAATGACATCATATAAGTAAAACTTATATACTTTAACATCAGTTGATTTAACAAAAAAGATATACTGCAATAATATTGCAATGTGTGATACATGTCACAGCATAGATGTGCAAAGGCTTAATTACCTAGCACAAGATTGACACTACCAATGGCTTAATTTTTCAATCTGCTTGACAAACCTCCATAAGTAACATTATCTTTCAAGAAGCATGCTAAAAATGTCCAAGCACACAACTTTGACTAAACAAACGATATATTGAGAGGAAAATACATAGGTGGTAGCATAGCATAGCTACAGGTGACCTAGACAAAATACACAAGAAGATCATTGTCAGGAAATGCACTGTGTTGCTAAAAATCTAACATGAGGATACACAGATGCATGGTAAATAGATGAACTTCATAGTACAATTTTGAAATGTAGGTAGATTGGAGTTAAAAAAAATAGTAAGCACAAGAAAGAGTTCCTAAAAACTAAGAAGACGTTTTACTAAACTGAAAGACAGACTTGGGAAGCATAATTAACACTACAAGAAATCTGCTGAACGGTGACAATCAAAATTCGTCATGGATCTGTGTTTTTTTTTGTCACAGTATGGGATCTGTGACGCTCCCATGACGAAAAATCGATCGTCACCTATAGTGCGTCGCTGATTGGTTTCTGTGACGAAAGTAGCGAAATTGTCACAGACTTAGTGACGAAACAATTGTCCTCACGAATTTTATGACACCGCCACGTCAGATTCTTATTGTCATTGGTAGCCTGGTCGGGCCACACGAGATCTGATGTGTCTGTTGGTTTGTGACGATGTCTACCGTCATAATGTGAGTTAGGCCCATGTAATTTTTTTTTCATAATTCCTACAAGGCCCATTTTGATTCCATCGTCCGCTGAGTCAATTTATGGTCATATGCCATTTTGTAGGCCCAACTTATTTTAGGTTAGCCCAAATTGCAGGCCTAAATTTTTTTGGGTGTTAGCCCATTTTGATTGCCCAGTCAGGGTTCAAGCTAGGCCATTTTGAAAGGCACAATATATTGTTGGGCTAAAACCATTTTGGCCTAGTTTTATATGGGCTAAGCCCTTTGACAATTCACAAACCAATTTTCCAATTTCACACCTACGACCAAACTGTTGTGTTTGGCCCAGCACATCCATACAGACAAAAATAGTACAAGGATACACAATAAGTTCATGTCATGTCATAATAGCAACATCCAACACAATAAGTTCATGTCATGTCATAATAACAAAAAGCAGCATCAAGTTCACATCAGCCATGACAACTCCCAACTCCAACATAGTTCACAAAATAACAGTATCCCAGATCGCAGTGCCATCAAACCACAAACTACATCAGTTTAGGGAGTAGGGTTCACCTGACCCTGATTGCAGTTCAGCAAACGACGAAGGAGGGCATCAGTATCTGCAATCTCTTCTAAGCTCTTCTCCCTAGCTGCTTCGGATTCTTGTGCCTTCTTCTTCTTCAAGGCATCCAAGTCTTGTTGCTGAGCTTCAAGTTGGTCTCAAAGTTGGGATGCTCCTTGCTTCTCAATGTGAAGTTCAGCTTCAAGCTCTTCCACACGCGAAGAAACGCCTCGTCTCGAGCTTTTTTGTGAGGGTGTTTCAAGGCCCACACGTTCAAGGAATTTGGTTGACTCATTGAGCACTTCAGAAACAACTGCAGTAGGAGACTTTTATTCTTGTCCATCTTCCACTGGTTGAGCCACAATGGCTTCCATATCAGCCTAGCAATAGATGGATTACACGTGAAAAGTGTTATTATTTACAGTATACTTATGTACAAAAGAAATGAACAAGTGGTGACTAACAATTGCTTTCTTCACTGGCTCCCTAAAACCAAGTTTCTTGCTATTATGGCACTCTTTGAAGAGGTCAATTGCAGTGGGCTCTACATCTTTATATTTCTCTTGCTTCTGAAATGTTCAAATCATTACAAATTGTAAACTTCCAACATGGTATGGAAGGGTTTCATAACAAATGTATAAGAACATCATTTCTCTAAGTACTTACAATAGCATAATAGTGTGCAATGTAGGAACGAGAGCCGACCTACTGCTAAAACTGGACTTTCTCACGGTTTAGTTTGTTTTTCTCACAATGGTCCTACAAAAAGATACATTAGTGTAAAATACAGCAAGTAACAGATAACTAAGCGAATGAACCAATTACTTTCATACCATGTGCTTTAGGTTGGACCACATCTGCACTAGCGCTCTCCATTGCTCATCAGTCATTTGCTTTAGTGGGCTAGTGGTTCTCACTTGATTTGCTGGTACACCATCAAAGTAGTGCTTTTTAAGCCTGTACCTCTTCTGTCGTTGTCCACACTTGAGCAAATCAGCACATGCAGATGTGACCGCCTTTGAGTTGGTGTCCATGGTAAATTGACCCTAACAAAGAGCATACACATTACACAAGAGACATGTGAATACAATGAGAAACAACAGAACAAGGAAAACAGAAAGGGATTTCACTTTTGGCCAAGAGTTGATATACTTACTACAACTTTTCCAATGTAGTCCGTAAGGTGAGACTGGTCATTCTTGTACTCTTTCCAATGTGGAAGGACTGGTATATGCTGCCTTAGTATGATCCCACCCTCTGATACAAGCTTTGCAGCTTGCATAGGTGCCTTGGGCGGTTTCTTCCCTTCGAAAATTTGGATTGGAATCTTACAGCTTAATGCTCTTGATATCCTATCAAGATCTCTGCCCTTGTTTCTTCCCCTCTTTTTTGATTGTTGATTGACATCTGGTGCATATGAAAATATGAATTTCATAAAGTTAGTGTAAAGCATATCTGCATTTCTTAAACAGTTGTGCACAATCACTTGCCTTCATCATAGTACATTTGAATGTGCTCCTCAGATTGGGTAGGTACCAGACAATCAGGAGGGCTTTGAGTGGCCTGTTCTTTTGGATCTGAACTCGTATCAAGGGAAACTTCTTGAGTTAATGTGGACTCTCTTGTCTTCTGCCTAGTGCATCTAGCAGGTTGGAATTGATCATCAGGTACCAGAACCCTCTTTGGTGGTACAATCCCTCCTAGAGGCATCCTGGTAGAATTGTTTTTCCTCTGTCTAGATCACTTCTTAGAAACCTACTAGGCCTCATTGGCAGAATACAAGAAAAATTAGTAGCACATTAATCAAACTACAAACTGAATATATGATAAATAACACTGTAACAGTGCAAGGACACCACATGAGCAGCCTCTCCCAGCCCCCCAAACCCCCAACACAAGAGAGAGAGGCACAGAACAAGAATGAGCACCTTATCGAGTTCCTCTTGTTCAGTGTCCTCATCTTCATTCTCTTAAGGGTCATACTCGGATCCAGAGTCTTCGCGACTACTACCCTTGCTGTCTAGATGTGTATTTGTAAGAATTGATGCTAATGCAGTGATGCCAAGTCCTTACAACACTTGATGGTTCCTCATCAGAGTTTGAGCCCTCTTTTGTCATACTCGGTAAGTGGTGCTTCTTTACATGAGTAAGAAAATAAGTGTAAGATTGGAATTTTGATACTACAAAGTTACTAGTATGCAGCTAATTAATTTACCGCAAGATTACTATGGAACTCTAGCATGCAACGCCCAATGGAAGTAACAAATTTACAAGAACTTTAGCATGCGAGGTAGCCGGGTCCGCCGCTACTGCCCTCGCCGCCCTAACGTCGGCTCCCTAACGTGCCTCTGTCGGGATCGTGGACGTGCCTCTGCCGGGGCCGTGGACGTGCTCCCCCGCCCCGACATCACCCACCTCTGTCGGTCCGACCTATCGACACGAACCCCTCACCGACCAGATGAAGGGAGATGGAACTTACTGGCCAACTTGTTTTTTTCTCACAGCTAGCACCTTTCAACTCGGCATGGATGAAGGGAGATGGATGTCACCATCGCCCTTCCCCTTGTCGTTGCTGTCGCCCAGCCCTTGTCGTTGCCCCACCGAGTGTCGTCGTCTTGTTGGAGGAGGGGATTTGGGGTGAGGGATGGATCTACTAGGGTTTGGGGAGAGGGGATTTGGGGGAGGGGATTTGAGGAGGGGATTCGGCCAGGAATATGAAGGGGTCTACGCCGCACGCGTGATGTTTACAAAAATACCCTCCACCCTGTTGGGAAGGTCCAGTGACCTATTTGGAGAAAATAGACATTTCACAAAAAAAAATTGGGTGGCTAGCGGGGTGGGTTGTGGCGCACAACGAATATTTGGGCGGGATTGTGGGTGCAGTTCGCAGTTTTGCCCCTAATGCCCAATATATTTTACTAAAAATTTTAGTGAATTATGAAACTCGTGAATAATATTTTTCAAAGTAATTTAATATGATATGTGATGCTAAAATTCGTATAAATTTATGAATGAATTCATTTTAATATACAGAAAAAGTTAATGACCTAAATGTCATATAGCACTCATCTCGACTTTTATGCAAATTCTCTTCTATAGTCAATGAAACCATCATAATTACTTTTCGAACCATAGAACACAGAGATCCATGTTCATATATATGCTATGCAAGACCATTGCAATCTGGTCATTTGTACCGGTATATATGAAGGATCTATATGAATGCAACATTACTCATTCGATAGAATGACTTGATATGAAGTAACTTCACAACAAATGTAAATCTTAAAAAAATGAGCACATCTAGGATAAAGCTAGCGCTGCAACTTTGCTATTACACTTCCAAATATTGAATTTTGTCCACCTTGTTCTTCAGCTGTGTATAACTCCTCTACCATATCTGGAATTCTATCATCATCATCGTCCTCCTCATTCAAACCAACATTCCTCTTCAACATCATGTTCCATAGTATCGAATGGTTCATTCTCATGTGGTGTATTTTCATGAATTCCATCATCCAATGGTTCTCCATGATGGATCCATCTATTGTACGTGCTTGACATCCCATGAATATATATGTGATCCTCCACAACTCCTTGAGGTCTATGAGCCTGATTCAAACATACACGACATGGGCAAAGTATTTTAGCATTTTTATCAAATCGGGCACTAACAAATTGCATGAACTCTTTCACCCCATTGATATGTGCAATGCTAAATTGTATGGATTTAATCCAAGATCTGTCCATCTGTCAGACATTCAAACAAGTACAAATTGATCAAAATTATTGCCCATCTATCAGTCATTCAAACAAGTAAACCTTAATCAAAATTATTGTCTATGTTGTTCACATCTTCATACTGTTTAACTTCACAAAATATAAATATTTTGCAATGACCAAACGGCTTGTAAAATTAAGTGTATTCTAAACTCTCAAATTGGTAATTCAGTGGCATATACTCAAGTTAAACCATGGACCAGCTAAAAACGCACAAAATCTACAATAGCACTAGTATTCAACCAAACCCGAGCCACTAAGAAGCAACAAAAGGAGAATGGAGGGCATCCTTACCTTCAATTGAAGACTACAATTGAGAATGGCCTATGTCTGGCCAGATCATGGGTGTTGGCCTTTGTGGCGCCGACCATCGAGTAACGTGGTCGTGCCGTTAAGTCGCCGCGATGGCGCTATGAGCATGGGACGAGCAGCCTTTGCCGGCGGCGATCACGATTGTCGCCGGAGTCGCAATTGTCCCCTTTGCTCAACCATTCAAACACGTTGGCGCCACCGTGCTACGGTTTTTCTTTGTAAGTCCCTACCTCGCATGTAATAGCTTATCTAGATATTCAAATACGATTCCAACAAATTCTCTCGATGATGCAGTGGTGTTGTAACGACTATGGCGCAACAGTCCCCGGTTCAAGCCCGGAGCCGCTTTTTATTTGCACGTGCCACATTACATTTTGCACGACTTCCTGACATGTGGGTTCCACTTCTGTGCGTCCACGGTGGCAACAAACCAGCTTGTCACCTGTGTAACTTTATCCAAAAAAACTCCAAGAGGATTATGACGATATGAGATTGTCACCTGTGTAACTATGACAAAGCAATGGCGTCACAATGCCAAATGCTCTGTTTATGACAATTTGAGGTTTGGGAGTTAGTGACGATTTTGACATTTTCCGTTACTACAATTAGGGTCCCACCCCCGGGATGCTCTTTATGACGTTGCTGCCGAAAAACGTCATAGAATATGGGCAGATAATGACGATTTACCTAGTTGTCATAGTTTAGCAGATTTCTTGTAGTGTGATATTAATAGATCGTCTTAAATAACTAGTCAAGCCTTTGGGTGATAAAATTTCCTAGAAATGTTCTCACACTAATGGGGAAAATCTCTCTCTCTCTCTACGGCATTTCAACAAACATATCATGAGCAAAGTGGATCACACAAACCTGCACTACGCCCAGACCCTACCACCAGGCATGTATGAGAGATTATATTCAATTTAATCACAGGAAATGTAGTTTGCCAAAAAGATATTAATGTTATTGTTCCTTTATTACCCCTTGGACATATTACAATCTGAATCTTCTGGTTGCACTACCTGAACAACAATCAATTTGATCAAGAATAATAAATCTACTAAATTCATAGGCTTGAGAACTGGGGTGGAGGGGAGGAACTTACAGGGCATCGATCTGGACCCATAGCGCCAAAAAGCAAGAAATTAATTTCAACATGGAGATGGGATTGGGGTGAAGTCAGTACAGATTGAGGTTGGCGACGAAGAGGCACAAGATGACCACATAACATGGACACTCATGTAATCTAATCAGGATATCATCCAAGAATTTGATAGCCGTAGCAAGTACAACCAATACCTATAGGATTAATTACTGCATCTTGGATATATCATAAATCTGTAATACAACCATGGCTTAATCTATCTTAAGAACAAATGAAACCAAATCCCCAATAGGTGACTTCATGGTGGTCATTATATCTCTGGATGTAACAGCCAACATCTTCTCTCCACGTGGGTTATTATTAACCACACATGGGAAACCGCCTTTGAGGACCTCCTCTGCGGGGAGATGTCTTGGAGAAACCTCCAAGGAAGGTCCAATAGGACGTCCAAAAGAGGTTCGAGGATGGTTTCAAAGAAAAGACTTTCGTACCCATCTTCTGACTACGTAATTGATCTTAGGCCCACCAAGCTAACTTGGGCCCAGTAAAGGGTCTAGGTTATTTATAAATAAACAAATAAAGACATACCCTGATTATTGACTGGTCAACTGTGGGGACCCCGGAGTTATCTCCGTAAGACCGAGACTAATCCAGGTCTTAGGGACACAACTCTAGATCTCCAGTGGATGAATTCCAACTTAACTCCATCTAAATGAAAGGCTTAACTCAGATTAGAGCCCCGACGATCATGCGCGCTGCTCCTCTGCGAGCACTACATGATTGTCGGTTCTCCGACAAGTCAAGCGCTATACTCAGTGAGTTAAATAGGAATTCATGAACAGTGAGTATGACTTATATTGGCTCCCAAGATCAGCGACCAATATAACCATACTCTCATCCAACGTTGATCACATCCATACAACATCCATACATAAATAGTTCAAAAGACATACAACATAGTTCCAAGTTTACATCTAATACAAGTGGCCGACCGGCCAAATTTAAAAGAGAGTATTAAGTAGCAGCGGAAACACATAAATAGACCAAAAGACCAGCAATGGTATGCCCCATAACCCATCGGCAACCATCTGGGAGTTAGATGATAGCAAACTACTCATCGGTGTCGCCTAAATCGACACCGATAACCTCATCGGTCTCTAAATCCTCCTCACCTGAAAAAGCCAGCAAACACCTGGCTGAGTACAAAGAGTACTCGCAAGTCTTACACAAATAAAAATAGTTATGCATAAGGTCATTCAAAGGACGGGCTCATATTGGCTTAAATTTTTTTGCGAAAACGACGCAATACTGAACAACCTACACATACTAGTTTTTCACGTGCCTTTTCAAAATCAGATTTGAAGTAGAAGTAAAGCATGTGAATAAGTAATGAATTCAATAACAAATGAATCATATCAACAACAAAGTGGCGGTCCACTTTGATACAACAATAAGCATGAACATCCCATTCATGACGATACCAAGTTATAACCACAATTTAATCCCAAGTCTAACAATAAGCAGCCACAAATTTCAAGCGGTCGTCCGTAACCGTGGACACGGATATTCGAATAGATTTATACCCTGCAGGGGTGTACTACTTTACCCACACGACTTGATTAGCCCGTAAGCCTCCAGATGCCTCCGAATATAGCATACTTCCTATGGTATGCCGGCCGGGTAAATCAAGATACGGTCGTTTTTAGCAAGAAGGTCCCATTGAGCTAAGTCCCTCAACCCATGGCTCCTAGGAAACACGAGAAGTTAACGCCTCCATCCTATATATCCTAGGAAACACAAGACGTTAACGCCCCATCCTATTGGCCCAAAAGGAACACGGATTTCACGGTCCCATGCCTTACAATTTCACCACCGTGGGACTCAACACAATAAAATCTTCCCCTACTTAACCATACGGCACCCATATACCGCGTGATAGAACGAGTTTTGCTTGAATCGCAACAACCCAAAGTTCGGTCCTTAATTGTCCGACAAGCCAAACCACATACCCAAATCTCGTACGAAGGCACCATCACTAACCAACACTTGTCCGCACTAAAAGCTCATTTAAAATGACAAAATTTCACATATAAAACAGATACGAAGATCTGAAACAAAAGTATATAATGAGAGTTATGTTTATCCCATAATTGGCGGACTATTCCGATAATCGAAGCTACTGGTTCTAGACTTGCATGGCTAAGCAACTTGAACAACGAGATTTCAAACATCCTATCATAATTATTTCAGTACTGGGTAATTCATGGATAGCCACAATGACAAGATAATAGGATGTGTCTAACTATTCATCACAAAAATAGCGACATTATCAAAATAGCATGCAAGCAATTATCATTGCATCTATCCTAACAAACTGGGATCAAATATGATGCAAAAAGAAAGTTCAAAGGATGCTTGCCTTGCTGGAAAGTAATTGCTCACTCTCGGTCGCGTAGGAGTCGATATCAATAGGCTCGAATCTATATAAATGCAACATCTAATAAACATCGAAATACCTCAAAATTCAAAATGCTAAAAATGCATGATTTTTCTACAGTAGCTAAGTCATGATTTAAGGTGGTTTTGGTGAAATAATTATTTCATTTTGATTTAGTATGTGAAAGTTATGGTGATTCGATTTTCATATTTCAATACGCCTTTATTCGGTAATTTAATTATGAGGCAAAAATTTGTAGAGCAGTGGTGAGTAAATGGATTACATGGATAAATAGGCAATATTATTACAAGTTCAAAACAGTTGAGTTTGCTCCAATTGAAGTTTTCATGATTTAGTTATTGATTTCTAAAGTTACCAAGATTAATAATGTAAAAATAATGACTTCTAGGATCATTTTCCTCAAACTATAGTTTCTGTGATAGAGGTGAGTTTGAAACTATTTTTATAATTAAGGTTATTTGAAATAGAAATTATCAAAACTGATTTCACTGCTTTTGGAGTTTCCAAGAATTACTTATGAATTTTGAAGTTATCACCTTTTCTATTGCACAAATAATAGTGCTAAAGGCTCATTTTCCAAAATAATGCTCTCTGTTACAGAGACATGGTTGAAACCAATTTTAATATAAAGTTCATTAAATAAGTAATTTATCGAAGTGGTTTCACTCATTTTGGAGTTAAAATGAATTAGTTATGCATATTCAAAGTTATACATATTTTTCACTTGCAAATAAATGGATTTCGGATTTTACATGTCGCTTAAAATTTTTTCACCGAGCGCAGCCATGAGCCAAAGTCACCGACCAGTGGCCCGTGAATAGTGCATTTTCATTTAACTCGATTTAAATCGCGTTTCGACGGTGGGTCCCATCATCGCGACATGGTCCACGAGACTTGGTCCACGGCACATGCGCACGGCGCAAGACGGGAGTTAAGGCCTAGGGCCCATGTCACCTCTTTGGCTTTAACCAAAACGTTCCGTTTTTTGCGGCGTGGGCCCGCGTAAGTGAAACATTAGACCGCTAAGACATCATTTAATGACTAACTCATCATTAGCTAATTAAATATCAAACACGGTCCTAATGACCCTACTACAAATGTGTCGAACGACCGACACGCTCCGTTCGCTTGCTTGCCGCCGCCGGCGATTTCAACCCACGGCGCGCCAACCAAGGTCGTGATAGTGCGGCAATGACGCCACGCATCTTTGAGGGTGGTGGCGACTCGAGGTAGCCCGCGACCGCGCCAGTCGGAGCTAAGCGGCGGCGGTTCTACGGCAAACACGAAAACGGCAATGTGTAGCTCCGCACCGACATACAAGCGAGTGCCCTTGTACTAGGGACTAACCAGAAGCTACCTGAGCGGAGGAAGGTGCTGGGGGAAGCCTGGAGTTAGCTGGAGTTTGGTCGGTGCTGGAGAAGAAAATGGCGATGACACGGCTCGACGAAGAGATGAAGATCTGAGTAAAATGAAGCAAAGTGAATGCTTGGGTTAGCTCAAGGAGCTTAAGAGCAAGCCATAGGAGCAAGGAATTGGACAATGGCTTACCGGATCAAGGTGGGAGGTGAAAAGTTGCTTCACGGTCGGAAATGGTGCAAACTTCGATTCAACAAGGTCCTGCCGTGCATTACCAAAATTAGTTTAGGGGTTTCTCTCAGTGGCCTATAGCATGTGAGGTGACGCGCAAAGTTGAGGATAATACCTCCGGGACACGAAGATGGCACGAAAGTGTCCTCGGGTGCGTGCTCTGGACGTGAGCTAGAGCACGAGGATGAATCAGATGCTACAAGCGAAGATAAGAACCGAGCTCAGCAAAAATGGAGAAAGCACTGAAAGTATAAGAGAGGGGAAACACCCGGTGGAAGCTTACCCCAACGAGGAACACCAGAGATCCTCCCTCTTCTCAACCAACATAGAAGAAGTGAGGGAGAAAGAGGGGGTTGCAAGGGGTATTATGCCCGGGCGATGACGGCATTGGAGGCAGCGTTACGCGGGGAACGCTCCGGAGTGGCTAACGGCGGCGGTGGATTGACGGCGCGGAATCCTCAACGGCAGACAGCGGGCGATCGCCGGCGCGTGGAGCTCGCCTCGCGCGTCAGCCGCCGAGAGGAGGAAGGCGAATCCGGCAGTGGGTCCGGCGTGACGTCGACTCAAAGCGAGGCGCGATCGTGAGTTAAGTGGATCAACGCACGCCGTTGGATCTCTACGCACTGCCGAGATTAGTGGGGACTTGGACGGTCGGAGGATGCACGACCGGGCCGTTGATCTCCGATCCGAAGGCTCGCATGTCGCGGTGCGCTTAGTTGACTCGACCGAGTCAAGAGGTCGAGCCTGACTCGAGTCAAGGTGCGGTTGTCCCAGAAACAAGTGCTAGGGTTTGACTAATTGAATTTCTTTAGATTCTAGTTTGACTGAGGCCTTAAAAATATAAATAAAATTCCTAAAATCATGAAATAATTTATGGGGGTTCCTGGGATATCCTAGTGTCCATAAAAATTATTGAAACCTACTGTTCATAATATATTTTGTAATATATAAATTCAAACTTAGATAAGGTCTTTTAATGGTGTTTGAATTTTTATAGGGTTAATATCAGTGCCAAAAATTGGGAAAAATTATATTAATTTGTGATAATTAATATAGTATTTGAATAAATTATTTCCAGAGATACTTCAGTAGCAAGTATTTCTGTTTTGAGTTTGGAGTTCAATTTAAAGTGTAGGTTTCATTTATATTTTTTAGATTTTCTAAGTACAATAGGTACACAAAAAGTTTAAAAATAAGATGCATGCTCATGAGATGCATAATTAACCACTTTATTAAATTGGGGATGTGACAAACCTCCCCCCTTACAAAAGATCTCGACCCCGAGATCGATAGGGCGGAAGTTGGATAGAAGGTTCTAAGAGAAAACAAAACATCTGTTGTCTTGATTTCCTTCAAAGATAGTGCCAAGATATCTTTGTAGGGTTACAAGGAATGGCTATTACATTTTTCCCTTCCCATTGCTTTGTTTAAACTTTCCTTTCTTGATTCGAAGACATTTTAAGTAGAAGGAAAAAGATCAGGATAGCTAGCTCGTAGTTGATCTTCACGCTCCCAAGTTGCTTCATCTTCAGTATGGTTGCTCCATTGAACCTTGACGAATTTGATGTTGCGATTTCGCGTCTTGCGCTCCTTTTCTTCAAGAATGCGAATCGGGTGCTCCCGATAGGAAAGATCGGGTTGCAAGTCAAGTTTTTCCGGTTCGGTGGCTTTAGGGATGCGAAGACACTTCTTCGATTGTGAAACATGGAAGACATCATGTACATCCACAAGTGATGGTGGCAACTCTATTTGATAAGCCACCGTCCCAACTTTGCTAGAATTCGGAAAGGTCCGATGTAGCGAGGTGCCAATTTGCCTTTGACTTGGAAACGATGTGTTCCTTTCATTGGAGAAACCTTAAGATAGACATGATCATCCACCTCAAAGCTCAACTCACGACGGCCGACGGTCGGATAGGACTTCCGACGGATTGAGTCGTCCAAGTCGCTCGCGAATGACACGAACTTGTTCTTCGCATCCTCTACCAAGGTTGGGCCATAAAATGGCCTCTCCCGCCGGACCAGTTCAAGGGTGTCCTACAAGCTCTTCCATATAATGCCTCGAACGGGACATTTGAATGCTTGATTGGAAGCTATTGTTGTAGGAGAACTCCGCAAATGGTAAACATTTCTCGAGTTCTTGCTATAAGACAAGACACATGCTCGGAGAAGATCTTCCAAGATTTGATTCACCCTTTCACCGCCCATCTGCTTGTGGGTGGTAAGCGGAATCGAAAGATAGATTGGTCCCCATTGCTTTATGTAAGCACTTCCAGTAAGATGTGAACCGAGGACCTCTATCCAAATGATGACCTTGGTACACCATGGAGACAAACAATTGGAGATATAAAGCTCAGCTAACTTATCCCCATGGTAGGTGGTCTTGACAGAATGAAATGGGCAACCTTCGAGACGATCAACAATCACCCATATAGAATCGACTCGCTTGAGTTTTTGGAAGGCGGTGATAAAATCCATGCCAACTTCTTCCCATTTCCACTTGGGAATGGGCAGGGTTGTAGAGTGCCCGGTTTCAAATGCTCGGCCTTAACTCTTTGGCATACATCACACTCGGCAACAAATTGAGCGATGTGTTGTTTCATTCGGCCCACCATAGTCGCTTCTAAGATCTTGGTACATCTTGGTGCTACTGGTGGATAGAAAACTTGAGTTATGGGCCTCCTTGAGAATTAGTTCTCTCAAGGCGTGATCGCAAGGCACCACCAACCGGTTTCCAAACCATAAGGTGCCTTGTGCATCTTCTTTAAAGCACTTGGCCTTGCCTTGCTTCACTTCCTCCCGGATCTGGGCTACTTCTTCATCAGCCTTCTGGGCTTCTCTAATCTGGTCCTCAAGTGTATAATTCACACTAAGGGCAGCAAGGGAACCTTCTTCAATTATCTCCAGGTGCGACGTTGCATCGCAAAGACACAAGCCCTTTGAAATGGGAGTTACCGATAAACAGTTGACCGAGACTTTCTGCTTAGAGCATCAGCAACCACATTTGCTTTTTCTGGATGATAATGGAGTCCAAAATCATAATATTTGATCAACTCAAGCCATCTCCTTTGCCTCAAGTTCAGATCAGCTTGGGTGAAGATATATTTAAGACTCTTGTGGTCGGTGTAGATTTATAACGATTGCCGATGAGGTAATGTCGCCAAATCTTGAGAGCATGAACAACTGCCGCGAGCTCCAAATCATGAGTGAGATAATTCAACTCATGTGGTCTCAATTGTCTTGATGCATAAGCTACCACTCGGCCCTCTTGCATAAGAACACAACCGAGCCCATGGCGAGACGCATCGCAGTAAATGTCAAAGCTCTTGTGAATGTCGGGCAAGATGAGTACTGGAGCTTTGGTCAAGCATTCCTTTAGGATCTGAAAGCTCTCCTCACATCATTGCACCATTCGAACTTCTTTTCTTTCTTCAGGAGTTGAGTCATTGGCCTTGCAATTTTGGAGAAGTTCTGGATGAATCTGCGGTAGTAACCCGCAAGTCCAAGAAAACTGCGAATGTCAGTAATGTTTCTGGGTTGTCTCCAATCAAGGACATCTTGCACTTTGCTAGGATCAACAGCAATACCGCCCTTGGATAGGACATGCCCCAAGAAACTAACTTCACGAAGCTAGAACTCGCATTTGCTAAATTTGGCATAAAGTTGATGTTGACGAAGCTTCTCCAACACAAGCCTCAAGTGTTGCTCGTGTTCTTCATCAGACTTTGAGTAGATAAGGATGTCATCAATGAATACAACAACAAACTTATCCAAATACTCCATGAACACTGAATTCATAAGATTCATGAAGTATGCCGGTGCATTCGCCGCACCAAAAGACATGACGATGTACTCTGCACAACCCGTAACGAGTAGAGAATGCTATCTTCAGAATGTCTTCGGTTCTAACTTTAATTTGATGATAGCCCAAGCGCAAATCAACCTTGGAGAATACTTGAGCTCCACTCAATTGATCAAATAAATCATCAATCCGAGGAAGCGGATATTTGTTCTTGATAGTGACTTCATTTAACGGACGGTAGTCAACACACATCCGCAAACTCTTGTCCTTCTTTTTGATAAAAATAGCCGGGCATCCCCAAGGTGAGGAGCTCGGCCTAATAAACCCCTTGTCTTGAAGTTCTTGGAGTTGCTTCTTCAATTCTTCCAATTCATTAGGAGGCATCCGGTATGGCCGTTTTGAGATCGGCGTAGTACCGGGCACAAGCTCGATGACGAACTCGACTTCTTGATCAGGAGGCATGCCTGGGAGTTCTTCGGGGAATACATCTGGATATTCACACACCACAGGCACTCTCTCAAGTTCAAGATAGGTACAAGCTTCCAAGGCATAGAGATGAGAACGCGCCACGAAGGTGCAAAACGACTTGACTGCTGTCTTCACTAGTGACGAGAAATAGACCGCTGAGCACAATCGATCTTTCCCTGGTTTTTGGACAGACAAACCATCCCCAAGATTACATCAATACCCGCTGATTTTAGCACAATTAAATCGCCAAGAAGTTGACGCTTGAATTTCCACTTTTACGCCCGTGAGACTTGATCGGTTTGGAAAACCGATCCCAATGATCGATTTGATAAGGTGGCTGAAGTTTATGTATTTCAAATTGATTAAGTGCAGCATATTCTTCTTTGATGAATGAATGAGATGCTCCGAATCAAATAAACCGATGCTTTGGACAAGAATTAACAAAAGTGTACCCAAAACGACGCCCGAGCGCCGCCGCCTCCTCGGCGGTGACGTGGTTCACTCGCCACGCAGGGGACCCGTGGAGGGTAGATGCTGCCTCGGGGTGGTGTAGGTCGTGCCACAGCTGGTGGTGTAGGAGCACGATAAACTGCGGCATTCCCCGCTGCTTGGCGAGGCAAAAAGAAGCATAGTGGCCCTGGCGACCACAATGAAAGCAGGTGATATTAGGCTTCAATGTACCACTGTTTTGGGAGTTCTTACTCCCACTATGCCGCTGCCCTATAGGTGGAGAAGGTCGTGCAGGCGCCACAGGAAGCCTTGATGGCACTGGAGCCTGAGGACGAGGTGCCTGAGGCGGTCCGGTGCGCTGTCGAGGGAAACTGCCACTAGCCGAAAACTGAGCGGCCTTCTTTCTCTTCCTAGACTCCTCCACAGCCACACTCTTGTGCTCCACTACAATGGCCTTGTTCACCATGTGTTGAAAGTTCCTGAAGTCATGTACAGCTAAAGCCAGCTGCATCTCCTCAGTCAAGCCGCCCATGAACCGGCGCGGCGGCGAGCATCGTGGAGACGTCATCCGGGCATAGCGGGCCAAGGAGTTGAACTCTGAAGATACTCGATGCCTGATCTTCCTTCCTTGCTTCAAAGCAAGAAATCTATGTCGCTTGATTGACATGACCCCATCCGAATATAGGCCTCCTCGAAAGTCGCACGAAACTCGCTCCATGATGGAACGTCTCGTCAAAGTTGCATGGCGGAAAAATTATCCCACCATGCACTAGCGCCTTCGGTGATAGTCGGCAAAGAACTCTCTCAATGCCCGCACCGAGCAATGGCTAGTTTCTTCTCCACATCCTCACCAATCTTCACCTCCATAGGGTCTCCAGTACCCGCAAAAGTGGGAGGATTTGTTCGCTGAAACTCAGCGAGACCCCCACGCTGCCTCTGATGTCCCCCTCCCCCTGCTGCCGCAGGAGCAGGAGAAGTGTTGCGAGCTATAACCTCCAGGATCCTGGTCTGATCCATCCTGTTCCTCTCGATCTGAGCCAAGACTTCCGCCATAGTGGGTGGCGGAGGAAGCACTTCCTCAGAGGAACTTTCCCGCGGACGGTGCTGCTGAGAGGGCTCACCCCTCTCCTCGCGGGCGTAAAGTTCTGCTACTGCAGCAGAACGAGTGCCCTGGGGTGGAGATCCCCCATCGCGCTGAGCTCTAGCACGAGTGTTGGGGCCTGACATCATGGAGTGACAAGGAATGTTAAAAAGAGGCCAAGATTGAGGGAAAAGTACGAATAATAAAACTTTGGACCGCAAGCACAAGGTTCTTAATTAAGCATGCATAATGATATAAAATGCACCAAAATATAACACCAAAAGGGAGTACAAAGGCACTAAGGCCAGTACAAGATTCATAACTTCAAATCATAATTTTTCCAAAGCAATTACATTCATAGGCCCAAGCTAAGAGCAACTACTGGAAATATAGTTCTTGTAAGAGAAACATTAAGAGTTCAATTATTACTAGCCTATTACAGGAAATCAAAGATACATGCTTGCCCAAAAGCTTACGCCTACAACATCCTAAATGTTGTTCCGGTCAAAGTTTACCTAAACTCGTCCGTAAGATGTGCCTCGGGGATCCGTATCACCTGGGTCTCCAAAATTTGAAGACGCAAAGGGAGCCTTGCTCTATCACATGGCCTCAACAGGTTCCATCCTACGAGTGCGAGCAAATCCAAGCGACATGCGGACTCGCGCCTCGCCCCATAATTGGGTACATGCCCCGCACTTCCGAAGACGGTACATCGGTGGCGCTGAAGCATATGGGGAAATCTCATTCGTGCCATAAACCACATGGCGGTCAATAATCCCCATGTTACACATGAGTTGTAGGTGCTCTTGGGCCACCACGAGACGACGAGAGTCTCGCATAACTCATACACAGTGCACCGATGGATTTGATCCATGATATGAACCAACCTTGCCAATCGCTTAACTCGGGATCTTCCCCAAATCAATCCGCAAAGGTGTCCACCTCCGTGCCACGCCGCACATGGGAAAATGGTAGTAAGGCGGCCGAGACAACTCCGTCGGATCATAACGGAGATGGCTCATAGCCACACGGCCACTTCTGTAGAGCCATGGCCTCCGGCGCCACGTGCTTGGAAACAATATGGGATACTCCCGTGACTCGCCCGCGATGATGTTGATCACGCCAAGTATTCCTCCATGCCCGCCCCCGTCGCGCGATAGATGGAGTAAGATGGCTGATAGGTGAAGTTCGCCCTCCACATCATTTCCTGAGAAGCGCGGGTATCCATCCACGTTCTCGGCTTGAGTTTCTTTGACCGTATTGGCGACTCATCTAAAAGCAAGAACAATAAGGTAAGATTTCTTTAAAAATAGAAATAGGGTAAGAAAAGATACTAGGATGGATGAGGAATAAAAGATATTCCTAACTTAAACTTTCTGAAATTAATTTGATAATTTCAAAAATAATTTGACTCAAGAAGGCTTACTAACTCTAACGCTGATGCTATTCTAACCTACACAAGATGGCTCGATACCAACGCTTGGGGGACCGGAGTTATCTCCAGTAAGACCGAGACTAATCCAGGTCTTAGGACACAACTCTAGATCTCCGGTGGATGAATTCCAACTTAACTCCATCTAAATGAAAGGCTTAACTCAGATTAGAGCCCCGACGATCATGCGCGCTGCTCCTCTGCGAGCACTACATGATTGTCGGTTCTCCGACAAGTCAAGCGCTATACTCAGTGAGTTAAATAGGAATTCATGAACAGTGAGTATGACTTATATTGGCTCCCAAGATCAGCGACCAATATAACCATACTCTCATCCAACGTTGATCACATCCATACAACATCCATACATAAATAGTTCAAAAGACATACAACATAGTTCCAAGTTTACATCTAATACAAGTGGCCGATCGCCAAATTTAAAAGAGAGTATTAAGTAGCAGCGAAACACATAAATAGACCAAAAGACCAGCAATGGTATGCCCCATAACCCATCGGCAACCAACCGGGAGTTAGATGATAGCAAACTACTCATCGGTGTCGCCTAAATCGACAACCGATAAGCTCATCGGCCTCTAAATCCTCCTCACCTAAAAAGCCAAGAACACCGGCTGAGTACAAAGAGTACTGCAAGTCTTACACAAATAAAAATATTTATGCATAAGGTCATTCAAAGGACGGGCTCATATTGGCTTAAATTTTTGCGTAAAACGACGCAACATCGAACAACCTACACATACTAGTTTTTCACGTGCCTTTTCAAAATCAGATTTGAAGTAGAAGTAAAGCATGTGAATAAGTAATGAATTCAATAACAAATGAATCATATCAACAACAAAGTGGCGGTCCACTTTGATACAACAATAAGCATGAACATCCCATTCATGACGATACCAAGTTATAACCACAATTTAATCCCAAGTCTAACAATAAGCAGCCACAAATTTCAAGCGGTCGTCCAGAATCGTGACACGGATATTCGAATAGATTTATACCCTGCAGGGGTGTACTACTTTACCCACACGACTTGATTAGCCCGTAAGCCTCCAGATGCCTCCGAATATAGCATACTTCCTATGGTATGCCGGCCGGGTAAATCAAGATACGGTCGTTTTAGCAAGAAGGTCCCATTGAGCTAAGTCCCTCAACCCATGGCTCCTAGGAAACACGAGAAGTTAACGCCTCCATCCTATATATCCTAGGAAACACAAGACGTTAACGCCCCCATCCTATTGGCCCAAAAGGAACACGGGATTTCACGGTCCCATGCCCTTACAATTTCACCACCGTGGGACTCAACACAATAAAATCTTCCCCCTACTTAACCATACGGCACCCAT
The DNA here is from genome assembly GCA_036346255.1 of Ampelocalamus luodianensis. NCBI lineage: Eukaryota > Viridiplantae > Streptophyta > Magnoliopsida > Poales > Poaceae > Ampelocalamus > Ampelocalamus luodianensis. The sequence continues at coordinate 129,550 of JAYEVH010000133.1, forward strand.
ATACCGCGCGTGATAGAACGAGTTTTGCTTGAATCGCAACAACCCAAAGTTCGGTCCTTAATTGTCCAGACAAGCCAAACCACATACCCAAATCTCGTGCACGAAGGCACCATCACTAACCAACACTTGTCCAGACCAAAAGCTCATTTAAAATGACAAAATTTCACATATAAAACAGATACGAAGATCTGAAACAAAAGTATATAATGAGAGTTATGTTTATCCCATAATTGGCGGACTATTCCCGACAATCGAGCTACCGGTTCTAGACTTGCATGGCTAAGCAACTTGAACAACAGTATTTCAAACATCCTATCATAATTATTTCAGTACTGGGGTAATTCATGGATAGCCACAATGACAAGATAATAGGATGTGTCTAACTATTCATCACAAAAATAGCGACATTATCAAAATAGCATGCAAGCAATTATCATTGCATCTATCCTAACAAATCTGGGATCAAATATGATGCAAAAAGAAAGTTCAAAGGATGCTTGCCTTGCTGGAAAAGTAATTGCTCACTCTCGGTCGCGTAGGAGTCGATATCAATAGGCTCGAATCTATATAAATGCAATACCAATAAACATCGAGAAATACCTCAAAATTCAAAATGCTAAAAATGCATGATTTTTCTACAGTAGCTAAGTCATGATTTAAGGTGGTTTTGGTGAAAGAATTATTTCATTTTGATTTAGTATGTGAAAGTTATGGTGATTCGATTTTCATATTTCAATACGCCTTTATTCTGTAATTTAATTATGAGGCAAAAATTTGTAGAGCAGTGGTGAGTAAATGGATTACATGGATAAATAGGCAATATTATTACAAGTTCAAAACAGTTGAGTTTGCTCCAATTGAAGTTTTCATGATTTAGTTATTGATTTCTAAAGTTACTAGCATTAATAATGTAAAAATAATGACTTTTAGGATCATTTTCCTCAAACTATAGTTTCTGTGATAGAGGTGAGTTTGAAACTATTTTTATAATTAAGGTTATTTGAAATAGAAATTATCAAAACTGATTTCACTGTTTTTGGAGTTTCAAGAATTACTTATGAATTTTTGAAGTTATCAGCCTTTTTCTATTGCACAAATAATAGTGCTAAAGGCTCATTTTCCAAAATAATGCTCTCTGCTACAGGGACATGGTTGAAACCAATTTTAATATAAAGTTCATTAAATAAGTAATTTATCAGAAGTGGTTTCACTCATTTTGGAGTTAAAATGAATTAGTTATGCATTTTCAAAGTTATACATATTTTTCAGCTTGCAAATAAATGGATTTCGGATTTTACATGTCGTTTAAACTTTTTCTCACCGAGCGCAGCGCGAGCCAAAGTCACTGACCAGCGGGCCTGGTGAATAGTGCATTTTTCATTTAACTTAGATTTAAATCGCGTTCTGACCAGTGGGTCCCACTGTCAGCGACATGGTCCACGAGACTTACCCCAACGAGGAACACCAGAGATCCTCCCTCTTCTCAACCAACAGAGAAGAAGTGAGGGAGAAAGAGGGGGTTGCGTGGGGTATTATGCCCGGGCGATGACGGCATTGGAGGCGGCGTTACGCGGGGGACGCTCCGGAGTGGCCAACGGCGGCGGTGGATTGACGGCGTCGGAATCCTCAACAAGACAGACCAGATCGCCTCGGCCGCGTGGAGCTCGGCTCGCGCGAAAGGCGGCGAGGAGGAAGGCGAATCCGGCAGTGGTCCGCGTGACAATGACTCGCAGGGCGCGACCGTGAGTTAAGTGGATCAACGACGCCGCTGGATCTCTTGGACTACCGAGATTAGCGGGACTTTGACAGTCGGAGGATGCACGATCCGGGCCGTTGATCTCGATTCAAAGGCTCGCATGTCGCGGCGCTTAGTTGACTCGACCGAGTCAAGAGGCTGGTCGGACTCGAGTCAAGGTGCGGTTGAGCCCGAGAAAGCAATGCTAGGGTTTGACCGATTGAATTTCTTTAGATTCTAGTTTCATGAGGCCTTAAAAATATAAATAAAATTCCTAAAATCATGAAATAATTTATGGGGGTTCTTGGGATAGCCTAGTGTCCATAAAAATTATTGAACCCTACTGTTCATAATATATTTTGTAATATATAAATTCAAACTTAGATAAGGTCTTTTAATGGTGTTTGAATTTTTATAGGGTTAATATCGATGTTTAAAATTGGGAAAAATTATATTAATTTGTGATAATTAATATAGTATTTGAATAAATTATTTCCAGAGATACTTCAGTAGCAAGTATTTCTGTTTTGAGTTTGGAGTTCAATTTAAAGTGTAGGTTTCATTTATATTTTTGAGATTTTCCAAGTACAATAGGTACACAAAAAGTTTAAAAATAAGATGCATGCTCATGAGATGCATAATTAACCACTTTATTAAATTGGGGATGTGACATCAACAATTCTTGTCAACTAGCCCTCAACTTCAATTGAAAAATGACTTACTTGAAGGGGATTTAACCGGAACTAGACTTGGTCAAAAAGGCAATTTCACTTGAGTTGTAAAAACATAATTACTATTTCTGAAAAGATAGAAAAAGGAGCGTCAACCATTAATTTTCATTTATGAAAACTATTCCCGAAGAGAAGGTTATGCCTTGATTTCCAACAATGACAATGTAATGATATATTTTTAATGAATGGAATGATGAAAGGATTTAATGTATGATAATTGTAATCACTTGTTGGAAGTTTATTTGCTTTTGCAATTTAAATTCCTTATTTATCTTCCTATGTTTAACCCCCCGCTTGGAACACTTTGTCCAGCAATGGGAGAAATGTTGTGGGCAAACAAATGCTTTAGCACCGTGATATCTTTACAAAATAAATGATCCGACTAGTGTGTATTCGTAAAGATGAAGTCGATCATGGGCTCTTATGCAATGAGAATTGTCTTATAGAAGAGGTCTCAGACAGTTGTCATTTCCCAAATGTATACCGATGGCCATTTTACAAGTAAAGACACTATGACCTATTAATGAATTTGATCAACCATAGATAATTAAATAACAAAAAAGATGGTATTAAGATGTTTATTAAGATAATATTGACAGTAAAATGATAAAGGAAAAAGATACTTATACATAGAATTTTTGAAGATGTTTAATGTTCCATGTGTTAGACGGAACATGACCATCCTCTATGGCTAATCTAACTGAGCCTGGCCTAGTGATAGAAACTATAGTATATAGACCCTCTCATCTAGAGAATAACTTATTCAAGTTGGCCTGGTTCTGGATTCTCCTCAAGACCAAGTCACCCACGTGAAGTGTTCTGGGACGAACTCTCCGATTGTAGTAGCGTCGCAACCTTTGCAGATAGGCAGCCAATTTCAATAGTGCTCAGCCACGTCTTTCTTCCAATAGACTGACATCGTCTTCACGCAATTCTCCTTGATTTACTTGATCTCGGAGGTCTGTACGCGTTGAACCTAATTGAATCTCGTTAGGTGGCACTGCTTCTGCACTGTAAACTAGTGCGAATGGTGTTTCACTAGTTGCTCTACTGGTTGTAGTGCGCAATGCCCATAGGACAGAGAAGTGCTCATCCATCCAAGTCTTTGAGCATGTGTTAAGGCGATTGAAAACTCTCTTTTTCGTACGTTGTATAATATGACCATTGGCCATTTCTACTACTCTATTGCTCTGTGGATGTGCCACGGAAGTAAAGCAGATTTTGGTGCCAATTTCATCACAATAATCTTGGAATATGTCACTAATAAATTGGCTCCCGTTGTCAGTGATAAGACAACTGGGTAATCCAAATCTTGTAACAATGCATCGTATGAAGAATTGCTGCCGCAGCCATTATATGGATGACTGCCTCAGCTTCTATCCACTTAGTCAACGTATCAATGGCCACAAACAAGAATTTATACCCATTGGATGCTTGCGGTAGTGGTCCAACTATATCAATACTCCAAGTCAAAAAAAGGCCATGACAAAGGAATGGTGTGTAATTGATAAGATGGCTGGTGCACTTGTCTCAGTGTCGACTTAAACTAAGTTCTCTCAGAAAGCACCGCTATTCTCGATCGAGATAGCACTCATAGACACATCGCTCAATCATTTCATACAAGTCGTAAGACCAAACCAAACATTAATTTAACACATCAGAGTTTACATAGACCACATCGGGTTGAGCTTTTTATAATAAGCGGGCCAAACAGGCCAAATCGAGTACATTACAAAAGCGGGAATGACAGTGGAAGCAAAAGGGGGAGGTGGAGCACATCTCTCCATAGGCAAGCGACTAGGGCAACTCGTGTACGACTGGTATTAACCTAGGGCTTGGGTAATACTGGTCGTACGCAAGCACCGATGAGCCAGCTAGACTGAGGCGAGGCCACGACCGCTAAGGACTACGACTACTGAAGCTACGACCACTAGAGCTACGACCACGAGAAGCTACGACCACTAGGGACTACGACTGGTCTTCATCATCTCCCTGACCATCGACTCCTTGGTCCTCGTAGAAGGCATAATCTCCAAGATCCATAGGGTCTGAAGGGGCGGAGGGAGGAGCGAGAGTGAGCACAACTTCCGTGCTTGTGAGCCAACACACAGAATGTAGTAGTATACATGCATGGCTTATCAAGGGAGGCTCAGGTTCTTTTATTTGCCAAAGCAAGGTTTTCAATTATCATAATTAGAAATTCATATCACTTAGTATTTTAACCAAAATGTATTTTATTAAAGAGAGTAAATATGCCATAGTAAATAACAGCAGAGGTTACCTCCACCTATGCTTATTTTGATTGTGGTTACATCCGCCACTTAACAACACTGGGTACGACCACCCAAGAAACAAAAAATTACCAGCTTACATCCGTCTGACAAGTTTTCAACCCACCCTCAAAGGTTTTTGAAATAGAACTAACTCCAATAAGTTTCCCATGTCCGCCTTTGACCGTAGGCACGGCTATTCGAACAGTTTACACTCTGCAGAGGTTTGTACACTTTACCCATAAGAGATAATCGTCTTGACATATACGCACATTTTCTTAGACATGCAAATCAATGGGAGATTACCACAAGGCCTTTACAATGCTTTCCTCAGTATTGGTTACACCTACTAAGGTTTCACTTGAGAAGGGTTACGCTCCCGCACTTGCGCCAACCCTCTCCTGCACCTCGGCGCCTCACGACTTACGACCACGCAGATGCGTAAGAGGTGCACCCCACCAGAGCCACGAAGGCTTGCGCGCCACGGGTCATCTACCCGTGCAACCTGCATCAAGGATACAAATTATTTAGGAGGTCGACACTTTGTAGACTTGTGGTTGTACATGTTTTACAAGGAGGTCACCACCGGATTAAGTCCTTAGGGTCATCTCAAGGTTCAAACCACATACCAACCATTCTCGCTACATCCAAGCAAACCATCATACTACCCGCCTGCATGTGGTGTTAGAAGTTGGGGTTTTGGGAAGAAAACCACTTTATTTCAAATACTATAGTCATGTGCCTCCCACGATCGCCTCAAAACAATTTCATGATTTTAAGAGATGATGATCAGGACACTTGGTGCCCTGGTACTTAAGAAAGACTAGCATGTCGCTTAAGTATAACCTATAGCTAGTAAGTTACCACATAGTTACTAGGGTGACATGGAGTAATGGATTCAAATGTCAAAGGATGGTATAATACATAATTGATCATCAAATGTGTATTTAACTACCTTAAGAGTTAACATACATTTGCATAAAGAATTAAAGCATGCAATTTCGTAATTTAAATGAATATAATTTGCGTAAAATATAGGCACAATATGATCAAAGTATTGACTCGCCTTGATAAAAGGCAGGATGGTCTTGGAGGTCTTGTGCTTGGTCGGTGGAGATCTCCGCTTCTTCGAATTCTACCGCACGAGCATATCGGAAAGAGGAACAAACAAGCAGAGAGAATAAATAAATACACAAGAAATAATAAATGAACTCCAAATCAAATAAGACCAGAGCTAATAGCAAGATCTTGAATTTAGACCATTTTAGAAACAAGATTCACTGAAATCGAAGTTAAAACGGAAAAGAATGGAGTCCTTGAAGCTGGGTTATGAGTACTGCTCAACGACTACCCGAGTTCGGAGAGGGGTTTCGACCATACGGGTGGTCGGAAGGGTTCGACTACAGGATGTGGTCGAAAGAAGGAAAGATTCGACTACTCAACAAACGTGGTTGAAAGAGGAAAAAAGATTCGACTACTCAACAGTGCTCGGAAACAAAAGATACGACTACTCAACGTGGTCGTAAGAAGGAGACAAGAAAGATACAACAACTCAACGTGGTCGTAAGAAGAAGACAGGAAAGATACGACAACTCAACATGGTCGTAAGAAGAAGATAGGAAAGATACGATAACTCAACGTAGTCATAAGAAGAAGATTGGAAAAATACGACAACTCAACATGGTCGTAAGAAAAGGACAGGAAAGATATGATAACTCAACGTGATCGTAAGAAGAAGGCAGGAAAGATACAGAGGAGGGGATTCGACTACACAACGTGGTCGAAGGAAGGAAGGGTTTGACTGCTCGATGCAGTTGAAAGAGGTTGAAAGAATAAAGAAAGATTCGACTGCTCAACGCGGTCGAAAGAATAAAGAAGGAGAACAGGGCACGGGAAGTTGGTCGAAAGAAAAAGACAGACCAGTGTACGGGGAACTCACCAAGACCAAGAGAGGGATCGGAGGAGGTTGACGGATGGCGAACGACGGTGGGGAAGTTCACAGCCAAGGGCGAAGGAGGCCGGCGGTGAAGGGGTCAGACAGGACAGAAAGAGGAGGGGAAGACGGTGGCTCCTGCGAAGCAAAACTAAAACAATGTGAGGGGATTTCTGTAAGGAGCTCTGATACAAGAACTGACATGGGTAGAAGAGGGGGAAGCACTAGAGCGACGAGGACCGGGAGGAGGTGCGCGGTGACTTGAACTCGGAGCACAGAGCTTCGGGCAACCCACGGCAATGGGAGCGAGAGGGAGAGGGAGAGCCGAGTGAAGAAACAAGTGGAGGGCGAGGGCTCCCGGGGTGCTCCATTTATAGAGGGAAAATGGGAGGGGAACCGGGTGTCAAGATGGAGCGGTGGACTAAAGGCTTTGCCAACCAGGGTTCTATAGGATGCATGTGTTCTACACAAGCGCCCATGGATCTCTTGTAGTAATTTTATCCCAGAGTCTTGCAATATGCAACGCATGAGAACACCATGTGCTCCCTTTCTATACAATGATCCTTCAACCATCTTGTACATGCGTGCTCTTCAAATTAACCTATCCTTCTGTTGAGGATCATCGGGTAGTTCCTTGATGCGAAATAAGTGATTAATGGTTTTATCCATTCTGTATCTTGCTCGATGACTCTGACCTCTGAGGTGGTCGAATCTGTTTCTATTGAAGGTTTTGCAAGGTATTCGAGAAAGACACCTGTTGGAATAGTTGTTTGTGAGGAACCCAATTTCAATAACTGGTCCGCTATAGAGTTGTCCTTGCGCGGTATATGTTGGACTTCAAAGTTTCTGAAGCATTTTTCCAACTTTCTCACTGCACCCAAGTGCCGAGCCATTGTCTCGTTAGAACACTAATATTCCATTGCTACCTGGTTTACAACTAATTGCGAATCCCCCTTCACTAAAAACCAACGGACTCCGAGGGATTTGGCTGCTCAAAGCCCGACTAGAAGTCCTTCATACTCCGCCATATTATTGGTGGCAGGGAACAGAAATTGTATGACATACTAAAGTTAATCGCCCTCGGTGTTATCAACAAAATTCCAACCCTGGAGCCTTTGAGTTCACGGGAGCCATCAAAATACAATGTCCAGTGATTGTCTGGTTCTGGACTAACTTGAGGATGATCCTCAATGTTCGTCCATTCAGCCAAAAAATCAGCCAAAACTTGGCTTTTTATTACTGTTCAGGTAGTGAAATGAAGATCAAATTCTCCAAGTTCTACTGCCCACTTGGCTATGTGACCCGTTACTTCTTGGTTATAAAGAATATTTCCAAGAGCAAAAGATAAATGCACTGTAATCTTATGAGACTGAAAATAATGTCTTAGTTTTCTGGAAGTGATTAGAAGAGCGTAAATTAGTTTTTGGACCGCAGAATATCTTTCCTTCGGTCCATGTAAGACCTCACTTACATAGTAAATGGGTCATCGAGACCCTTCTCTTCTCGCAACGAGCATCGTGATCGACCACATTTGGTGTTGCCACCAAGTAAACTAGTAAAGGTTCACCTTCTATAGGCGAGACCAATACTGGAGGATTTGAAAGATAAGCTTTTAAACCTTCAATGGGTTTGTCAGCTTCTTTGGATCATTGGAACTTTTGGATCTTGCGGATCACGTTAAAGAAAGGTAAGCCACGTTATCCTGATCGAGAAATGAAACGACTAAGAGCAGCCATCCGACCAGTTATGGCTTGGACCTCCTTCACAGTGGAGGTGTGAGAGAATACACTTTCTCTGCTGGAAAGCGTAAAACTCAAAAATACGCTTTCAACGTCACCTTTTCTTTTTCTCTAAATTTTCAAACTGAACCAAATTGAAACCTTAATAACTTTTGCAGAAAAACTCCAAATTGAATGATTTTTTGTTTCTAAATTCATCTAAAATCATGATATACCAGAATATGCAAAAATATTTGATTTTTTTTACTGTTGAAATTATTGGTATTATTTAATTCGTTTCTGGCTCCTTTTGGATTAAACGTTGATTGCTCGAGCAATTATTTTGATGACCAACCATCCACATATTCAGAACAACAAGTGCAAGGCAATCTCCCCTTTTGATTATATTGATCCCATTATTTTACTTACTATACTTTGTTTTGTAAAATCTATTATGCATGCATGTATGTTTGGTATGAAAATGCTATGTTTGGGAAAGTCAGTGGTTGTAAATCCTATTCAATGTAGATACCTCCTTCAAATATTGATTCCTTATCGTTGTAGCCATTAGGTTATAGGCTACATAATATATAATGTTATTTGGGAGTTTTTAAAGTGCCATTTCCGCACAATTGCTTACTAGAGCGATAGATTTTCTATAAAATCTATAAAAGGGTAATATGATAAAATTGAGTTTGGGAGATTTATAAAAAATGTCCAAAGGGGTGAACCTCTATTATTTTGTATAAAAATAAAAACACAAAACCTAGTTTTAGATGCGTGCGAGTTATATTATATTCTGAGAAGAGTGAGAGGAGTACCTCACTAGTAGATAAAGGGAGATTCTTGCACAGGTCAATTAAGAACCAAACATTAGTAACTCTAATATAAGCCAAATTTATAACCATATATACTGGTATGAGACGGCCTTAGCTAATTAAGTAATTGAAAACTAGCTTTGCACATAGGTAGGCCGTAGAGTGCAGACATGACTGGGTAGGAATGTTTGAAGGGGCTCCTTTCACCACAGTGTTCGGCACAAAGCTTGCCAACACAACTGTGAATGCCTCACTGACACGATAGTGTTCCCAGGTGAAGTGAGGATAAACATTTGTTGGGCTAGTGCAAGGGTAGGACTAGATGATGTAAAGGTTTCGACACGTGCTCTAGACTGCTTACCTACAGTAGTGAGCGGTGGCATCGACGAACACCGAATAGATCGACTAAAGAATTTGTGTACTATGGGTAAAGTTGTACACCTCTGCAGAGTGTAAATATATTTAAATAGCCATGCTCGCGGTCACGAGCGTGCTTAGTGCAGACGGTCATGGGTTTAGTTTTGATTTTCAAAAAATTGTTTTAATGAAAAGACATGGCAATGACTTGTGGGGTTTTTATTTGAGTTAACTGCCATGTTATGGCTAAAAATGAAATGTTGCTCGCAGCCGAGGAAGGTTGCGAGTTGTTGTCATTATTCTTTTGAGCTCGTAATCGAGAAGGGTTGCGAGTTGTTGTTATTATTCATTCCATTCTTTACTTATTGTCTGTATTTATTTAATCGCTTAAACTTCCGTTGCAAATTACTACGTATTAATATTGCAAATAAAAATGGTTTTAAGCAAAATAACTAGTAGAGTAGGGTCTCATTCTTTGATAGCCTTGCATTTATATAAAATTTGTGATACACTACAAGTCTTGTTAAGTACGCATTGTACTCAATCTTGCTTATATTGTTGTTCAGAGTTCGAAGATGAGCCAACGTTCGACGATACGTTCTTTGCATCTAGAACTGAAGGGTTCGGTGATGAGTCTATCTAGGACTGGTTTCTTGTCAGTTGCCTGAGGGTTGGATGGGCATGCTGCTAGAATTTCTTTACTTCCATTACTTCTTCCGCTGCTACTTTTACTCTGTTGATACCTGCTTTTATTTGGCCGGCCGGCCATTGATGTAATAACTATACACGCTTAAGTTAAGTACCATTTTGTTTTACTTTGTATATATGAATGTATATATGGATGTGAATACTAAATGTTGTGAATATGTATACTAACCATTGATCATGGGACTAGTATGATATATACATTGGGTCTTCGGGTATTCCACACCGGGGTACGACACAAATAGCAACGGTAGCCTAGCCCTTTTTTGTTTCTTTTTTTTAGAGGCTGATGTCAAAGCTAATTAACGCGCATGCAGTCGCATCGCAGGAAATCAATGGTAGACATGTTGAAGTGGACATGGGATGATAGGAGTGGTTGTTGCAGTTAGGCACGCAGGCTAATATATCTTATGACTAAAGTCGATTCCCTTAATTGATTTGAATCGATCTTTGAAGACACTGGACTCTGCAATTGACCAGTGACCGGAGAAACACGGGGCTGTATGTTCATAATTTGCTTCCAAGAATATACCATATCCTGCTTCCAAGAATATACCATATCCTATCTTGTACCCTGTCTTGTTAACATTATCATTGCAATCTTAGTTTGAAAAGCAAGCCATGCCGACAACAAAAGCAACCTCAATTCAGCCCTCCAGAAACGTCGGTCATTCTCATGACAGTGTGCAACTGCAACTAATTGAGGAGACGAATTAGTCCCAGCTCTATCGCTCTCATGAAGAGAGACTAAGCTAGTTAGTCTGGCAAAAGCAACAAAATTTTGAAACGTTAATTTGGACGGCCCTCGTGTTGGACCGAAATAACGATGAGAGAGTGAATAGGAGCACCTCTTATCTGTTTTAGATATAGGAGGTGGTGATGCCCTTATACATCTCCGTCGCTGTTTCCATAGGAAAACATGCATCATTTTTAGCTCTGCATGTGTTAATTCGCAATTAAGCCCCACGAAACAAAGATTATCAAGTACATATACGAGCATATATAACAGATCAAACAAGATTTTCACATGGTGGTGTGGTACGTATAGAGCTAGAACTGAGATGACGAGTCCGTGCACTAAATTTCCTGACAACGGCCAGGGCTAAGTCGGAACACGCGTGCTCGTGCGTCTGTGCGCGCGGTATATATATATATATATATATATATATATATATATATATATATATACACACACACACGGTAGCACTATTCAGTGCGCGAATAGACACACACGGTAGCGCTATTTAGCGCTTGGGTTCTGAATAGCTATTCGCAAGTAAGTGCGGCCTAGGCCGCGTTATGCGGTGCGCCACCACACTTCCCGTGCTATGCGTGATGCGCCCGCACCCGCGCCTCCCACTCGAGATTGGTAGTAAAACTCTCACACGCGCATCAAAACGGCAGAAAACCCTCACACACACCAAAGACCTGCACCTCCCGCCCCGAGTTGCCGGTGAAACCAGCGCACACATCAAATATAGCCGTAAAAGTTGCTTGGTGCCGTTCCGAATTGACGTCACAAGCCTACCAACACACAAATAGCGCTGGCAATTTGTCTGTAAAATGATCGCGCATCACCCCATTGTTGATCTAGTAAATGTTATCGTTTACCATAATTAAGTGATATCTATTATTACTTCGAAAGGCATGTCCTGTTACTACTGCAACAAGCTTGCGCTTTGTATTTTTTTGGTAGTTGCTGTGAGTTTGCTAACTTTTTACTGCTGTTTGAAAATGGCATTATTGGTATACCCCACTGAAAAACATGTATTTACTAACTGTTACGCAAGTTGTTTCGGTAATCATACGTTTTACTATAAATGTAACACATATTACTGTCAGTTACAAATGAATTTACTAGATATTAGTCATAAACACACAAAAACTACTTGAGCCATCGAGTGGTCTATACTTCTAGTGCTTCAGGAGGGCTTGACATTATTGACCTTGTTGAACAACAAATAGAATATCATCCGGCCATGTACTGCTCCTTCTCTCCGCATGCACATGATGAAAAAGGCCGCATGTCAGACGCTATACACCGGCTCTATCAATATTGCCAGTGTCGAGCTTTCACCATCCTAGAACTCCAAGTACTTTATTACGAAGAAGGCGTCGTCGTTCTCTAGGACCTGCTTCGGCATCCCCATGGTGTGCACCCTCCAGTCCACGACGATCGGGAATTTCTCACTTGTCATGGCTTGCAAGGCTACGCGAAGATGAGGGATGATCCTTTTTCTCACTGGATCGTGATGGTCCGTTACTTTTGTGGCGTTCTACTTGTAATCGCTGGATTTCAAGATTTCCACACGCTCGCACTATGTTGAAGCAAGAATGGACTAGTGTTGATTGTGTAAACCGGGAGGAAGAGTTGCAAACGGATAAAAACACATAAAGATACATGCCCCACGGTTAAAAAAAGGACTACACCGTGAAAAGATTTATCAGAATGAAAATATGTAATTTCATCGATCATGAATGATATTTATGAATTCGCCGATAGACGAAAATTACTTACCAGCTTTACACACGTGATGTCTATCTTCACCATGTCTCCTTTAGCATGCTCACAGCCTGTTCACTGCTATACTACTCATTTTTAATGTACTCCGCAAAGTTTAGTAGTTTCTGACGACGGGCAAAATACATTAGTGTAAAACTTATTGAGGGTGACGATAGATTTATCACACGCGAGTAACCATTTATTGTAAAAAATGGCTTTTGTGAAAAAACAACTTACCGACAGTTCGATGGGGAGGAATGCCCTGTACCCATTGCATTGAGGCCTCAGGTCAGCGTTGTCTTGGCGCAAACACTCGATGAGCTGAGATATGAACATGTATTCAGCCATCTGTCTATCCTTGAATGACACCACCATGTCTTTTCCAGTGGGTTCTATGAACCCATCACTCGACTGTAGCAAAGCAATGCTACAATAAAAATGCCATTCGTGGTAGCAGAAAAATATAAGTGAACCCTCGGTAAAACATAAGTAAACTCTCAGTAAAACAAACGTTGGTCGATCCAATAAACTCTATTGACAGAGCAAAAAAAAATCACATATCGTAAAAGTGTGGTGATATTCTCCTACCTTTGAGGCTTTCGTTGTTGCATATCGCCTCCCGCACCTCCATATCCGTGGCCACGGGAACTTTCAATTGCCTTTTGTACAACTTGAATGGAGACACCAGCTTGCTGAGAGCTTTTGTCAACCTCTTCCCAAATGCACCGGTCATGGGGTGTCCTCCCGGCCGAGGGCAAACTCTCTTCCCTACGCTTGTCTTCTTCACAGCACTTTTTGGTCGCGATGTACCTTCGCCTTTGTCGACCTAGGATCGCGAGTTTTATCTTGAGCTTTGGCTTGGTGGTGGCGCTTGCGAAAAAAGACTCATGCTTCTTATTTTACTGTCGTATTGTATTTGTCTTTACTGGAAATATCATGATAAGTTACTGCTATGAACCTGTGACTTTGCCCTGGGTCTTTACGCACATCGCAGCGCCTTCACCGCCTCCTTTGCTGCGAGAGACCCCTTGGGGGCGTCCATTGCTCCCTCTTTCACTAGTTACTATGGGGGGAAAACAAAAAACGTTTTACAGTCATGTGTCTAATAAATTACTCTATATGTCGTCGCATAATATTATCGGTGGCCCCAATCACTACTACAAAAAGGCTAATACTAGACGGCTCATCACGCATTTTAGCAAAACCATCATGATTATATGCAATCACGCACGGTTTGGTTTAGAGACCGCTTGTGTAAATGGATGCGCTAAAACCGTCTGGAAGAGAAAATATCGCTGCACGTTCGTGTTTAAAACCGTCAGGAAGTATCACAAACAGATTCAGTAAATTACCATTCGTAAAGTATACCATTATCACGCACGTTTGTAACAAACAACCGCTCGTGGAAACTTATAAGACGGTTCTTTTAACTAACCGCCTGCGTGATAATGGTATACTTCACGATGGTTTTTATCGTAACCGCTCGTGATAATTAAATGCTTCGGCCCGCGTGTTATGCATGCGTCTCTTCGTCTCCTGCGCCGACGGGAGCCGATGCGTCTCTTCGTCTCGCGCGTCGACGTTATGATGTGTCTTTTCAACGTTTTATAAGAGTGATATTATCGCGCGCCATGGTGAGCACACATAGTATTGAATAGTACACCATGGTGAACACGCAAAGCATGACGGCAAGGACCAAGCGGGCGAGGAGGTCGGCGATCGCCGTCCTTGATCTTCCTGACGATGTCGTCGTCCACATCGTCGGCCTCGTGGCCACAAGCTCTCCTCAGCCCATGGCTGACCTCTGCAGCCTACGAGCCACGTACGTATTCTGTTCTTTTGTTTTTGGTAGGTTTGGTTATAGTCAGTTTGTGAAGATGACTGTAGCGTACAAAACCGAAAAGTCGTATCAGTTGATACGGCGCAAAAAATAAAATCTCGTGATGATTTTGTTTTGTGTCCAATATCCAGTAATTAATTCTTGTATTAAGATTCTATTGTCTTGAATTTTAGTTACAAGGCCATGTACAAGGCGTCCAAGGCGCGCGCCGTGGGGACGCGCGTGGCGCTGGAGCGAGAGGAGGTGATGAAGTGGCAGGACAACGAGCGCTACCTCACCATCGCCAACCACCCGCCAAAGACCGGCAACCCGCAGGCTCGCTTCATTGTCGGCCGCGCTTGTCTTCGCGCTCAAGACATGCAACGCGCCTCGTGTTCCTGAACAAGCGGCCGACGCCGCTGCCGGCCACAAGGTCGTGGCCTACGTGCTCGACCTCCTCCTCTACATGGCCCGCGAGACGCGAGACATTGGGAAGCACTACATCAGGCAGGTTGAGGGCGAGCCGGCCGGCGGCGGGTGCGAGATGGCCTAGAGGACCAACCGGGAGTGTAGGAGGTGCCAGAGGCTCACCGCGGACATGATCCGGGCGACGGCATGGGGGAAGATGGCCAGGCCACTAGGCCGGGTGTGGGCGTTGTCGGAGGATGGCCACTGGTGCACGAGCACCAGCTGCAGCGTGTCAGGGTGGGACGACTACGCCGTCTTCTGCAGCGATGACTGTAGGATTAGGCATGAGTATGCCAATTTCTTTGTAGAGATGTTGGACTACTTGCCATAAAATTAGCGATTTTAGCATAGTTTTAGATCGCATTTTCTCACCGTTAGATCAGCATTCTATGGCCCAGATTGTCTCTTTCTAAAATAGACAAAAAGTATTAATAGAAAAATAAAAAAAACAATTCACAGACGTATCACCGACGGTTCTATTATGGGACCGTCTGTGATACTTATCACAGACGGTTCTATTGTGGACCCGTCTATGATATGAGACCATATCACAGACGGTTCTATTATGGACCTGTTTGTGATACGTATCACTGACGGTTCCATATTAGAACCGTCTGTGATATACCTTTATTAATAGGAGCCCGTGCGCTAGGGTTTGGGCCCTAACTCATCACTCCCCAGCACGCGCTAGGGTTCGGGACTTTGGGCTCCCGCATCGCGACTCCCTCGTCGCTGATTTGACCTCGCTGCCATCTTCCTCGCCGAATCGAGCTCGCCCCGCCATCTACGCCGTTGAATCGAGGTACGACGCTCCCCTCTGCTCCCTCGGTTACCTCACCTCGGCCAGATCTACCTTTCTCCCCTGGATGTGGGTTAGCTGTGGTGTGGTGGTGTTTCTTGCCATTGCCACGTTGTGTCAGATCGATAATGATTTCTTTAATTACCATAGATGTCTAAGAAATCTACCAAGCAAAGATGAGGAGGATGAGGCAAAGAGCCACGCATATTCTCAAGGCTGAATCGCTTATCAAGATGAATTGATGTCACAAATGCAATTGGATGTGATATGGTGTATAGATTAATTGTGCCTTGAGTCGTTAGATTACTCGCCGTTATGTATTGTGTATAGATTGTGCCCTTGAATGATACTTCTATGATGAATTGATGTCACAAATACAATTGGATGTGATATTGTGTATAGATTAATTGTGACTTGAGTCGTTAGATTACTCGCATTATTATGTATTGTGTATAGATTGTGCCCTTGATCTCGATCTCTTCTCTATAAAGTCTCTAGCAGTGTCTATTTATGTCTTTAAACTGCATCATATATATATATATATATATATATATATATATATATATATATATATATATATATGTATATATTGTTCGTAGTCCTCAACCACTTTGAAGTCGTCCACATGACATGAGGAGGATGAGACAGCAGCCACGAACAACTTCATCGAGCTCCTGCAAGTTCAAGAAGCATGGCTGCCGAGAGAGTGTCAGGACATCCAATTACCTAGATGTCATCGACAGGTAATTGGACGTCGTTGTGTTCAGAAAGTGACGTGGACGCACAACTACTTCGACTGGTATCAGCCATGTAACTTTCTGAACACAGCGACGTCCAATTACCTGTCGACGACATCCATGTAATTAGATGTCCTCACGCTGTCTCGGCAGCCATGCTTCTTGAACTTGCAAGGGTTCGATGAAGTTGTACGTGGCTGCTGTCTCATCCTCCTCATGCTACGTGGACGACCCCTCAAAAGTGGCCGAGGGACAACGAACAATATATATATAATATATATGATGCGGTTTAAAGGTACAAGCGGCCACCGCTGGAGACTTTATAGAAAAATCATCACGAGCGGTTTCAACTACAAACCGCCTATAGAAAAAGTCATCACATAGCGATTTGACTACAAACCGCTCTATAGAGAAAAGTTATCATGCATTTGTTTCGGCTACAAACCGCTCATGATAGTTCCTATCACGCACGGGTTTATCTACAAACCGTCGTGATAGTTACTACCTATCCTGAGCGGTTACGAGTTAATAAATGCGCTCACGATAAGATGCATCATGACGCGGTTTGAAGAACCGTCTGTGATGACTCATGTCATCACTAACCCATAGACTCAGACGGCTCACGAAACCGTCTGTGAAGACCTTTTCTGTAGCAATGAATATGTACCTTTGGAGCGCTAACGCTAGCCACTTGCGCTTTCTTGACTTTGCTCGCAGTAGTAGGGGCCTCCTATACCTCCTTTACTGGCGGAGGCCCATCTGGGGTGAAGGTTTCGGTCTCCTTTTCTGGCACCTGCAAAAAATAAAAAATAAAATGGATCACTTTATTGTCAAAAGTAAGTAAATTACTTCTTTCCCCCAAATGTTTTATTGTGCCGTTACCTCAGCGTGCTCCTTTACAATTGGGGGCTCTAGCGAAACATCGATGGATCCCTCGTTTACTGTCTCCTACGATAAAAAAGAATCGGATATGAATTACTGTAAGAGCGACCAACCTTACTTGACTATACGTACGCATTTTATTGTATTCAATACCTCGGTTTGCTTCGGGATGGTGGGCAGTAACTCATGGCCCGCCGCAACCGCTTGTGTAGTGTATGCGGTGGGGTGTAACCCTGGGATCACGTCTGCTTCGATCGAGTGTATTATGTTTTCAATGCTTGACTCAACATCGCCGCCTCTCACCTGTCCTGCACGATTACATATGCACTTAATTAGTAAATAGTTGTGTGTTTGCTTTTAATGATTACTATGTTCAGAAAACACAATTATTGCATGCACCTTACTCGCTCTGTTGTGTTCGTTTTATCATTTTAGTGTGTTTGCTATTGTTTACTATGTATAATGTATCTATTTACTGCTCATATTATAATATTTTACTGTGATGCGGTGCATACCTTGAGATCCGCTGTCCTCCCCCTCTTCTTAAGTCGGATGGAACAACAACAACGCTAGGACATGGACAAAACCTCCTGGATGCACCGGGGGAGGCGGCGATGTTGGTGCTGGCGTCGTTGCAGCTAGGGTGGCATGCTCAAGTGCCCTTCTCACTTGGCCTGCACGAGAACAGATACACTTATTAGTAAATTACTATGTGCTACTTTAATGTATTGAGAAAACGCATTTACTATGTGCACCTTACTCAATTTGTTGTGTTCGCTTATCAGCGCATCGTGTTTCTTTGTTGTTTCATCGTGTATATGTGTCTATTTACTACATATATTACAATGTTTTACTATGGTGCGGTACATACCTTGAGATCTGATGCCCTCTCCCTCTTCGTGAGTCGGATGGAACAGCGACGACGCTGGGACATGGACGAAACCTCCTGGATGCACCGGGAGGCGAGATGCCGGTTCCGGCTGTCGTTGTAGGGGTGGCGAGCACAACCGCATTTGGTTTGTAGGCAATTCTATAGACGCCAGGAGCGGCAGCTATCGTATCCAAAGCCAGGGCAAATGGCGATGCTACTGCTCGGACGATAGTATCGATGAGTGTGGGGGTTGCTGTCACCACGACCGACGACAGTGACGCGGCTCTGGCTGGTATTGTGGTCTCCTCCTGCGCCTCCTATGCTGGAGAGTCCGGGAACACTACATGTACCAGCGTGGGGGTTCTGCCCACGTGCTCTGATGCCTACGCCTTCTTGCTGTCCTCACCTTTTTTGCCCCGCCTACACGGGACGCTAATTCCGACGCATTTGCCACCCTGAGAAGCTTCCTGGTGACACTGACTACCTTTGTTTGCATCATGTTGACTTTCTGATGCGCCATTTGTACCTACGCTATAGCCTTCTCCACCTACCTCATCGCCCTCCTAGCCTCCTCGTGAAACTTCTCCAGGGCCTCCATCGCCAGGCGCCGCTTCCCCACGCCCAACGATCCGAGTGCGTCACTGAGTAACGCATGCAGGCTCGGGAAATGCCCCCACGACGGGTTGTGTGTGTAATTCCAGCAGGTACAGCATTGCCATCGCCCTGTGACAGTAACAGGTCCCCTCCCCACTCTTGAACTGGCATTCAAATGACACGAATGAATTACTATTAAACATTAACCACATTACTATATTGAACAGCGTATTTTACTGCATACGGACAAACATCAGTAACTCACGCTAAGCTTGCCAAACGTGTCAACGCCATCTGAGGACTTCGTCCTATCAGCCTCAACTATCTTGTCGATGAGAGCGACTATGAAGTATGCAACAGTGGACTCTC